>CM053563.1:26207085-26274934 GCA_028646485.1 Cryptoprocta ferox
TTTATTTTATTTTTTATTTTTTAAAGGGTGACTTTTTTTTAATTTTAATTTTAAGAGAGAGAGAGAGAGAGAGAAGGAGAGGGAGAGCATGTGTACAAGTGGGGCAGAGGCAGAGAGAGACTCTCAAGCAGGCTCCACGCCTCCAACACGAGGCTCCATCCCATGACCCTGCGATCATGACCTGAGCCAGAATCAAGAGTCAGACGCTTAACCAGCTGGGCCACCCAGGCACCCCAATACATTGGTTTAAAAGAATGATTGAACAATAAAATCATGACCTAAAAAGAAGCTTGAATCACTGGGTACCACCAGTTCCAATCACAATATCCATTCAGCTGCCACATCTCCTTCCCAATGAAAGAGAACAGAGGCGTGAGGTGGATTTCCTTTGGTTTGTAAAACAGTCCAGTGTCTCCTATAGCACCAAACTTCTAACCAACCCATCTGCCACCATTCAGTCACTGACTCTGGGTGTGAGAACAGGAGAGTCATGCTATTAAAAAACACGAAGGACAATGTGAAGATCTGCAGGTCCCACCTGTAAAAACGAGAACAATATTTTCTCCCTTGCTTGGTCCACCCTTCCAAGCAGATCCGGAAGTCAGCCAAGGGGACGGGCTAGGAGCCAGTGACTGTGTCTGCCCCAACCAGATGGTTCAGAAGTGTCACCTGAATGACTACAGTTAGACAAAGAATCAGAGAGGGGACTACTGTCAAGGAGCTCGTGGTTGCCTGAATGAAGGGGTGCACACACCCACAATTACTTCAATAATAATTATGTTTAATAATGATGTGCGTATGTCCTCCCAGGTCGAGGAGAATCCAGCCCACAGTAAAGCTGAGTATTTGTCAGGAGTTTGAATCCGTTCTTACGTTTGTGTTCTCTTATGCTTTCTCTCTCCTACCCCTTGTCTTGAACTCTTCTCTGTTCTCTGTCAGTCAGCCTCACTCTATCCCAAACAGGACTTGTTTCCTCTTTCAACTGGTGCAAAGTTTACACTTTGCATTAAAAAAAAAAGTTTTCCCCATATCAAAAGCTGGCAACACCGGTCTTCCATTTGCTCAAGTCAAAACCTGGGCATCATCCTTCTGAGCTTTGGGTGGTTTTTGTCCCACCCATGTCAATGAAAATATATCAGAATCTGATGACTTCTCTCCCTCCCCCACCCCCTGTCCATCTCTGGCTAACTGGCCCCCATGCTTCCCCGTGGCCCCACTGCCTACACTGCCAGTGCTCTGCACCAACGAGTAGCCAGGGAGCTGTAAAGCCTTCTTGAAGATCTCAGACATTCTACGTGAGTTGATTTCCACTACCTACCTCTCTGGACTTTACACGCTATCTTCCATGGCGCAAAAAGATTTCATTTGCTCAAGCAAACAACTAAGTAGCAACTGAGAGGCAAGGGAGGGACTGCACGAATTCAAGGGAGGCCGGCCGGTAGAGACACTACCGGTTAGGCAAGAGCAGGACTTCCGTTTGTAGAAGAGAGGGCCAAGATGTAAGAGAGTAGCATCTGAGCTCCTGTCTCTCCACACCCCCTCCTCCTCCGCTCCTCCTTATGAAAATTAAATCCTTCAGTAATCATATTCATTGTATCAATTTGCATATGCATCATGTTTTATAGGATCCCCTGAGTGAGGTAATTAACACGCTCTGTTCTTCAATTGTGTGGCCCCTTTTCTTTCCTTCCTGCCACGCTAGAGCAGGCGGGACCTTTCTTGTAGCTGGGATCCTGTGCAATGGGTGGGTTCATAGGGTCCTTGATGGTGTCACCAAGATCTTGTGATACACTCATAGGCTCCACCCCCTCTGTTTTAATGGAAAACCCTCCTCTATTAGAACTCTCCTGGTTTTCTCAGCTTTCTCTGCAGGCGCAGATGGATGCCTTTTTGAGAACAGGCAAATAAATTGTCCCAGGCTTTGCTAAACCGATTAAATGAATTGGTTCTTGTCCACACACTTCTATAAGGCAAATCATCCAATCAGACCAGGTGGGTGAGAGTACGAGGGGGTGATGCCGGCCGGTGGGGTGAAAATTCAGCCGAGTCCAACAAAACAGAACGAAACAAATGCAGAGAACACACATCCAGTGGAATACATGAACAGGAAGCAGCACCTGCCCAGAGCTGCTACCTACGGGCATCGTTTTTATTCCCCCACCCTGTGACTCAGGGCAAGGACGATTTTCCCATCGAGGAGTCAGGATGTTATGAACTTGACTACAGTTCCACAGGTTTTCAGGTGCTGCCTTGTATTCTGGGACCCATCTTGAAAGCCTACTTTGCCTTAAATATATCTATCAAAATTATACACACTCAATTTCCAAGATTTTAAAATCAGCCTTTGTTTTCTACCTTTTAGCATTTCTTTTTTTTTATGTTTATTTTTGAGAGAGAGAGAGAGAGAGAGAGAGAGAGAGGCAGAGAGAGAAAGAGAGACAGAGGGAGACACAGACTCGGAAGCAGGCTCCAGGCTCTGAGCTGACAGCAGAGAGCCCAATGCGAGGCTTGAACCCACTAACCGGAGATCATGACCTGAGCTGAAATCAGACGTTTAACCGACTGAGCCACCCCAGAGCCCCGCTTTTAGCATTTCTGAGATTGGAATGCACCCTACAATCGATGTGTATGTTTAATATGGCAGTGCTTTTCCTTTTTTTTTTTCTTGAAAGGCTATTATTGAATCAGTGGGTTGTCTTAAGAGTCAATGGTATGTTAGCATCACGGAAATGGGGTAGACACACTTGTGTACATGTCAGCATTCATGTGTATACTCTCTTCTCCAGGTATATCTATCTATTCAGCAGCTCCTCTCTGCTTCGGAATGCAGGCCAGTACAGCCCTGAGGTCCTGGGAGGGCCCACATCCAGACTCCACTAGCCAGTCCTTAAGGAAAGCCGCATGCCTCCACGATCAATTACTATCCGGAAGGGAAAAGCCCCAACGAGCTCGAAGCATTGCCAAGAAGCCAAGGAAACGCTACCACTACTGTGGTTGCTAGATCCTCTGAGGCACAGAAAAGACCCAGGGAGGAATCGAAGCCCCTGGTGGTCTCTGTCCTTCTCCGACCCAGAGGAGCCCTGGCCCCACCTTCTTCTGTGCTAAAGGTCCCATTAGTGACACCAGGGACAGGATCTAAAAACATAGGCAAGATAGGGCAGCAGTCTGTGAGGGAAGAAAATGCCTCGTGGTTCAAGCAGGATTTCTTTACAAGTTCCTTAATTTCACCTCCTGAATTTTACACTGAATTTTGTCAGTTTATAAATTTGCACTGCAGCTTGGCACTGGTAAGGGGTGGGGGAGATCATCAAACCCACGGGCATTTTACACACAGACACTGAAAAATAAAGACCATTAGCAAAAAGTATAATTAAATTAAAATGCCAACTTGCCAAAGAAGCTCAGTTAAATGGGAAATATATCAAACTGTGATAATACAAATGGGCTATTTCTCAAGGTGTGAGAATGTCAATGGAATAAACTCTGATAATTTGCTGACTTTTTCCGTGGAAGGTAGAGCAAGAGTTTAAAAATAAATTACCACAATAACACACACGGCCATGTCGTATGTGTACAATTGTTTAACCGTGTTAGTACCACATATCTGGGAGCACCAAGGCCTGAGGGACATAGAAAAATCACTTAAAACCAAATTTCTCCTTTCGGGTGACTTGGCCAGCCCCCAATCCCAGCAGAAATTTTTATTAGGCACCGGATCTACTTTTTTAGGTCCATTCAGCCTGATTTATTTTGAATGCGTGTTTGCCAGTTAAGTTTAACATATCCAGTTAACGATGGCCAAATATTCTCTAAAAGCGATCTCATAATGAGGCCACGGTTCTTTGTAGAATATTGAAAATTACTTTTGGCATGCAAGTTCGTTTTGTTAATTCCTCTTTTAGTGTGCAAATAACCTTTGAAAACCTGCTTCTAGGTGTTTATGTGTCAGGACAGTATCAAAAATTATTCAATTGCCAAGTCACATGTCAACACTTCAATGTACAAAACCTCGGAGAATCCCGATTCTCACGACTCTGCTGCCCTCTAGTGGACAGACGACAAATCCTCGCCTTCGTTTAGATTTCTTTTTTCTTTTTTTTTCTTTCCACCCAAGCCTGCTAAGCCAGGCATTTCCATTTGCATCACACCACGAGGGTTAAGTGGCACTTTAGGAGAGGTAAAATGTAAACAAGAAAACAGGGACCCAACCGAAATCCCTTGGGGGAACACTTAACAAAGGTAAGGTTGTCAAACATTTCCTAAGAACCTCTCCACTTGAATGCAGTCACCTGTGGCTCCAGCCAAGTCTTGGGAACAACGGATAGCAGCTCCCCATTGTTCTAGTGGTGGGGGCTGAACAGCTTATCTGCTCACAGGAAGTTTGGAAGTGCCTCAGTCTCTCCCTCTGAATGTCACAGGGTGAAGACCAGAATGTCAGAGAGAGAAAGGACATTTCAAGTTCTCCCATCCTGACGGGATGATCTCAAGCAACATAGCAAAAGTACCCAAGCTCTTCGGTGAACTGAAGAAGACTCATTACATGAATAACAGCACAGCTGGTATGCAGTTATGACAATCACGTATACTCGACAGGCCATTTCCTTCCCACAATCGGGCAGAAGCCCGGGGGAGGGAAAGGACCCCGTCAGGAGCCCACAGCTTTTAGAGGACACAGCTGTAACCAGAACACAGGTCTTGCCATCCACAGCCCAGGGCTCCCCCCATTACAGTAGGCCCTTATCCTCCACAATCATAGCAACGGGTCTTTGAACACATTTTCATAACCAGTTGCAGTGGGGCATAATGAGTAAGCTGACAAATGAGAGCCAAATTATGGAAATTGGTGAATTAGTTACCTTTTAGAAATGAATTACAGTGGATCCACCTTTATTCCTATCACACAATCAGTCTTACCTGCAGTCCACGGGGGGTAAAGAAAGTGATGGAGATACAGCTGTGAAGTGCTGTCCATGCTGGGAATACAAATTTCAGTCCATAAGCACAGAGGAGGGAGGGATGTGAAGTTTGGTGTTTCGGTTTGGTTTTGGTTTGGTTTGGTTTGGTTTGGTTTGATTTGGTTTGGTTTGGTTTTTTACTGTTTCTGTGTAGACCTTCAGTTCACCAAGAGGTATAAACTTCATCTCGGTTGTGTCAGGGCTTCTCTGCCCTCCCAACTCATCTGGACGGAGGTGAAAGGACTAGGGAGGAGCCGAACACAACTCTCTTTCTCAGTGTTGTCCTTTATCCAAGATGGCACCCACTGTGATTTCCGCATCCGTGTCTAGTGTTCTGTTCACAGTCCCAGGGGCTGCCAGTTCCGTCAGCTCTCTGGGATACACCCGGAGCTCTGAATGCCTGGGAAGCATTCTCCTGCCATCAGGCAAGTCTACCTAGACATTCCATGCAGTTATGATCCCTCTAGAAACATCAGCCTCCCCTATCTCTACCTCAGAAGGAGCAACCTTCTCCTTCCTTTTCAAACCTCATAAGTGATGTGGAGTTTCTATTGCTCTCACCCTCAGCTTACACTATTTACCCCAGGATCCAATTCATGTGTTGGAGAGCTGGGCCTTTGCTCAAAGACCCACCAGTATCGAATTCACCTCATTCATTCATTTACTCAGTATCTGCTGAGCTGCTCCTCTGTGCCAGGCCTGCCCTGGCATTGCAGCCACCCCAGTGAACAAGGTTGACCGGGGGCCTGCCCCCATGGGGCTTACAACCCAGAGATGGAGACACCATTAAACACGCAAAATGTGCACAAAATTACCTCAGGGATGAGTGGGGAGAGGAATGAGGGATGTTGAGGAGGGACATAATTTCAAATTGGGTGGCGAGCAAAAGTCTTCATAAAAAAAAAAGTATATTTGCACAAAGGTTTGCATCAGTGTCCACGTGGAGCCATTTCCGAGTCTTGGAGCCTAGAATGTCTGCTAGAGCTTACCACCTAGCCTTCCAAACAGCAAAGAACACCTTTCCTTCATACGTTAGCTGTCCTGGGAGACATCAGAGCAGGATTCTTCAGTGATGGGCACTTACGGGGCTAATAGGAGGTGCGGTAGAAAAACACCAGCTAACATCCTAAAATACTATTACAGGACACATACACCCTGGGTGGGCTTTGGGAGAGATGTCCCTAGTACATCTCCTGTGTACTGAGGAATGGGATGTAAGGCTGAGATCCGCAGTCTTGAAGCCTCTCTTGATGTTCGCTCCCAGCTTCTGGAGGACACAGATCCCATGTCGGTCACTGGCCAGACCTCTGGCTTGGCACTTTGCCCTCAGTGGGTACCCCCCCACAAAGCTAAAGGGAGTAGTCATACCACACCAATGTAGGCGATAGTCTGCATATGTCACCTCTGGCTCAGAAAAGAACATTGGTGTTGGCTCAGTGATGGCCTTAGGGAAAGAGAAAGTTATTTCCCTCGCGTTAATCCCAAGCCAAGGTATCTAGAATGCAAATACTTATGAGAGTTTAGGTACCTGAAAGAAGTGAAGTGGGCTGGGGTAGGCACAATTCTTCACTTTCCCAAAGAAATATACTCTCTCCCCCACATATACATCCCCCCCCCTTTTTTTACTTCTGTCTTGTTGCTTCCTTATTCTGTCTTTTATAGGAACAAAGGAAATAAAAATTTACATTCTTCTTTGCTATTAGTCTGTATAAGCATCAGAATAAATGGCAAACCAACTCTAAGCTTCGGAGGGAAGAAAACAATATGGTGTAGAGGGGATGAGAGTGAACTGGAGAGGACACACCTCATCTAAACAGGGAGGAGCTAAAGCCAATTGTCCCCTTGTGGGAATGTGGACCCAGCACTTGCAGACCTTATAATTTTTCAAGAGGAGCTGGAACCTAACTATTCTTATGAAATATCCTGATATTTACATATTTGTAATTAATTAATTAATTATTTACCTGAGAGAAAGAGAGAGTGGGGGAGAGGGCCAGAGGTGGGGGGAGGAGAGAGAGAGAGAATTGTAAGCAGGCTCCACGCTCAACACACAGTCCATGCAGAGCTCGATCCCATGACCCTGGGATCATGACCTGAGCCAAAATCAAGAGTCAGACGCTCAACTGACTGAGCCACCCAGGTGCCCCTAATTCACATTATTTTAAAACCTAAGACAGAAAACACATGTTTGGTCCAGATACTGGGCATGAACCAGCAATCCAGAACGTAAGTTTTATTCACATGTTCCATCTCTTGGGGTATCAGCCAGATACAGTGGAAGAGACCTGGGGTGAGTCTTCCTTCTACCATAACCGTGTACCTGTGGGCAAGTTACCATATCTCCCTGATCTTCTGCTTCCCTCTTAGAACAAGGAGAAAATTAGATGAGGCCAAATTTATTTTTATATGCACAATCTTTAGAGTTTAAACAGCTATATCAAACAGACCCTAAAATGTATATGGCTAAAGAAAGGAAAAATAGGATCTCTGTTCTTACTTACCCAACATTCCATGGTGAGACTGGTGGCTGCTTTCTTCCATACTGTGACTCAGGGACTGTCTCTCTTGTTTCTGAGCCATCTCCTATGGCTTTGCCATTGTCTGCATCTTCCTGCACTAGTGGGAGAGGCAAAAATTATGTATATACCTGCTTCTTAAAAATAATGGCCTAAAATCAGTATATGTCAGTTCTACATACATTCTATTAGTGAGAAGTAAACATACAGCCACTTCTATGTGCGAAGTGAGTTGGGACTCCACTGTGGGAGGGGAGAACAGATCTTAGTAGACATATAGCATTCCTTGTTGGCTTCTTCAACCAAAATGTGAGTCCAAAATTGTGTGTTAAGTCCAATATACAGAACAGTCAGACATGAAGTTACACAGGTTGAAGCTGGGGTAAGAATTCCTAGACTCCATGGTGAATATTGCATCACAGTTCAAATATTTTCCCCCTGTTCCTGGAGAAAGAATATACTTCCTTGTTGCCCCGACATCAGACTTGGCCAATGACCTGCTTTTGGCCAGTGAGTGTTGGCAGAAATGACAGGTGCTATTGCCGAGCAGAAGCTTTAGAAGCCACTCTTCTCTCTCTGAAATGGGCCTAGCATGTCCCACATAAAAGCCTCTCCTACAGCAAATTCCAGAATGAAGAAACCATGAAGCAAAGCGAGGGTTGATCTGTGATGGTCATTCCACAAGAGTGAGAAATACACCTTTACTGTTGTAAGGCATTCAGATTTGGTGATCATTTGTTACTGCAGCACAACTTGATCTAAACTGACAAATACACTCACATTCCCAGTGCCCTCTGGCCTCACTAGGGGCCTAGGAAGCATAGCTTCTAGAATTGAGCAACACAGAATCTAGGAAAGCACTGGAATACATCATTGCTGAGATCCCTCAAAGTCCCTGCATTCTGTGATTCTAAGGCTACGGATGGCAGGGTCTCCAAAATATGAGTGATTTTTGTATCCTTAGTGCCTGAGAATGTGCCAGGTATACACCAGGGGTTCAGTTGGTTTGGTGGATGTGTAACAAATTCTTCTGATAACCTTCTGTAACATGGAATATTCCAATCAATGCCACTCCTCATAGGCTATTCCCTCTGCCTTGAACACCCATCCTTTCTTCCTCCACCCAATGGACTCCATGCTCCAAACCCCAGCTCAGATGTTCACACTCCAGCCAGAATAAGTGTGTCCCATTCTGGATTCCAATAACTCAGAAGTTTCTTTAGGACCTTTCATGCCATTCATGCCATATTCTTTGGGAAGCAATAGTGATCCTCATATCCTCAGTTTCTAGAACATCCCCTGATTAGTAATAAGTTAGCTCAAAATGTGTTTATTAAGTAAATGAAAGAATGAAATATTTCCAAATCATGATATAAAAACAAAGAAGAATTTGCTCTCAGATGTGCATCTATCTTAAAATATAATCTTCATTTAATTTGATGGTTATGGGAAAGGTAACATTTTGTGCCTGAGACAAATCATCTTTCTAAATAACCTGAAACTGTATTACACTGTATACAATATTATGAAATTATAGCATTTGCTATGCATTTCCTCAAGCTAAACACTGCCCTTTTGGTCATCTTTAAATAAAAGTGTTTAAAGAAACTTCTCTAGGAGGGAAAGTATACCAAATCATTTACATTTTAGTATAAATCAGTTAATTACTTCTGAATTTTGCATCCCTCACTATATACATGCACACACCCACATCCATGTGCATGCATTACTTATTTAAATCTTCAGATCCTAAGACTTTTGCTCTTTTAAAAAATGATGTATTCCTGAGAACTTTCTCCTAAGCTTAGGTTTGGATTTGGACTGTGAATGCCAGGTAGGACACCGTGCTGGGCTGGGGCGGGGGGATGTGGGCTTCAGTCTGCCTCCACCATCTACTCACAGGGAATGCTGGGCTGGCCGAGTCAGGCAAACTCTCTCAGCCCCCATTTTTATTTTCAGAATGAGAGAATGGATGTTTTACAAATGGTACTTCAGTATCTGCATATTAGTTATTATTAAGTAGGAGGAGAATGGATCCAGAATTTGGATGGTTGAAAAGTATGGCATGAAAGACAGTGTTTGAAGCCTTGTTTTTCAGCTACACCCACCTGGATGGACTAAAAGAAGATACATTGAGAGACAGGTCAAAAACTAAGGTAGTGAGAGCCTCCAGACTCCCATTTATAAACCGAAATCACTCTTTTTCCTATAACCAGAGCAACAATTCAGTCAACTTCACCAGCTTTAACTTGGACACTTGGTAAAACTCTCTCAGGGCCTCAGGTGGATACCTGAAACTCTTGTCCCCTCCACAATCTAAATGGAAACAATTGTAATGTCACAGCAACAAGACAGGCTGGAACAAAAGGAAAGCTGGTATTCTAAAATAACCCAACCCAGTATATCAGGAGCAGTATATGCTTCTGACTAAGGAGACCAACAAATCCCTTCTTCCCATCCGCTGGGAATGGAAATGATAACTCGTCCCCTAATCGTAACAATTAAAAGCTCAACTTAAAAGGATAAAAAAAAGAAAGAATCTTGCTGCCTCCCCTAAGTTACAAGCATTACGCGACTGACATCTTTCACCTTCTCCTTCACAGCAGATGGCTTCGGAGGAATGGCCTCTAGGGGTGACAGGATGGCTGGTGTGTGCTGGGGGCCATTCCCTGAGAAACAGCTGTTTCTCAGCTTTACTGGAAGGAAATTTGAATCAAGGTCAGACTGAAATTGGTTAGTGCAGCCTTGAGCCTACCCATGCCCTGTTGGACGACAGGCAGACAGAGGAAGGAAACAGAGAGAATACAGACTGGTGTAACTTAAAACCTTTTGGCACAATGTACATGAAAAATTTAAACTCAGCTGGTACCAGAATTCTTAATATATGTACTTTCTACATTATTTCAAAATCATAGAACACCAGGGTCTTACTCAAATCTCTAATATCATCATCGTAAGACAAGATTTTTGGTGACACTCAGCAAGAGAAAGCCGTAAAAATGATTATGAGTCGGGGACCAGCAGAATCCTGGGCCATGGCAGGCCCTGGTACTTACATATAGGCTCTAGCAGGATGCCTGGGCCAGTGCATTCTTTGGAGACATGCCCCACATTGAGCCAGTGAGGACGACCTAACAAGGCCATCAGCACTAGTATCTGGGCACACACTATTCCAGTCCACCTGCATGCCAAGAAAATTAGCTCATTACTGAGCATCTATGAACACCACAGGGACGTGTGGTGCAGGCCATGGGAAATTCTCAGTGACAAATTCAACTGCACTTGGCACAACACCGTAAAGTCATTCACGTGCCATTTCTCTGGGCCTCTGCCAAAGCCCCTATGTGATGTAGGACTCACTGAACACAAACCGTTGTCCCCACCTACAAAAGTCACGGGAGGCCCTGAAGAGAGGTAGGAAAGGAAATGGAGGCAGAAGATGGGAAGGAAGATGGGAAGGAGGAGGAAAAAGTCACTGCTATTCCCAGAATTCTCCCCCACCATCTGTTATTGTTATCCATTCCGTGTAGGAATTTGAAATGATTCCCCATTCTCCATAAGCATTAAAAGTCTTGACTCACTTGTTCCTCTCAGTTGTCCTAATATCCAAAGACAAAGTTAGAAGCATTAAATTTTCAGTTTAATGACAAAACGTATAAACTGGCACCTCAAGGGACAAATTCGGTCCTTCAGAGGTAGTTTGCTTGGTCTGGTCTTTATTTCCTGTTCCTTCCTTCCTTCCTTCCTTCCTTCCTTCCTTCCTTCCTTCCTCTCTCTCTCTCTCTCTCTCTCTAATTTGAAGTTTTTCCAGCATTTCTCATTTCCCTCAGGCTGCCCCAAATCTCACCTGGCCCACTTTGTTCCTTTACGTTACTCACCCAAGGGCATTTGAGTGGGCCACATGACCTTAGAGAAGGCTACCAGCCACCTTCTTCCCCTGCTATCTCCTTTCACAAATAAGGAGACCAAACTACTCAGGAAAAAAAAAAAAAATTTTATATATAAATAGAATATATATATATAAATTAAATATATATATATATATATATATATATATATATATATATATATATCCCTGGAAAGCTCTGCTTGCTGAAGAGAGGTGGTACTTGCTTTGGCATCTTGAAAAGGATGTCAGAAGTCCTCATGGCCTTTAGAGAAAACACTCCTAAGTTTATGATTTCTTATATATATGAAGATTCCCTTTGTTGGAATGATTTTGATAAAAGTGGGTCTAGTGGTCTGGCTGAAGGGGGTGGGGTGTGCAGAGTATCTCAGAGCTTGCCCATCTGGAGTCTCCTTTTTGCAGGGCTCCCCTAAAAGTTCCTCTAAGTTAATTATCTCTGAGTAGCTCCTTATAGTAATTTTGAGTTACACTGAGCTACATTCCTTGAAAGGCAAATCCTTAACGCAAAGGAATGGCTCCCTCCTGCTGAAATTTACAGCAGGATGGCATGTCAGAAGAGGAGAGAATTTGGACCCAGAGCCCCCCCTAAAAACCATATGTCTAAGACTGCCAATGACTCCAGAACTCCAGTAAACTGTGGAGTTATCTTTTCCCTATGATATCAAGTTTTACAACCCAGTCTGAAAGATCAATTTATTTCAAGAAACAGATCCTCACTCAAGCTGGCTTTGGCAATGAGGAATTTATTGGAAGGATACAGGGAAATCTTGTGAAATCTATTTGAGGACATACAGCTGGGCATTATGGCAACTGGAAAGTCACCAGCCAGTTCTTCTTTTCGCCTCTTGATTTTGGGAAATGCTTGACCTCTCATTTCTGCTTCTCTCTGCGAGAATCTTCCATTCTTTCTGCAAACCTCTTCCTTTCTGAGACTCTTTTCTTCTGCCCCTCTAGACCTTTGCAAGTTTCACTGAGACGTGGCTACTTATGACCCTAACTCCATATAGCCTTTCGGTTCCAAGGCCAATGCGGCTCAGATGCACGTTCCATGCCATCCGCTTTTCAGAAAGACTGATTGGCTCTGCTTGGGTCAGGTGACCATCCAGTCCAATCAGCTTTGGTAATGGGGCAAGGTCAAGCAGAATACAGAAAATTGCTCAGGCCTAAGCCAGGACTATTAGGAGAATTCTGAAGAGAGGGACAGCACAAGCTGCCCAAACCCTCGTCCCTGTTCCTCCCTGTCATAAGGATGGAGCTAGAACATGGCACTCCTGAATCAGACAAGAGTTGGGCTCAAGAAGCCCCAGCAGTTCCCCATCAGTAGCTCCATAGGGGAATCCTCCAGATGGACTGTCTTCCATCACTCTCCATCCTACTGGGGAAAGTGCCCTTGAATGAACTAATTCAAATCCCCAAGGGCAGAAAGAGGGGAGAAAGCTACAGGTGGTAGATCTCAGCTCAACTGAAGGAAGTGCAAAGAAGTACTGGAATGTCCCTGTGAGAAAGGCCCACCCCCAAACCTCCAAGCTGGGGCTAGATGGAGAGGAGGTGCCTTCCTGCAGGAGTGAAGGGCCACTGTCATGGGCTCCTGGTGCCCCCTCCCTCTCTCTTCCCTTCCTCCCTTCCTCCCTTCCTTCCTTCCTTCCTTCCCTCCTTCTCTCCCCTCCTTGCTTCCTTCTCTTCTTCCGTCCCTCCCTCCTTTCCCTCCTTCCCCGTGTGTCTATCATGTTATTTGACACACACCTTTTTAAGAGATCATCCAGGTTACACAAGGATTGTATAGCTTAGCATCCTTGCTTCACTCAGCCCAGGCTGATTCCATGTTTTGCTGGAGGAAGCAACTTTGAGTAGCAGATAAAAGTTGAGAATAACCAGTGGAAGGCCCTTCCCAGCCTTCCTCCCTGCTCTGCTTAGGTGCCACACTCTGCTCTCCAGCCATACCTAATGTCCCAGCAGCTCAGAGGGAGGGTACATATAAGGTGAATTTAATACGATAGGACATGAAACAATTTCACAGAAAATCAGCTACATAAATAATGAAACGTAAGTCACAGTTCTATTTGTTCTGCAAACTTTATATCACACTAGAAAGGAAAAGCACTCATGGAATGATCCACCTCATTCATGGCATAATATAAATCTCTAATGGTAAAGGGTGGGGCATCATAAGGTACCTGTGCACATGTGTGCGTGTAGGAAGAGGGAGAGGCCAAAACTGTGATGTGGTCAAGTTACTGCCTGGAATTCCACCATGTGCCTTCCTTTGGGCTGAAACTTCCAGTGTTAGATTTTGGTTCTGACACATACAACCTACATTATTCCAAGACCTTTAATTTCTAGAGTAGGTAATTCCACTTAACTGAAGACAATGTCTCTTTCAGTGCTCACATTCTCTATTCTGGAACTAACATTTTATATTCCCATCTCCACATTCTGTTATTGCCCTTTCTGGATGAGGATGATCTCAGCTGCGAGCTCAAAGCCACTCTTCTGGGAGTGCTCCACGGAACACAGTCTGGGTTGAGATTTCAGGGAGCTCTAGGAAATGCTGATGGAGAACCTTGGTAAGCACTGCCTTTACCTCACCATCCCCCAACAACTCAGTCATGGGACAGCTATCAGGGCATTTATTGGTTTGAACTGTGACTCACATGTCAGCCTTACTGCAGCCCAGCTTACTAAGGACCAAAGACATTCAGCAAAGAGGGATTTTAGAAATGCAAATACTGTGAAAGAGAAAGACTCTGGGTGATGTCGTTTCAGCTACCTGTTCCACTCCACGCCTCACCGCCTTTGCTCTCATCCCCTTACTCCAGCCACATGGCCTCCTTCAATTCTCCTGTGACCATCACACCCTCTATTTGAAACATCCCTTCTCTTCCCTTCTATTCTTCAGTTCACACACTACTTCTTTGTCAGATTTTAGCTCAATGGGAGGCTTTCCTAACTTTTGTTTTTAAATTTCAATTTCAGTATATTTCACATGACTTTAAAAATAAATTGAGGGGGGTACTCTTCATTTAGTTCATTATTTCTTTATTTTTCTTTGCATTTTTTATTTTACAAATAAAATTGTAAGATATGTAAAGAGTGCATTGTCATGGTTTGCTATAAGTATATACTGTAAAAGAATGTCCACCATCTAGTTCATTAGCATATCCATCACCTAGGGGCACCTGGGTGGCTCAGCTGGTTGAGCATCTGACTCTTGGTGGCTCAGGTCATGATCTCATGGTTTGTGGGTTTGAGTCCCATGTCAGTCTCCACTGATAGTGTGGAGTCTGCTTGGGATTCTCTCTCTACCTCTCTGCCCCTCCCCTGCTCTCTCTCTCTTTCTCTCTCTCTTTCTCTCTCTCTCTCAAAATTAATAAATATTTTTAAAAATATATCCATCACCTAATATATTTATCCTTTTTTTTATGTGTGTCATTTAAGTTCTACTCTCTGTTTATTTCAATTGCAAAATTCAGTGCTATCAACTATGGTCACCGTGTTTTACATTGGATCCTCAGCCCTTATTCATCTTATAGCTAAAAGTTTGTACCCTTTTACCAACATCTCCCTGTTTCCCCCGGCCCCAAGCCCATCAAAACCACTTTTCTACTTTCTTTTTCTACGGGTATGACTTTTGATTTACGTTGCACATAGAAGTAATACTATGCAATACTGATCTTCCTCTGTCTGGCTTATTTCACTTAGCATAATACCTCAAGGTCCATCCATATTGTCACAAATAGGAGGATTTCCTTCTTTCTCATGGCTAAATAATACTCAAATATTATATATGACACACACACACACACACAAATAAAATATACTATATCTTTTTATACATTCATCGGCCAATGGACATTCAGGCTGTTTCCATATATTAACTATTGTGAATAATGCTGCAATGAACCTAGAAGTGCAGTTATCTCTTCAACATTTTTTTCTCATTTCCTTTGGATATATACCCAGAAGCGGGATTGCTGGATTGCAGTTCTCTTTTTAATCTTTTTGAGGAATCTCTCTGTACTGTTTTCTACAGTGGCTGCACCAATTTACATTCCAACCAACAGTGTACAAGGTTCCCTTGTCTCCACATCCTCCCCAACACCTGTTATAGCTTGTCTTTTTGAGGACAGCCATTCTAACAGGGTAAGATAATATTTTATTGTGGTTTTGATTTGCACTTCCCTGATTATAGTGATATGGAGTACCTTTTCTTGTACCTGTTAGTCCTTTTTATGTATTCTTTGGAAAAGATGTCTATTCAGTTTCTCTGGCTATTTGTTATTGAATTGTTTATTATTTATGTATTTTTACCGTTGAATTGTACAAATTCTTTATGTATTTTGGATGTTAACTCCTTATCGGAAATACGATATGCAAATATTTTCCCCCATTACTTAGGTCGCTTTTTCATTTTCTCAATGGTTTCCTTTGCTGTGCAGAGCTTTTTAGTTTGATGTAGCCCCACTTGTTTATATTTGCTTTTGTTTCCTTTGCTTTTGGATTCAAATCTAAAAACTCATTTCTAAGACAGATGCCAAGGAGCTTTCCCCTTATGTTTTCTTCTAAGAACTTTATGGTTTCAGATCTTAAATTTAAGTCTTTAATGCATTTTGAGTTGATTTTTATGTACAGTGTAAGATAGAAGCACAGTTTCATTTTTTTTTTTTTTGCCTGTGGCTATCCAGTTTTTTCAAAACCATCTATTGGAGATACTATTCTTTCCCCACTATATATTCCTGGCTCCTTTGTCATAATTAATTGATCATATATGCATGGGTTTATTTTTGGGCTCTCTATGCTGCTCTGTTGATCTATGTGTCTGTTTTTATGTTATTATCATACTGTTTTCATTACTATAGCTTTGTAATAGAGTTTTAAATCTGGAAGTGTGATGCCTCCAGTTATGTTCTTCTTTCTCAATATTACCTTGGATTTTGGGGGTCTTTTGTGGTTCCATACAAATTTTGGGATTTTTTTTCTATTTTGGTGAAAAATGCCATTGGAATTTTGATAGAAATTGCACTGAATCTGTACATTGCTTTGAATAGTATGAACATTTTAGCATTGCTAATTCTTCTAATCCATGAACATAGAATATCTTGCCATTTATTTGTGTCTTCTTCAATTTTTTTCATCAATGCATTTAATTTTTAGTACACAGATCTTTCTCCTTCTTGTATAAATTTATTCCTAAATATTTTATTCTTTTTGATGCAATTATAAAAGGGATTATTTCTTAATTTCTTTTTCTCTTAGTTGTTAGTGTAATAGAAACACAACAGATTTTTGTATATTGATTTACAACTTTACCAACATCATTTATTAGATCTAACCAGTTTTTTGGTGGAGTCTTTAAGAGTTTTCTATGTATAATATCATGTCATCTGCATATAGAAACATCGTTACTTCTTCCTTTCCAATTTGGGTGCATTTTATTTCTTTTTCTTGCCAAATTGCTCTGGCTAGGACTTCTAGTCCTATGTTGAATAAAAATGGTGAGAGTGGGCACCTTCATCTTATTCCTGACCAATGAAAATGAACTTAGCTGTGGGCTTGTCACATATGCTCTTTGTTATACTGGCCTACATTCTCTCTATACCCAGTTTGTTAAGAGTAGTTTTTATCATGGATGTATGTAGAATTTTGTCAATCTATTGAAATGATCATATAATTCTGTCCTTTAGTTTGTTAATGTGGTGTATCACATTTATTGATTTGTGAATGTTGAGCCATCTTTGCATCCCTGGAATAAATCTCATTCAATTGTGGTGTATGATCTTTTTAATGTATTGTTGAATTTGATTTGCTAATATTTTGTTGGTCATTTTTTGCATGTGTGTTCATTAGGGATACTGGCTTATAATTTTCTTCTCTTGTAATATACTGTCTGGCTTTGGTGTCAGGGTAAGATTGGCCTTATAAAGTGAGTTTAGAAGTGTTCCCTCCTCTTCTATTTTTTGGAAGAGTTTGGGAAGGATTCATATTAGTTCTTTGTTAAATATTTGGTATAATTTACCAGTAAAGCATCTGGTCCTTGATTTTTCTTTGTTGGAAGATGTTGATTACTGATTTACTCCCTTTCCTAGTAATTTGTCTGCTCATATTTTCTATTTCTTTGCTTAAATTCTGTTTTTTTCATATGAAGTCCTCAAAATCTGGTGTGAATTACATGTTTAACAGCACTTCTCAATTCTGAATGGCCACATTTCAAACACTCAATAGCCACAAGTGGCTAATGGCTACTATGGAACATGGACGGGCCTGAACTGATGAGCAAACTTTACCATGAAATCAATAGTGACTCCAAAACCTAAGATGGTCATTTCAATGGACTAAATGTGTATGTCCCTCCCAGTATTCATATATTGAAACCCCAATCGCAATGTGATGCTATTGGGAGGTGGGGCCCTTGAGAGGTACTTAGATCATAAGGGTCCAGCCCTCATAAATAGGATTCATTTTCTAAGAGGGCTATTTATTCCTCTTTCCATCATGTGAGGACACAAGACGATGGCCATCTGAAAATTAGGAAGAGAGTTCTCACCAGAACCCAACCATGTTGTTGGCGTCCTGGTCTCAGACTTATAGCCGTTAGAGTGTCTGTTGTTGCTAAGCCACCTGGTCTATGGTACTGATGATCTGAACTGGTTAAAACAGTGGCTGTATCTTTAATGTTTGGCAAATTAGACCTAGGGGCCAAATCTGGCCTGCCAAGTGTGTTGTTGTTGTTGTTGTTGTATAGCCTGCAAGGTCACAGTGGTTTTGACATTTTTAGTGATCGAGAAAAAATTTTTTAAAGAATAACAATATTTCATGGCACATGAAAATATATCAAATTCAAATTTTAGTGTCCATAAAGAAAATTTCATTGGAACATAGTCACGTCCATTCATTTATGTATTTTCTGAGGCTGTGATAGAGTTAAAAAGTTATCTATGGCCCATAAAGTCTGAAGTATTTACTAGCTGGCCCTTAACAAAAAAAAAGTTTGTCAAGTGTCGGGTTTAGAGTTGCCAGAAAATATACGAGACGCCTCGTTAAAATTTTATAGCAAATAAACAACAAATAATTTTTAGTATGTTTCAAATATTGCATGGAACATACTTATAATAAAACACATTTTTTCATCTAAAATTCAAAGTTAACTATGCATACTCCATGTTTATTAATGGAGGTAACCCTACCTGGGCTAGAATATTGTTATTTGCTCACAAGAAAGACCTATCAACATCTCACTCATACAGAAGACCGAGAGCTACTGACGAAAAAATCCACCATGGAGACTTCCAGCCTCTTCAAATCAGCAGTGAGCATTTTGGACACCATCACCTTGATTTTGAACTTGGTTCAAAGGTACTTGGAGTGACAGACTGCTTAAATAGTTACTGGAAAAATGGCGTACGTTTTATTGTACTAACGTTTAAAAAGATGCAATCAATCAAGCTTATGTTGACAAATCCCCCATAAGAAAGATTCTTGCTCTTATATTAAAATATTTAGAGGTATATTCTCAGTACATTTTTTCAAGTGTATATGCTTACAACTTGTTATTGGTTTTCAATAGTCTTCATAGTCAATTTTGTACTTTTAGAATAGAAATCATCATCCAGGAACAGAAATCCAATTTATAACTTTTATATAGGGAATAAGAGGGTCCACGTAAAAGAGCTTTACTCTCAACTATTCTCCAGGAATAAATTAGACCAAAGTCAAGGGTCTCTAAAAACCAACTCTGGCTTCTTCTCCATTTTGCTGAGAGCCAGCACTTGCCTGAAGAGGCTGAAAAGAAATGTTCCCTTCAGCTGAACATGAGTAGGCTTATGTAAGATACAGGTAAGTTCTCCATTACCATCTGGGCCCTCAGGCCGTTAATATTTGATGCACTCCTCATCATCTCTGTTTGTGTAATTTGTCAACGCCCAACAGGTCCTCGGCCAGCTATGCATTAAAACTATTTTCAAAATATGTCATTGTCAGCCCTTGGCACACTCATTACTTATTAAGATAAGAGGCCGGATGAGGCAAGCAGGAGGTGGCTTGCTTACTTAAACATACTTGACTTAACTGTAGGGAAATCAAGTGATCTAGAGGGTCATGGGCTGGAGGTCTTGGAGGACCCCATCCCTTCTTCACTGGGCAGATGGAGAAACTGAGGCTCAGGGAGGGGAAGGGACTCGGCCAAGGTCACTCAGAAGTTCTGTGGCAGAACTAGAAGTACAGCTCAAGTTTCCTAAGCTCTCAGTCCTTTCGTCCTCCACCATAACCAGCACATTTGGCTATGGGAACATGGATAAATGTGACCAGAGATGAATGAAAAAAAGAAAGGCAGAACTTCACAGATACTATCTCTCTGAATGGCAGAATCATCCATAGGGACCATTAAAACTGTTTTTCGGAGCGCCTGGGTGGCTCAGTCAGTTAAGTGTCCAACTCTTGATTTCAGGTCAGGTCATGATCTTGCAGTTCATGAGTTTGAGCCCTGTTGGGCTCTGTGCTGGTAGTGGAGAGCCTGCTTGGAATTCTCTCTCCCTTTCTCTCTCGGCCTCCCCCTCACTTGCGCTTTCTACCTCTCTTTCAAAAAATAAATAAATACACTTGAAAAAAAAAAGAAACAGTGTTTTCCAAGTATGGAACATATACCCTTAATGGTATTCAAGATGATTTAAGATGTCAGTCATATAAATAAACTGTTTAAAGTTAAATGATATGTTTATTTTGATGCATTATAAAACATGCATCAAAGTTATGATCAGGGCCGTGAGGGAGGGATGTACAGCAAACTCATGAATTTGTAGATACTACTGCTTAGGTCAAAGCTAAGTCATAAATAAGGATTTGATTGAAAATCTCTTTAAATATAGTTATCACCCAACTCATGTTTTCAATTATACATACTGCAGTATCTTTTATTATTATATAACTATTTTTATTATTACTTCTCATAATCAACTTTGGTATTTTAGAGATAGGAATTAGTATTCAGGAACCAAAAGTAAAACACTCATGCGGCTCATGATAGCACAGGGGTTTACAGACATAGCAAGAATGACAGAGGTGACATTCGAAGCGTCAGTATTTAGGGAACTGTAAGTTATAGTACCTAATTAAAACTTACATAAATGTTAGCTAAGAAGTATAATTTAATATTTGTAAGCTATGGCTGTAATTTATATTATGATAGAATACCTAAGCACTATGTAATTCATACAAAACTAGAAAAATTTAGAATATAAATTGTTTAAATGGTCCACTTTTGGCTCCAATGCCTCAGCCTCTGCTTTAATTCCCAATCTGAGGTGCCAGCACCCACATATTCTCATTCATTCCCTGTGACACAAGTTACTCTTAGGAAATTCAAACCAAAGAGTTCAAAGTGCTCCGGGTCAATGTATTCACTATCCCTGAGAAACTGCATTCATATTGGAGGGCCATGGAACTGCTTGAGTCAAGTCAATGAAATGAAGCACTAATGGTGGAAATTCCCGGCATCATTTAGGAGTGGGGAAAGGTACTGAGGGTCCAGCAGACCTGCAATGCATACCTAAATCCCATCTCTGTCAGGGAAGTCGACATAAGGCCAAACAACAAAACATCTGTGTTTTGATCAGGTGCGTGGTATCTGATAGAGGAAGCTTTAGAATTCGACTGTTTTCTTTGTAGAGACCTCAAGACCAGGAAAAGAATGAGAACTTTTGTTCTCACGGCAGTAATGAATGATTTGAAGTTATAGGAACAATATCACTGGACTGTCAATAGGGTTTAATTAGCAAACTAACCAACTAATTAATCAATTAAAGGAAGCACTAGCAAGTGTTGAACATTTTTTCATTTATTTAACAAATTTTTATTGTGTGCCCTCTTTGTGCTTTTAGGCTGAGAATACAGTGGGGAAGTGTCCCCTTCCTTCATGGAGCAAACAAGCACTCCTCACACGTTGCAGAGTGTGTAGAGGGGAAGGAGACTCACACACTGTGTGTGTGCACGCACGTGTGTGTGTACAGAGGTAGTGTTAACACCACGAAGAGACAGTAGAAGAGTTTGAGGTTAAGAATGTTCATTCCTAGTTTTTTCCAGGCGGTTCATCTGAGTTGCCCTCATTTACTCCAAGGCAGGGCCCTCTCTAAGGTGTGTTCAGCTCTGGACCATAAGTTTTTGCAGTGTCCCTATCTATACAATCTACTTGATTTTTTTCTAATACATTACAAAATTCATGGGCCCATGTGAGGTGTCATCTATGGGTCATCTATGATGCATCTATGATGATGCAGGCTAATGGGTGGAAAAGAGATATTTACGTATTTATTTATTATTGAATCAGTGCATGTGAAGATCTTTCCTAGGGTGCGGACACCAACTTTTCCTGTCCAGATCCAGGAACCAACTCTCTGTGTTGTCTGTTGTCAAAGGCACCATTCCTAGCAAACTGTAAATCTCTGCTACAAGAAAAAGATAACCAGACTGTTGTTCTTCACAGCACCACGGCTCCTTCTGGCCTGTCTGTATGGAAATAATATAGGTCTTTACCTAGCTGCCATCCCCTGACACCTTCTGCTTAATGCTGGTTACAACACTATTCACGAAACTGCATCTGCCATGTGCCCCTGCCCCACAGTGGCTTACATTGACTCTCTTAAAGGTTATTACTGAGCTTCGCTAATGATGACTACAAATGCAAGTCTTACTCAAAGGATACAGGATAACGTGTAAGATAATTAGTGCCCCGATCATGTTAAATTAGTTGACCCAAATGTTTTGGGTAAAAAGCAGAACAACACATCTTCCACCTATGTCTTCTCTTGAGCTCTGGAGATTGCAAACTGCTGCATATCTAGAATGCAGTTGCTTTTTCCTTATTATTCAAGTATAATTAACATACAGTGTTATACTAATGTCCCAGATGTACAATATAATGATTCAATAATTCTATACATTACCTGATGCCCATAGAATATGATTGTTTTTATGTACATATTTTTTAAATGTTTATTTACTTTTGAGAAAGACAGAGAACATGAGAGGGGGAGGGGCAGAGAGAGGAGGACAGAGGATCTGAAGCAGGGTCTGTGCTGACAGCAGAGAGCCTGAGGTGAGGCTCGAACCCACGAACCATGAGACCGTGACCTGAGCCAAACTTGGACGCTTAACCAACAGAGACACTCAGGCACCCCAGAATATAATTGCTTTTAATAATGGCTGCCCCCACATCACCACCAGAGGGAGGGTAAATGAGGGGTCTATGGCCTGAGAAAGAATAAGAGGTCCCTTTATCATAAGCCATGTTCCATCCCTTATCTGGTGTGGCTTAAGAATGACCTTGGAAGGGTGCCTGGGTGGCTCAGTCGGTTAAGTGTCCAACTTTGGCTCAGGTCATGATCTCATGGTTCGTGAGTTCGAGCCCCACGTCGGGCTCTGTGCTGACAGCTTGGAGCCTGGAGCCTGCTTGAGATTCTGTGTCTCCCTCTCTCTACACACCCCCTCATGCTCTGTCTCTCTCGGTCTCTCAAAAATAAATAAACATTAAAAACATTTTTTTAAAAAAAGAATGACCTTGGAGGGCATAACTTTACCACATCCATTGTAGGCAAGAAAGGGCATGGAAGGACCCAATGGCAATGCTGAGCAACGTTCTAGGGAGTCCTCAGAGGACATAAGTGTGGCCACCCCTGATCCTTGGTGGGAAGCTTATGAAGGGGACAGGGTGACTCACATCATGTCAGGGTCAGAGGCTATCGCCCTGCAGTGGAAACATGGACATAGAGAACTTGTGCATGGCTTATGTGTGTGGCTATGCTCATGGGTCTGCTGGGCATTGTCGGTAGTCCAGAGCTATGTTTTCCTATGCCCGATGTGAGAGTCATTCAAAATCAGGGTGTCAGCACCGTTCTGGCTCCAGGATCTCATGTGATCCTATAAAAATAATACTGTGCCAGAAGCAAGAGCAATCAACCTCCAGGCCACCTTCCTACAAGACCAGCAATTGACCCTACATATAGAGCTCAGCAAGGAGAAGGTCATGGAGTGCCCTTCTATGTAGGCACTCTATGGGGTAGAGTAGGGGTAGAAGCCAGACTGCGCCCATGAGAGTCCCAACCTGACATGGGCATCCGACCAGACTGATCACAGGCACGGGCGGGGTACTTCAAAACCTTTCAACAAGGTGTCCCAAAGCAGGAGGTCCCCGAAGGCAAGGCGAAGGATTTATGTCTGTCATGGTGAGAATAGGAAAGAGCAGCAGGAGGCCTACGGCTGAGCCTCCCCCACCCCTCCCTGCATCCCAGGGCAGGCACGGGCATCCCAGGGAAAGGAGTTCACTGCATCCCTGGGGGGGGAAGGGGTGCCCCTCTACTCCAAACATCTATTCTCAATAAATAACAAAACAGGGCATGGCGGCCTCACTCTGGCTGCCTATAGAGGTCAAGGGCAAGGCAGGGCTCTAGGCAGTGATGCACACGAGTCTGCCAGGCATGTCTGCTGACAGAAGTTACACTGCAGGAATACAATGGCATATGTCAGGGCTAACGAAGAAGAGACATTGTCCCCTAGCCAGCGCAGGTGACCAATGACTGCCTACAAAGGGAGGCTGACAGCAGTCCTGCTGTGCACAGGGGCCAGAGACAGCACAGAGCAGACTCCATCCTCTAGCAGGGTGGGCTGCCTGTCCTTTAAGTTACCAGGAGCCTTCTCATCCTGTGGGAACTCTGAGTCAGACAGGAGTGGTGGGAGGGGAGGGAGGCACAAAATTAACAGCACGGCAATAATAATGGAACAGTAGGGGGTGGGGGAGGGGAGGAAGGACAGCATGCCTGTGCTTATGTGCCAGTGTTTACTGAGCACTTATGATGACAGCCAGTGTGCTGAGCACTTTACATGACTCCCTTCACTGAATTCTCCTAGCACTGCTAGATGTGCTGCCATTAGCCCCGCCCCTTCAGGCAGCTAAGGACGCGAGCCTCTGAGAGAAGTTAAGTAATTTCCTGAAGTCCCACAGTTAATGAACAGTGCAGTCAGGATTAGAACACAGCTCTTCTTCCTGTTTCTTTTTTTTTTAATTCTTTTTTTCATTTTTTAAAGTTTATTTATTTATTTTCAGAAAGAGAGAGAGAGCATGTGCACAAGCAGGGGAGAGGCAGAGAAAGAGGGAGAGAGAAAATCTTCTCTGTGCTGTCAGCACAGAGCCCGTCATGGCTTGAACCCAGAATGGTGAGATCATGACCTGATCCAAAATCAAGTGTTGGGCCTTTAACCAACTGAACCACCCAGAAGTCCCTCTTTTCTTTTTAAGTTGAGGTATAAGTGACACATTATATTAGTTCCAGGTGTACAAAGTAATGATTCTATATTTGTATGTATTGATGTATGTATGTATTGTATGTATGTATGTATGTATGTATTGCAAAATGATCACATTAAGTCTAGTTAACATCCATCATTATACAGGGGCGCCTGGGTGGCTCAGTCAGTTAAGCATCTGACTCCTGGTTTCCACTCAGGTCATGATCCCAAGTCATGAGATCGATCCCCGCCTTGGGCTCCAGGCTGGGCATGAAGTCTGCTTAAGATTCTTTCTCCCTCCCTCTCCCTTCTCCCTGCCCCTCCCCTCCTCTTAAAAATAAAATTTAAAAAAATCTATCACTACATATAGTTGCAATTTTTTTTCTTGTGATGAGGACTTTGAAGATCTACTCTTGTGGCTTCTTTCAAATATGAAATACATGGGGTGCCTGGGTGGCTCAGTTGGTTAAGCATCCAACTCTTGATCTCAGCTCAAGTCTTGAGTTCATGACCCTGAGATCAAAACTTCGTTGGGCTCTGCACTGTGCATGGAGATTACTTTAAAAAAAGAAAGAAAGAAAGAAAGAAAGAAAAGAAATACAGTATTACATCCCCATAACACATTGATTTTATAACCAGAAGTTTATACTTTTTGACCTTCTTCACCCATTTTGCCTACCCTTCACCCTCTGTCTTAGGCAACAATCAATCTATTCTCTCTATCCATGAGCTCAGTTTGCGCGCGCGCCTGTATGTGTGTGTGTGTGTGTGTGTGTGTGTGTTTGGTTTGGGTTTGTTTTCTTTTAAGATTCCACATATGAAAGAGATTATATAGTATTTGCCTTTTTACCATAATGTCCTAAAAAGTCCCACCATGTTGTTGCAAATGGCAAGACTTCATATTTTTTTAAATGTTTTATTTATTTTTGAGAGAGAGAGAGAGACAGTGTGAGCAGGGAAGGTTCAGAGAGAGAGAGAGACACAGAATCCGAAGACAGGCTCCAGGCTCTGAGCTGTCAGGACAGAGCCTGACATGGGGCTTGAACCCACGAACCGCGAGACCATGACCTGAGCTGAAGCCGGACGCTCAACTGACTGAGCCACCCAGGCGTCCCAAGACTTCATATTTTTTATGGCTGAATAATATTCCAGCTTTCTTTGCTTTTTATTGTTTGCTTCTTTTTGTTTTTCTGGGGCTTCTTTGTTCTTTTTCTGTGCTCTACTGTTTCCTTTAGAGTTCTTAGTCCACCAGAAACATATATTTGGAATACAGTTTTAGTAGAAAATGTGTCTATAAGGTGGGAAGAAAGGAAAAAGAAAGAGACAGACAGGAGACTAGGAAAGCTGAGTAGTGGCCGAAAGCTGACAGTTTGGAGGGAGAATATTTGGGAATATTCACATGAACAAAAATAAGATGTTTGGCTAACGGGTATTTTTTTATGGGAAGTTTCTGTAGAAAAAGAAGACTTTGCCTTGCTTCATCAATTTAGATCATTAGAGGCTCTGAAGCATAGACAGCGGTGAAATGCCAAGGAACACTGGGCAGACAGTCAGAAGTGGATTCAAAGGCCAGCTCTCCTACCTCGGGAAGTCACTTCTCCTCTGTCCATTTATCAACCGAGGAGGGTAATTATTTGTGTGACCCGCACAAAGTTGCCTCACGGTCAGTCTGAGCACAGTATCATGTTTTTCAAGAGGATCAGTCTCACAGCCTAAACATACGGAAAGGAAGTTCCATGCTTTACTTAAGTCTCATGAAGGGAAGCCGGAAAACTCCATCCAGACATTTATGAAACTTAGAAACTTCTCTCCCAATGGCTCTTATACTATCTCTCACAAGAGAGCAGCTATCTTCAACCTCATTTTCCCCTCCGAAATCCCACCTCTCTCAAAACTCAATTCTTTCTCTCTTCAATCCCCTCCTTTCCTCTCCTCCCTCTCCCCACCCATAGACCTCTTTAGTGACAGCCCAGACTAGCTTCCTTCCCCAGTCCTCTGCCTCACCTATAAACACAAACATCACAAGGTGTGACAGGCTGTTAGAGACATCTTCTCAGAGGCAGTAAGTACATACATATCACTACTTTTTTTTAACGTTTATTTGTTTTTGAGAGAGACAGACAGACAGACAGCGTGAACAGGGGAGGGGCAGAGAGAGGGACACAGAATCTGACTCAGGGTCCAGGCTCTGAGCTGTCTGCACAGAGCCCAATGCGGGGCTCGAACTCAGGAACTTTGAGATCATGACCTCAGCCAAAGTCAGATGCTTAACTGACTGAGCCACCCAGGTACCCTGTTCATATCACTAATTTTTATCCCCATCATACAGATACTGTACTAGGCTGCTGTGAAGGTCAATGAGATTATACTTTCCACCTAACATTCCACATCTGGAAGGGGTATTTATTTTTCATCACCCCTCCGTCATGATTTGCCAACACACCCCCAAAATATCCTGTGCTTTACTTCAATTGTTACATACTCAATTTGCATTTGAAAAACCCTATAACTACAATGTCAGGGAGGAAAACAACTTTCCTTCTCTGGTTCAGTTTCTGGGGACCTGCGAATTAAATTGATAAAAGACAAGTTAACTGGAGAAAAGAGTGAATTCACATGTGCACCGTGCATACAGAGTGCTCAGTGCTGAGTAAATCAAAGAGATGGTTAGAATTTGGGACTCATATACCTAACTTAATTGGGAGAAGGGAGGGGCAAGAAAAGATTCTTATGGGAAGAACAAATAGGTTTCCCTAGACAAAAAAAAAGGGGGGGGGGTATTTAGGAGAACAAACAAGAGATAAGAAAGTTTCTGCAGGCTTAAAAATAGAACTACCATATGACCCAGCAATTCCATTTCTGGGTATTTAGCCAAAGAAAACAAAACCACTAACTCGAAAAGATATATGCACCCCCAAGTTCACTGCAGTATTTTTTACAGTAGCCAAGATATAGGAGCAACCTAAGTGTCCATTGACAGATGAATAAGTAAGTTAAAATGTGATATATATATATATATATATATATATATATATATATATATTTCAGCCAAAGAAAAAAAGAAAGAAATCTTGTCATTTGCAACAACATGGATAGAACTTGAGGGCATTATGCTAAGTGAAATAAGTCAGAGAAAGACGAATGCCCGTATAATCTCTTTTATTAGGGAAATCAAAGCACACAGAAAAAAATAAAACAAACAAGTAAACAAAAATTTCCAAGCTCATGCATACAGAGAACACATTGGTGGTTGTCAGAGGCAAGGGCGGGCAATGGACACGGCGGGTGGGACAAGTGGGTAAAGGGGATTAAAAAGTCCAAACTTCCAAGATGCCTGGCTGTCTCAGTGGGTGGATTGCGTGACTTTTGATCTCAGGGTCGTGAGTTCGAGCCCCCTGTTGGGTGTGTTCCAACTTCCAGCTCTAAAATCAACAAGTTGTGGGATGTGATGTACAGTATCGTGGCTATAGTTAACATACTGTAGTGTATATTTGTAAGTTGCTAAGAGAGTAAATCTTAAAAGTTTTCAGGGCATCTAGGTGGCTCAGTTCGTTAAGCGTCCGACTTTGATTTCAGCTCAGGTCATGATCTCATGCTTCATGGGTTCCAGCCCTGCATTGGGCTCTGTGCTGGCAGCACAGAGCCTGCTTGGGATTCCCCCTCTCTCCTCTCTCTTTGCCCCTACTCCACTTGCACTATCTTTGTGTCTCTCAAAATAAATAAAGAAACTTAAAAAAAAGTTTCATCACAAGAAAAAAATTGTAACTTAAAATGTTAGATGTTAACCAGATTTATTGTGGTGACCATTTTACAATATACATATATATAAATATCAAATCATTATGTCATAGACTTGAGACTAACATAATGTCATGTATCAATTCTATCTCAATAGAAAAAAAGTTTCTGATAATGTTTGTCTATATAGGTATGAGTGGTCTGTTTCCTTCAAGGCCATGAAATTCCCCCAACGAAGGAATTTGGGGTAGATTTTATGTGTATTCTCCTTTCTGGGAGAAGATTCACCCTGAATTTATCCAGTTTTAGTCCTCAGAAGTTGCTGCGTTTAGTCAGATAAGGGAAGCTCCAATAACACTTCTTCCTGCATCTGTTGAATCTCAAATGTCTTCAGTTTAAAATAAGCTTCATATTAACTCTGTGATTCCAAGTTGGGTTCCCTCAGCGACATCAAGAAATAAAGCAAAAAAAAAAAAAAAATCTCAACTTATCCGTGCCAAAAGAAATGTTAAAGTAAATTACAGAATAGGATTATAGGGATGCCAACATCGTGGTGTTGGTTCATAAGTTACCACGTCATTCCCAGGCCATGATGAAACAGCACACTGATAGGACAATCTGAATGAGTCCTGAATCATGGCTAGGGCTGCACCTGAGACAGAGAGTGATTGCCGAGCCGTCCCTCCCTTGCTCGAGGAGGGGAAAGACAGGCACATGGCTTCTCTCTAGCCAGGAGGGTACCTAAATCGCCCCTGTTCAGATTCTACCTACCTTGTAAGCCTTCTGTGTCCCCTCCTTTGAACTACGACAGAATTTCTTTGTTTGTACAGGTTATCTGGCATGTAACCTTAGCTTAATTTCCCAGAGGTACAGATCTAGTTTCCCACTTAGATGGAAAGCTCCTGGGAGAAGATCCAGGCTATATTCTCGGTGGCATCTCTCACTGCACCTAATCTAATACACCTTCTCCACATATACTTATTGACACAATATGTTTAGAAGGCCTGTCCAACAGAGGTTGGGCTGGATTCTGATTAATATTCCAGCAGGAAACTCATTGAACAGGTAGAATCTGCCATAGCGAACCACAGTGGGGTAATTATAAAATTGTGAAAAAGCCAGGATTCACCACAAGAGTCTCTGGAGAGATCTGAATTGTAACAGACCTTAAAATATCCTCCTTTTCTTTCCAGCTAGTTACTGAAGTCCTATCTCCTCTCTGATAAAACACTGAAGAGTGTTTTCAGCTGTGGCCTTAACTGAGAAACTCCCCAAATATTTCATGTTATCCAGGGATGCCATGTTACGCTTCCAGAAAGTGCCATCGTTCTAAGGTATAATGGTGTGTTGGCTCCAACATCCTTCTTGATGGTTTCATCATCAAAATTATATAGACAAACAAACAAAAAGCAGAAACATATCCATAAATACAGAGAAGAAATTGATGGTGGCCATTGGGGGGGGTGGAGGATGGGCAAAATGGTTGAAGGAGAGTGGGAGGTACAGGCTTCTAATTATAAGATGAGTAAGTCATGGAGACGAAAGGTAGCAGAGGGCATAGAGTCAATGGTAGTGTAATATCGTTGTATGGGGACAGGTGATGGCCACACTTGTGGCGAGCACAGCGTCACATATAGATTTCCCCAATCACTATGTGCTACATCTGAACTTGCTGTAACATTGTATGCCAGCTAGATTCCAGTTAAAATTAAGAAGGAAGAAAACAAACAAAGAGATGGTTTGTTTCGTCATTCTTAAGACCACAACTGTCTTTTTAAATTACGACTATGATGTCACTGACCCAAGATCTCTAAGTTTCTTCTTTTATTTTTCTTTCACTGCTTCTGGAAATCCTGCTGACAGGATCGTAATTTTTTCCACACAAAGGCCATAGGAATAGGGCTTCAAAGTCATTAGAAAAGTAAAATTTTAAACCCATACAGACTGAAAGTTTTTATATTACCCCGATTTAGCTGGAAAATTGAGTTTTCCAGACAATAGGAAAAATCTTCTTCATCTTTGATTTAGGTCATTGTCTTCTTTGGGGGAAAGTTGCCAGGCTTTATAATTGACCTACTTCTTCATAAATACCTTTCAGTCAAAAGTGGAAGTACTAATCAAATTCCAAATACCCTATTATCTGACATTTGGAGAGAATGATAAAATTATATAAATCCATGAGAGATATTGGAAAAGCCAGCCACCCTCTGTGACTGGATTTCAATCATCTGTTCATCTGTTTTCAGATAAGAATTTTCCCATCTTGCCCCAGCACACCTAGACGGCATTCCTAGCAAGCTGCCCTGTGTCACATTTTGGTGGGCATTTGTATTTTCTAAAGGACGTTCATATGTGGTAAGTTTTGACTCCCATAGGATTACCAAGGTCCTAGTCTGCCCAGAACTCTCTTGGTTTTAGCCCTGAAAGTCTTGCATCCCGGGGTACACTTTTGGTCCTGTGCAGGCAGGGATGGTTGCTCACTGTAGTAGAGCAAACCAATGAGTTAGGGAGGGAAGGGTTTATGCCCATTTCACAGATGAAGAGAATAAGGTAAAATAAGATTGTCCAATTTTCTCCAGGATCAATCTAGTTCTCTCCACTGAGATCTACACCATTCATCTTCCTTATGGGCTCAGAGCTTCTCATGGGCAGAGATTTTTATCTTATGCATCTTTGTGACCCTGCCCCTCCAAAACCTCCTGGCTCTGAGGAGGGTCCCCACGTTCAAAACGCTGGTTTCTCCTACCTAAGGCCTAAAGTAGAGTTGACTCAGATCAACACTGAAGACTCCAGGAAAAATCCAGATGAAGGGAGTGTCGATCCAGTGAGGACATCATTTCATTTCCCCTACCAGGGAGCTCCGCTGCCCAGCCGCTGCACTTCCACCAGTTTTATCATCAGTCTTTTCCAGATGTTTAATTATCCCTGTTAAATATGTCAAATCCTATCCTCTGTGTCTTCAGGATTTCTCTCATTTCACACCCATCTCTACTGCTCAAGTTCTGCCCAACCCTCACTCGCTCCCTTTCATTTCTCCCTGCTTTCATTTCCTTTCTATCCCACACACAATCCCTAGGCTCATCCTCCTAGAGTATCCCCTCCCTGGATGCCACTCTCCTACTCAGGAATTTACAATGGCTCCCAATTGCTCACTGAGTCTACATTCCTTCCTTCTCACCCGAGTGCCCTAAAATTCTCTCCCCTCACCACCAAACTACTTGATCTCACTCTTCACTCTTCCTAATGGAAGCCCTCCATTTAAACCAACACTCTCCATATTCCTACTGTCTCTAAGCTTGAAATGTCTGTGAAACATCTGGCAGACATTTGGAAATACAGACAGAAGACGAGAGACTAGGAAGCTGATCCTATATACTTGGGGACACTGGCTTTTTACTGGTGGGAACTTGAATGCCATCAGAGTAGAAAAGGTCACTCAAAGGGTGCCTGGGTGGCTCAGTCAGTTAGTTGAGCATCAGTCGATTAAGCATCCAACTTCAGCTCAGGTCATGATCTCACGGTTCATGAATTCGAGCCCCACATTAGGCTGTCTGCTGTCAGCGCAGAGCCTGGTTCGTATCCTCTGTTCCCCTCTCTCTCAGCCCCTCCCCTGCTGGTGCTCTGTCTCTCAAAAATAAATATACGTTAAAAAAAAAAAGTCACCCAAACAGAATGTCTAAACCACAGCTCCCAAATTCAGTGTTTTGGAATTCAATTTTTTTTAGGGTTCCACGACAATCTTTTTAAGTTAAAGTGTTTTCAGTATTCAAAGTATGGTTTTAATCTAAACATTTCCAGCTTCTCCTGAAAAGCGCTTTGATCTGACCACCTGTGGCTGGTCTTCCCACCTGGGAACAATTAGCCGGACTCGGGGTGTTCTTTAGATGAGGCAGGTACTCACTCATCCACCTGTTACCCTGTCACCTTATTTACTTGGTCCTACAGCTTCTTAATTTGTGACTCCTTGTGTAAAGAAAATGGAAGGGAGAATAAAGGCGGGGAGAAAAAAGAAACAAAAAGAGAAGGTTAGAGAGAGGAAAGGAGAGAAGCACAAGGAAGTGAAGAGGAGACCCAAGAAAACTGGGGTGGGGGAGACCCAGACTTCACTGCAGCACGAGGACTGGTCTCCTGCAGCTGTGTAGATGCCACTTCCTAGCATAATCTCTCTCACAAAGAAATCCCACAGGAAGTCCAGAACATGCAGGAAAGAGTGAGGCGCTTTGGTACGGGCTGCAAGTGAAACTCTACCGAAAAAGACATCTGCCATGACATTGAAACAGCAAAGACTGAGCCGCTCTGAAATGTCCCCCCCCGCTGGCCCTGTCATCAGAGGCCATCTGAAATGCATACCTCTCTCCCATCCCCTTTGTCTGTCCCCCCCAGGTAAACATGTCACACCTGCCAGGCATCGATTTGCATATCAGTTCATGACATTGACAGTATACCCTGTCCTTTATTTCATTCAGCTCCCTGGGTGTCAAAACAGACCTTCACACAGGTCCTGTCCCTTTGACCACTTTGACGTATGCTGGCCTGCTGTGACCACAGGCAGGTGAGGGTAAAAAATCAGATCTGCAACATGGAATACTTCACCCTCCGGTATCCACTTAGATTCCCCTGCCCCCGATTTTATTGATAACGTTCCTTTTTGTGGGGCAGCCTGCAGAACATCATGGCTGCTATAGTTACATGCACATATAGACGGAGTATTTCTTTCGAGAAGCCCGTATCCTCCAAACCCAGGCTTTCCTTGATGGCTGAGGCCAATTGGAAGTTTCAGAAAAGTCAAGAGGGCAAGTGATTTGGGCTATAGAATGCACACGTGCGACAAGGTGATGATATCAGACGAGCCAAGAGTTAAGACATAAAATAAATCCTACTTCAAGATAAAGTGGAGGGGCAACTGGGCTCTCTAACCCGTGTTCCCAGCACTGGGCTTCCATTAAATAAATCTCTGTGAAATGATGGATTAGACGAGTAGAACGGCAAACTGAATGCGCTGCCTACTGTTTAAGAGATAAACAGAGTCTTCATCACCTTTTTTAATCTGCCACATTTTCTAGTTTGCCATCTCCGACAGCCTCCAACGAGCTCTCTTATCAGCCAAGGAGGGATAATTTGGATAAACAAGGAAATAGCAATCGATACTTGTGAGCTGTTTGCCTAAACTCTGGATTCCAGGCTCAGCTCCCGTGCTTGGAATGGGAGGCGTTGACTGCTGTAATCTACATGTAATAGGCATTATGAGGTTTAAGAAAAATAGCTCAGGCTGCAGCTGAGTCAGTTTGGGACAGATCATTATAAAATTCCATTATCACCGCTACAAGTTGGACTATTTGTCATCACAGAAGAGATGACAAGCTCAGAAATACTACATTTGTTATTATCAGATGATAAATGATATTCCATTAAAGCTGCAATACATCATCGGCAAAGCTGCAAAGAAGATATCAAACCTATCAGGACTTGACTTATAATTTAATTTTCAAAAGCTGTCAACTAAAATTCCAAAGGCTAAGCATTTTCATTTTTAAAGTTCATCTTATTTATTTTCCTCATCTGTTAGTCTAATTTCAGTGATATGGCAAAAATAACTGATTATGTGCAATGTATAATTCTCTTCTTTTGATTAGGTAATATATCAGGTGTCACTTAGGTATTAAAAATTAAATGACAGATAATAAAACAAGAGAGTCCCATAAAACACACCTTATTTTGATTTACTCACGTTTTGAAATATAACAGTAAAGGACAGGTCAATATTTGTTAAAGACACACACATGCCTCGAAAAAACATTTTTACTCATTATTGAGTGCTTTTTCATGCCATCTATAGGGAAGTTGAACATGCTTTTCCATTTGGTGTTTATAAAATCTTTTCACGGTTGAACAACTATTCTTTAGCTCAATTCTATAAATCACCCTCACATATTCTTTCTATATGTGCAAGGGCTTACGCTTCCCCGGTTATTATCATTGTTACCAATATTAAGCACTCAAATGTTGCCTTGGACAGCAACAACGACTCTTATCAGTTTCTACCGATGTGTGCATAATTTCAGTTTATGTGTGTCTTGCTCACGATCACACACTTGCAAACTTATCAGAAGATGTTTGCGGACAGCTTGATACTAACTATAGGAACAGAATCTGCAAATCTGAGGCTTAAGGCAAGTCCTAAATCATTTTAGAGGCTCAGAGAAGGAACTTGCCTGAAGTCACACAGCAAGTGAGTAAAAATGATGGCAGAAGAAGCCACGATCCTTGATGCTTATTCTAATGTCTTAGATACAACATTATGCTGATTGACAGTGTCTCATGAGAAATGTGACTCTAAATACTCAGCATTTGGCCAAGGGTCCAGCTTACAGTTGATGCTCCTTAAAGTGCTGTTAACAGAATGGATGTACAATGGACATATGGATGGATGGGTGGACGGATGGATGGATGGATGGATGGACAGATAGATGAGTAATTGTCTAGTTCTCTGATCCTCCATTTGGGAGCCTGGTTCATTTAAATAAAATCTCTGGAGGTGGGCCCAATCCCATCTTTTGCAAATCCAGAATGCAAGATGCTTCCCATTATTGTGCTGGCTATCTCTCGGATCTTACAGAGCACTCCCCGGTAACCTAACAAGGCAAGGGGGTCTCTGAGCTGGTCACAGTTATGTCTTCGGGCAACACAGGGAAGCAAAGGAGTTGGTGCTTGGAGGCACTCCCCACCACTGACAGACAATGATGAAAAAATCTGCAGCTCCATCTCATTGGCTCTTTGAACCACGTGGGATGCCCTGTCTCTGTGAGACTCAAAGTAGTGTTAGCAAAATGAGAAAAAGAAAGGGTTATAGAGTAAGTCTTCTAAAAACCAAGTGACTTCCATTCAAGGGTTGTTTCTTCTTCTTTTTTCATAATTGTGGTAACATACTCAAACCATGAAATTTACCACTTTAACCACGTTCAAGTGTACAATTGAGGGACATTAATTATATTTGCAATGCCATACAGCCAACACCACTAGGGATTTGCAACATCACCCCAAAAGAAACTCTGTATCCCTTAAGCCATAATTCCCATGTCTTCTTCCAACCAGCCTCAGGTAATCTCTAATCTACTTCCTGGCTCTATAAATTTACCTATTCTAGACATTTCATATAAGCAGAATCATACAAGATTTGTCCTTTTGTGCAAAAGACTTTCTTTGTAACTATGAAAGTGATATATACTTGTGAATATATAAAGTAATGAAAGAACTTATAATAAAAGGTAAAAATGTCCCAGATTTGCCTTCCCCTCCACCCTCCTCCATAATATACTCTTCAGATGTAACCACTGACAATAATCTAGCGTATATCCATCCTGTGTTTTTCTAGGCATGAAGACATAAATCTCATGACTTCTACAACAGATCCTGGCATCAGACCACTTGTATGTGTGCCCCTGGGAGAGTTATTTCACCTCTCCGAGTCTCAGTTTCTGCATTTGTAAAATGGCATTGGTAACAAGGCCACTTTCTCGCAATTGTCAGTATGAAAGGAGGTAAGTGTGGGGTGCTTGGGTGGCTTAGTCAGTTAAGTGTCCAACTCTTGATATCAGCTCAGGTCATGATCTCGAGGTTCATGAGTTCAAGTGCCCAGTAAGGCTCTGCGCACTGACAGCTCGGAGCCTGTTTGGGATGCCCGCTCTCTCTCTCCCTCTCTCTCTCTCTCTCTCTCTGTCCCTTCCTCACTTGTATGCTCTCTCTCTCTCTCTCTCAAAATAAATAAATAAACTTAAAAAAAAAAGAAAGGAAGTTTTTTGAAAGCACTTAGCACAGTGCTAGGTAAAGAGTAATAACTCATTAAATGTGTAGCTATGTATTAGATGGGGCTTTGGTTTTTAAAAGCAAAAATGGGATCACACAATTCACGTTGTTTTACAACTTGTTTTTTAAAATTCATTCCTCATTAGAGCACACACACCTACCTCATCCTTTCTTAACTGCTGAATCATATTAAAGGACTATAGTTCATTCTCAAATAGTGTTCTTCTGATATTTTTATTTGATAGTATAAAATTCACGGGGCTTGACATTCTGGATCCAACACTGTTTCCAGGTGGGCCAATACAATCCAAGGATTCTAACAATAATGATAACTAGAAGAAAATGAATTATTTCAATGAACTCCAGCTACATTCTAGGCATTGTGTCAGTGGCTTTGTATATCTTATCTCTGGTCCTCGTTACACTGTTCTGTCTCTGCTGGAAATTATCTCAAGGGTGGAGGGTTCTGTTTGGGTGGATGGTGCCTAGAAGCTGGCAGATGGTTCTTGGCCTTCTGAAGAGCTCCCCTATCCAACAGCAATTCACTGGGCCACGGACCAGTCCCTGATGAAATCCAACAGTCTTGGCTTGCTCTTTTCTCTTGCCAAATTTTTTTCCAAGGAGTGGAGAAGAGAGGATGGCACAAAGATAGCTAGTGAATGGGGACTTGGAGATAATCCATTTCTTTCTCTAGCTAACACTAACCTTAACCTTCTAGTTTCAGGGGTGAAGCTAAGAAGCAGAGTTTTTTTAAATGAGTGGGATTTTACATAGATACAAACAGAAGTATGGACAAAAGGCAAGGAAGCTTCAAAACCATCTACTATCTTCCCAACCCCTAGTATGGAAGAAGGGGAGGGTCCCTGTTTAGAAGAAAATGCGGGTTAGTTTTCCAACAGTCAAGCAAGAGGCTGCTTACTTAGGCTGACTGTAATAAAATTGGAGCAGGGATAATCAAAGAACCTGTAGGGTCCCAAGGAGACTGGAACCTTCCTCCATGTCTAGTCAGGAGGAGAAAAAGCACATCTACCATTAAATGCTGGCAATTAGGAATGAGCTGCTACCTTGTTGACCTACTGCCAAGAGAGTGGGCGATCAGCCTAGTAAGTAAGCTGGGTGTTGTTCTGACTATTGCTAAAACTATTCATTCCAGGACCAGGCTGCCCCTACTCAAGTAACTCACCAGTCTTTATAAAGACATAGAGAAATAAAAGCCAATTACCCTCTTACTCTTCAATTAGTAGATACTGAATTTATATATTGGCATCTAAATTCAAGCCCCTGACACATAATCCAGTTGCATCAGCCAGCTCTTATTTAAAGTGTATAAGCTTCAACTACTTTCAATGAAAGTCTGATGAACAAAAACACTCTCATTACACAGTGACATTTTCCTGGAGTAGCCGAGGCCTTAGGAAAAGGAATTTTCCCAGAAGCCTCTTGTCAAGAGTTGATATTTTTATCACCTGGATTTCCATTTATCCTCTTTTCTTTAAAAAATTCTTCCCAGTCTTCCCTGCCATATCTAAGTCCCACTAACTCTATGAAATCTTCCTCATCTACTCCAACCCACCGATTTCTTTTTTTTTAAAGTTTATTTATTTATTGGGAGAGAGAGAGAGAGAGAGAGAGCCCTTGCACATAAGTGGGGGAGGGACAGAGAGGAGAGAGAGAGAGAATCACAGGCAGGCTCCACACTGTCAGCGCAGAGCCCAACATGGGACTCAAACTTACACACCATGAGATCTTGACCTGAGCTGAAACGAAAGAGCCAGATGTTTAACCGACCAGGCACTCCTGATTTCTTTTTTTGATTAATTCCTACAAGGGTCATATTCTGGGCAACATCGTCTGGGACATTTACCCTGTTTTTTTTGGTACTGTTTTGTTAGCCTGTTAAGTGCCTTGGGAATAATGACAGTTCATCATTTTCCTTCAACATCCGCTACAAGTCCTAGCAAAATCCTGAGCTCCTAGACTGGGCTCAGCAAATCCCTGTAGGTTATAACTTGTAGGTTTTAACAGTCAATGACAACAGAAAAATCCCCACTTAGAAGAAGGAGAACAAATCCACTTTCCTTCTGTTCTTAACCCAATAACGACATCCTTGAGCAAATTCTTTGTTTCTACTTTGGAATCTTAATCAGGTGCTAGAATTTCAAGAAAGGATTTCCTTTATTTGGTGTCAGTTCTCACAACCTATGACTTGAAATTGGCCAGGTGAATAAATATATATGAGTTCAAATATGACCTCCAAGGAGAGCACCTCGTAAAGAGCAAACTCCAATGCCAGTAAGCTTCAGATGGGAAAACTGAGGCAGAGAGAAAAGTGGTGTATATAAAGCAGTCTTTACCACATGTTGTTGGAGTTATTTGTAAAAGAAAAGGTTTGGGTGTTCAAATAAGGCTTAGAAAACCATAAACAAATTTATTTGTGTTTCTTCATTGCAAAATTTCTTCATACCTTTAATAAGCTTATAGCTTCCGGGGAGTTAATATGTCAGATTTCAGGTTCCATATCTAAACCCTCTCTGCATGGAGGATCTCTGAATCTATAATTCCCCAAGTAGTATTTTTTTTTTGGACCTCTCCTCTATGGTCATTCAACTAATATGAAGCCCTCTATTGAGGCCTTTTGGCCAAGCACAAGGCTCCCTTGATTTCCATCAAAACAGTTAGAGATACTGGCTCCCATCCACCCCAACCCATCACCTGCCTGTGCAGAATTTTCTATTAAAATAACCTCAGTGTGTTCAGGAGAATTCTGATAAAACATCTCTTCCACTAAGCTTGTTTATTTCACAGATTGAGTAAGTGATCCCATTAACAAAATCCTACTCCTCACTCCTCATTACAACATCTACATATAGTAATGTTATCATACAATCATCCATTCACCACATAAGACATGTAGTTAGGCCTGCCAAAAATGAAAACCTCTGCTCTCAGAGCCCAGATACCATTACCCAAGGATAGGATGATGGGATGGGGGAGTGGTTAAAATGATGGGGTGGGGGAGTTGTTTTGATAGCAAAACAAACAGAAAATGCCTAAAGTTTCCCACTGTGTTTAAAATAAAATGTATTGCTATGGCCTTGCCATATATATAATATACGCTATATATATATAAAGTTATTACTTTAGGCTGAATCAACGCAAGTACGTATGCAGAAATTAGATTAACTTCCTTGTGGCCACACTCAAGTATACAACAGTGGGCAAGATGAGAGACTGTCCACATTGTGCTGGCCACACCTCCAATTCAGAGTCCTAGAACCAGCTGGGAGCCCTAGATTCTAAGAAGTCAAGTGGCAATTTTCAAAGTGAAGAAGAAAGTGAAGGAAATAAGCATGAGGTTGTGCGAGGAGCATTAAGAACTGATACTGTTTAGAGAGTTGTTAGGATGTGATGAGATTTGCCTTCTGCCCTTGGTTCTAAGCACAGAGCCAACGGCGGACAAGTTCAGGTTGCACATAGGAAGATATGTAACAAAGACTTCAGAAAGTAGAATGAAATGCCTCTTGCATTTGTAAACATCTCAAAATGAAAGACATTTCAACAAAGACTAGACAACTCCTTGGGCTCCATGTTTTAAAGCAGATTCAAGAATGGGGGTAAGGGTAGAGCCAGGACCACGAGGAATGTTTTTAGGACCCACTCTAAAGCTTTTTCCAGGTCCTCTGGCAAGGCCAGATATGCTAAAAGTGTGCCTTCAGGTCCTGTTCAGTCAGGGTCAGGAATCTGTACTTCGGTTCCCCTACTTCCTGTGCTTCCTGGACCACAGAGGATCTCTCCCAGGTTCTGTCCCTGTTCCGAGGTCCTTTGAAGAATATGTGATATCTTCCCTCAGCTAGCCTGTTGCAAGGTCTTACTGTCTCGAGCTGAAGGAAGTCCCTTCCCATCTCTGAGCCCTGAGTTGTGCCTCTGTGGCATGAGGACATTGCATCAGATGGGCCTGAGGTCCTTCCTCTCCAACATGACCTTTCATGGTTTTATTGATTCATATGAATCAGAGCTGGAAGACAGCTTAGACCTTGAACCCGAGGATCGTTCACTGAAAAATGCACCTTTTTACTCCAATCTCAGTTACAAGCATCAGAATACAGGTTAGATTTTTAGTGGAAAGCAGGGATTCAAAGAAATAAAACACGTTCGGGGGACTTTTAGGAATGGAGACTGGGAGGGACAGGTGTGGAGACAGGTGTGTGAGACTGGGCTCTGCGGAAAAAGGACAGAAAGGGAGGTCTCAAAGGGAAGGGCATCCCCCAGTCAGTCCCAGTGAGGCTCAGATTCCTCCAAATATGCTGACCAGAAGTAGATAGAAGAGGGGCCTCACCATGGCCTTTCCCGGGTCACCTCCTAACAGCTCCAGGCAGCCTTCTCCGCTGACCATTTCTCCTCTGGTTGAGTCGCTTTACTGGTGCCCCAGGGAATTGTGTTCACTCTGGTTATTCCTTCTAGGCCCCAGTTTCCCTAGCTGGACTCTCTTTATCAGCTGTCCCATCCACCTGGACAAACTCTGGGCTCTCTTTGCACCCACAGCAGCTGAGCTGTCAGGGTCCTGCACAGCTGACCTGGGAGCTGACGTTGCAGGCAGTCTCCACACACCAGCCACCTACAGATTCCTGAGGGCCTTCTTCGGGACAACAATGTACTGATGAAGAGAAAGAGCAGGTGGGGGATGGACCTCAGTTTCCTGGACCCTAAGGGTTCCTTCAGAGAGGTTTACCAAAGAGGGATCCCAGTGGGACTGTGCCTATTTATCTATAGGGATGGTCTTCCTTTAACATACCCCTGATGGCCTTTCCCTGCCCTGTCATGTGTTGTCACTCTCTCATTATGCTCCCTGGAATCATCTTCCCACCACATTACTAATCCCTAAATCCTTATTAAGAGGGCTACTTTTAGAAGGATCAGAGGCTAAGATACCCATGGAGTCCATTGTCCACCATTTTTGACGCTGCTGAGCACAGGCCCCATCGCTGAGTCCCCTCACAGGGGACTTGGAAGGGAAAACAATGGCAGGGCCCAAGTGGAAGTTGCTGTAAAAACCATAGCCCTGAGCACCAAGCTTGTCCCCCTCACCCCCTCCCCGTGCATTCATCTCTGTCTTCTTTTTCAAATTTGATTTTAAATATTTACAGCATCATACATCTTCCCCACCAGATATTACTAATGAACTGTTATTGTCTGCAAAACCTGCCAGATGAGTGATGGCCAACTTAAAAAGAGCATCAATGTTTTATTCGTAAAATAGAAGCTGGAAACAGAAAATGCTTATGCGTTTTTAGGCTTTTCATCATTATTAGTATTGATCCTTTAGGAGAGGGGGTGCACTCTAGCAATTAGCAGAATCCAACAGAACTGGAGATGCCACACAGCATCGGCAAAAATGTTATAAATATGGAAATGTTTATATCTGCTCAAATCAGTAAGTAGGAACACATTCCAAGAAAATGTAAATTTTCAGCTTGTAAATTTCAAGAGAAAAGTGAACCGTTAACTTGCTCACTGACAAAGAAGGAACGCCATATACTGGTGTGTCCTGCCCGAGAGGAGGCTGTGTGCTCCCCCAGCTCCTAGTTTGTATTTCCCTTTCAAGCTGAAAAATCAGAGACCCTGGTAGAGGCATGAACATCAGCCTCCCAGAGCCAGCTTGCATTCTGTCCCACACCTGCCCTGCCTTTCGCCTCTTACTGCTTGCTCCCAATGTGACTCCTGCTTTGAGGCTCAGCAGACAGACTGCAGAGGGTGTCTCATGGTGACTAAACTCTGGGAGCCACACAGATTAGAGGTCAAAGCTCAGCTGGCCTCATCAGTTGTGTGACCTGGGGCATCCCAGTTACCCTCTCTGAATCTCAGTTTCTTTATCTTTTAGGTGGAGATAAGAATGCCTACTTACTGTGCAAGGCATGAGTATTTAGTGACTGTTCCCTGCCCAGCACATGGGAGAAGTTCCCAGCCTCTACTGTTTCATTCTCTCTGGTTATGGATGCACCTACGTTTTTAAATGTTTTATGTTGGCCAAAGGAATCTCCTTATTCCAGATATTCCAACCTAGCTGAGGTCATAGCCTTCAAGTGAGTTAGAAAGCTCTTAGACCTTGGACTTAAGGCTTTTTATCACCAACAATTCCCTTCTAGGGTGACAAGGAACGACAAGGGTGAGAAGGGCCCACCTCCAGCTATCTTAGAACAGCAGGCAGCATACATATTCTCTAGATGCTGCTCTGCTCAGCTGGAATTCAGGAGAGTAAAGAGCACACTGGAAAACTGAAGCATTGGAAAAACACTAGACTGGAGGTCAAGCACCCAGATTCCCCTTCCAGACCTGCCACTGGTTGCTGTGTGCTTTTAGGATTATATATATACATATACATATATATGTGTATATGTATATATATCTCCCAGAGTCTTTACGAGTATGAACCTGGGGTCTAGAAGTTTTGGGTTTAAAACGTGGCTTTACCCCTCTCTAATCTGGGTGTCTGGGGAAAATGGCTTCTCCTCTCTGGGCCTTATTTTACTGATGTTTAAACTACTAGTTTGAGGCTGTCTAAAGAGTTCAATGAGATCAGTACATGAGGAGTGTTTAGCACAGGACTAGACTCACAGGAAGTGCTCAGGAAATGCCAACTGTTATTATAACTTGAGCCTTAGTTCCTTGTCTATAAAACAGGATGATAGCCCCTTGCCCTGCCTACCCCCAGAGGCCTATAGAGAAATTCTTTATAAGATGGCGGGGATACCATTTTGCAGCCTCCAAGCATGACGTTCTCACTTTTTCTGTGCTGGATTCTGGATGACCCACCTTAACGATCATGATTCATATGAACATTGTCCAATCACAACAACGAAAGAACATGTGTGTGTGGTTCCACGTAACTGTGGGCTAGCTGCAGTTGTTGTCTGAGTCATAGAAACCTATCACCCAACCCCTACCCACCCTCAGGTGGAGCTTATCTCTCTCTATCCTTCCATTCTGTTACAATTTCCTGAAACAAGAGACCCAGGTCTTTCCTCCAAAGGGAGGAAAGTGTCCAGCTAGACCTTGGGAACAGCAAAGCAGGAATGGGTCCCAGAGGCATCCTGGGAAGGGGGCAGTCCTCTTCTGGGAGGGGGTAGGAGAAGGAGGTGGTTGATGTTTCGAGGGTCATTGTGCCCTTCCTTCCAGGTTAGGCTGATTATAAGGCAGCTCAGATCCAGTCATCAAGCCTGGCACTGTGGGTGACAGAATAATTTAATGCCTTCTCCAGGAGGGATGAGTCAGCTCCAACAGACCTTTCACAGTCTCCTGTGCAGACAGACCCTGAATCCACCTGGCTGAGTTACTTATCTCTGCGTCCTCTAAAACACAGAGCACAATATCTGGCACATATGCATAAAACATGAGTTTACTGATTAAAGGAATAAACAAATATATGGGAGCGGAGTATGGGAGGGTGGGTAGATGAGCTGATGAATACTAGGCAGAGAGCCATGAAGATGAACAGAGAATATGTGTCCTGGAGGGTATGTCCAGAGAAAATGGCCCTGGGTTCCAGATCAGGTAACTAGGTTAACTGCAACAAAGCCTGCAATATTCTGCTTCATAAGAGGTAGGGTATAGATGCTGTCACACCCTCTCTAACCTATGGGTCCATTCAAGTGTCAAGAGACTCGGACTATGGGGTGGAGCTGAGGGCACGATATGAGTCTCAGACTATTGCTTTCCAGCCCCAAACCACATGCTCCCTCTCTCACTCCCTTATGGCTACAGAAATGACACACCTGCATTGGATTTCCAGGCTGCCTAAGGGTCAGAGGAGCTCACCTTCTTACAAAGAGGGGAAATCAAAAGAACATCAAGAGGATGAGGTTTAAGAGAGGGAGCCTCGCCTCGCCATGACTTCCCTGTTCTGGCTAGATCTCCAAGGGGCCTCGGGGTGGATTTTCTCTTATCACCCCCACTCACCAGGCTTTGGTCAGGGCAATTCCCATTGCAGCAAAGGATGCTCACTTACCACAAGGCACAACTCTCCCTCCTTATCTGCTTAATTCCCAGGGCTCAAAGGGCCTCGAATGTGCTAGCTATCCCTGCCCTTCTCCCCTTGAGGAGAAAATGAGTAAATCTCACATCAAAGGTACTCTCCTTGCACATACCATGCCCGATCCAGCCTTCCCCAGAAGCACTTCTGCTTGGCCCAAACCTATTCGATACCTTCTCCCTTCTCGGGGAGCTGGGGAAATTGGGTTCACTTTCTAAGGACCTGGATTCCAGTAGAGAGGATTATGGAGGTGGTGGTTGGCAGTTTCCCTGTCTGGGAGGCACACCACACCTCTAGGATATGGGTAACAGCCATCTAGAATTCAACAAGGGGTAGGAGGCCCAGATTCCCAGGCAGCACCCCCAACCCACTCCAATGAAACAGCCCCTCTGGTAACTAGATATGACTTTTGCCGCAGTCCCTTTGAGATTTAACTCTCGTGGGTTTCTGATTATAAATCATCAAGGAAATTTTAACTGGTGGCAGTGCACATACAGTTAATTGAGTCATTTGTTCCCAGGATGTCAGCCTTTGCTGCTATTTCTATTCTGAACACTGACTCATACTGTTAATTTAAACTGTGTGTGTAACTGTGGAGATTTCGTTACCTTTGACATTCTTTTTTGTCCTAGAAAATCTAATTTCAGAACAGGGAGGAGAAGGTAAAATACACTTCTACTCCCTGCGCTCAAATCTTTCACGTACACAAAAGTCTCCATTGGTATGTTGGAAAAAATCTCCCCTGGTGTCATTTTCTACCTTGTTGTTGGATGAAGAAAGGTGGGTGTGGCTCTGGGAGATATGAATCGGTACACCATTCCACCAGAACTCGGACTCTGAATCAACCTTGACTCTGAGTGATGGCGGATCAGTCTGCAGGAGAAGAGGATTCAACTGGCCAAACTCTAAGGCATCTTCTAGTTTGCACATTCCAGAAAAATCACTCTGGCTTAGCCTATTCCTGAATGTGTCCCGTGTAATACTAGGTTGCTGCTTCATCAATTCATTCAACAAATATTTACCAAGCACTTCTTTTGGTGCCATGGAACAACTAGATGTTTAAAAAGCTATAAATTATAGTGGTTAAGAGAATAATTCTAGTGGCAGAAGGTTTATGTCTGAATCCTGGCTTCACGTATTACTCAATACACAAATTCGGACAAATTACTTCACCTCTCTGTGCCTCAATTTCCTCGCCTTTAAAATGTGTCAATAGCTCTACCTCATAGACTTATTGTCAATGTTAATGAGTTTTTTCAGACAAAGTATTTGGAATGATGTGTGGCACGTGATATATGTTGTTTTGTTGTTGACACTGGTGAGTAAAATCCCCACATAGTCACTGCCTCTGTAGATCTTAGTCTTATGTAGGAGATAGATTTTAATTACTCAGATACGTCACTACCTCCCATCTCTGCTATCATCACCATTGCAAAACCATCATGATCTCTTGCTTGAACTCTGCAGCAGACCCCCAACTATCCCTTCCTACTGTCCTAGGATTGGGCTTCTTTCCCATCTTTCCATGATTGCAATTATGACAAATTTCATACATATTTATGTTGCTGTAAGAGTCTATCATAAGGATATTTGACCCAGTTAGGAAAGATTTCTCAAAGTTTAGCATAGATCTGAAGGATAAACAGGAGCTACCCCCCACAATGGAGGAAAAGATGTTCTAAGAAGTGGGGCCATGCATGTTCAAAGGCCTGTGAAGGAAGAAAGCAAGAAGAATGCCCTGATGTTGATTAGGACTGTCATCCCGGGAACATGCTAGGATTGTGTCTCTCTGCCCCCTTAACGAGAGGCATGGACACATGACTCGTTCTTGACGGTGGGATGTAAGCATACAAGTATGTGCCATTCCTCAGTAGAAGCCCCAAGAACAAATATGCATTTTGCCATGCTTTCTTCTCCTGATCAGCGCTCCTCCTGCCATTGCTGACAGATACTGGACACACCGCATGAGCAGTAAATGAGGCTGTGTGCTTTCCGGAGGCTGACATTTGGGGATTGTTTGTTGCTACAGCTCAACCTATCATATGTATCCTGAATGGTAAGGAAGGTAAGTGTAACTGACAAAGAGAGCGTAAGGGGGAGAGAAGGTCTTTAGGGGCCAAAGAGTTAAGAGCTTTACAGGCCATGTTGATGGCATCCTAAGGACAAAAGGAAATCACTGAAAGATCTGGAAGAAAAAACAATTAACAACAAAACACTGGCTTCATATGGAGAAAAGATGGGAAAGAAGCCCAATCCCAGGCAGTAGGAAGGGACAGTTGGGAGTCTGGTGCAGAGTCCAGGCAAGAGATCATGCTAGTTTTGTGACGGTGATGGTAGCACAGGGGAGAGGTAGTGACGTATCTGAGATCTACTGAGGAGATTAAAATCAATGAGACTTTGGTAATGAACTGACAATGGCTATTGAGAGAGAGGGAGGCTCCCAGACTGCTGGCTTGTCCAACTGGACAAATGTTGGGGACACTTGCATGATGGGTGCCAATAAAAGAGAAGCCAAAAACAGGCTTTCAGTTAGTGAAAAGTTCCTAGCGTCTCGGAATGGTTTTCAGCAAAGAGCTTATGCCAACATTCATTCATCAGCAAGAAAAAAAATTCAATCCTATCTGAAAGGGCAAGTATTTTTTAAATAATTCCAAGTATGTCACCATAAAAGCCAAAAAAAATTTTTTTTGGCTTCAAAAAAAGAAATGTCTTGTCCTCACTCAAAGGAAACCATCTAGAAGAAATACCTTCCCTGTCATTTTTGTAGAGGTGGGGGAGTTTTCTTGTCCACGATGTATTATGATAAAAGTATCAGATTTCTCATTAATAAATGAAACAAGAAAGTAAAATCAGCTTTTTCTATTTGACTTTGTGGAAAGTAGTCAAAGCAACACAAAACTTAAGAGTCAGAGGAGCCTGTGTCTGAATCCCACTTTTCCACTTACTAGCTGGGTGATCTTGGGGAAATTATCGAACCCCTCTAAACCTCAATTCTCTCATCTGAACAATCAGGGTAATAACAGCCATACCTAAGATGATTATGTGAATTAAATGGGATAATACATGTAAAGAACTTAGTGCAGTCCCTGGGACATAGTAAGTGCTCATTAAATATTACTATCTCACTAGAGGGATTATCTAGCAGGGATATTGATAGGGGTTTGCTGCAACAGTTTAGGACCAGGATAAGACTATCCACTCCTCTTTCCCTATGGAAATCCTGTTCAAAATACCCTAAATATAAGGAACAGTAGCTGGTTGGGATTATAGGCTCTGCTTCAACTCTTCCACATAGTTCCAAAGCTGAATTGGACAATGTTGCTCAAGTCAGAAAACTAAATTAGAACTCTTGTTCATGTTTTCCCCTTGCACCTGAGGTGGCCGACAGAGGAAAGCAACAGAGAGGGAGGGTGGCCAGTCCTAACTTGGAAGTCCCAGATGTTCATAAGAGGAAGATTACATTTCCCTTCTACCCTTTACCAGAGGAAGCCTGCCCACTCATAACATATGGACCATTGACATTAACAAACAAGATCTACTGGCAAATCTCATAACTAATATAATTTTGAAACACTGTTGTACATAAATATTATTTCAGGATCCCCATGACAACTGTAATATGAAAATACCAGGGATTTCTGTTGGTGAAAACATTACAGGTACCATTAACGCATTGTGTTTTGTTATGCACATTCATAATTGAAGACTTGGGGTGGGAGTTAGCAGAGATATTATTTTTTCCATCTATGTTCATTCACTTCCTTGCTGAGCTTCTACCCATATGCCCCCACCTCAACTCAGTTAAGGATCCCTGATTGTGCCGACACAGCCTCTGCTAAATGGAAGCCAGCAGCTCACAGGTAACATTGTAATAAAAATCATTTATTAGGCACTTAGTGTATGTACCATGTAGGGCCAAGTGCCATTGAAGTCATTTTGATACCCACTATAAACCTGTTAGGTAAACACCATTATTGTTCTCATTTTCCAGACAAGGAAACTAGATCACTCAGGACACCCAGTCTGTCCTAGGTCACGCAGCCAGAAAGAGGTGGATTTGGGATTAGAACCCCTGCACATTTAACTCCAGAATCTCATGCCACCTGGGACTCAGCAAAAGCTTTGATTCTGGCCACTTGCCCAATCAACAGACCCAGGCTTGATTGTTTTCAGAACAGATCCCTTCAAATGACACACAGATAAGACAGCTTAGCTTGGCTGATCAATTTTTCAAGGTATTTAATGTCCTAGAAACAATATTCAAATGTTGTTGAGACTTCGTCAGGTATTTAAGAATATTTCAGGAAGAACTAAAACATAAGCACATTGCTTTCTCATTGCCAACCTCAGAGTTAGCCCTCTACTACACTTAGTTATTCAATGCCAATAAAACTAATAGTCAAAGGAACGTCAGTGGCAGAAAGCTTCCCCTCCAAGTATCTTCCCTGAGGTTAATGGCACAAAAATCTTTAAACCAGCATTATGGGGGACTTCTCTTCTTGATTTACTCCTTGAAAATCAAACTAGTATAAACTTTCAAAGGTTGCTTTTCTGATGACAAGCAAAAAGATTAATGGATTTATTTACTTACTTATTTTTATGGTTGGTTAGTTGGTTGGTTGGTTGGTTGGTTTTGGCTAGAACTGGCATATTTTAAATCCCCAAGATATTCTGACATGTCTTCCAAGCTCTTATCTGACATCTACCAAATCGTTGAATTTGGCTGGGTTTATTCAGGGCATAACTACAGATTGTTTATTATCAGAGAAAAGATTTTTTCCCCTAGAATTGTATATGTGTATCTCTCGGTGGACACTCAGAGGAGAAATGATCGATGCGAGAGGGCTGTGGGCTCATTGACAAATGTCAGGGCTTCTTTTCTCTCCAGCTGACTGGTTTTTCTGAAAGGTAAAAAAAGAAAGGAAACTTATAAATAAGTTCTCATTATGCTTAAAGTGGGGTTGAACAGGGATCAGAAAGAAAGATACTGATGAATTGATACTGAATTCCCAAAGCTCCATGTTATTCCTGCTTCTTAGCTTACTCTTAATGATATCCATGGCTTAATTTCCTACATAGTATGGAAGCATAATTGTTTTCATCATTGCGTCATCATTGCCCATTGTCACATTGCCTTAATTTATCAGATCAGCGTTTACCACTCCTAGAAGATAATATGGGTTTGAATGAAAGCTAACTCAACTGACAGAATGTTGTTTATTTTAAGATGAAAGAGACATAATGGTCACTACATTCACTAATATCTAAGGGGACCCTTGTAGATGGGGCACAGAGTTGGGAGACACTGGACAGTAAGATATGTTGAGGAAAAATAAGGTGTGTAATACGGATAAATCCTACAGCACAATGCTTGACTCCTGGTAAGTTGGGTGATTGGTTTTGCTTTCTTTTTTGACTACAGCTAGGAATTATTTGTCAGAGGCGAGCCAGTTTAATTTGGTTTGTCCCAGGGAAGGTTAATGTCAGGTTGGTTCTGATACTTCCATGGTGCATTCCTCCCAGGAGTTGCTCAGACCCATTTAGACTATATAGTTGTGTCTTATAATGGAAACTATAATATCCTGAGGAGAACCCCTTCTTGCTCCAAGAAGATAAAGACGAACTCTGTGGCATCCACAGCACCTCGCACATAATAGCTGTTCAAAAATACTATTCAACTGAAGAATGTGCGTATGGAGAAAACATTTTCAACCTGAACTGATGGACCAAAATGTCAGAACATAAATACTATTCACCTCATCATCATGTGTGGGACAAATTCATGTGTGGGTTCTGGGACAATCTTGTCCGCCTTCTATTAAATGGAAAGAATAAACACACCCCATGTTCCCATTTCCCATGAGACAAAGAGTTTCCCCCACCACCACCACCAAAAAAGGAGCTCTCCCTGATGCTTTTTATCCAGAATCCCACTGGCTTCATGTTGGAAAAGTCCTTTCAATAGTATGGCTTCAAGAGATCTGATCATGGAATTAACCAAAATATACAGATATCAAAGTAGTGGGAGTGGAATCTCAAATAACTTGGCTCTTCCTCTTCCCCCTGGAAAGGTTCTGGGGGTTAAGTCAGAGTTTCACAGTACTGACAACATAGAAGCGGGGAGAGGGAAGACTGGCATCTGATCCTCTGTATTTTCTGTCCATGCCATTACCCTCTGAGACACAACCTCCCTTCTGGTGTTTGGCCACTGTTTCATGTGGGTCTCCATTTTCCCTTCAATTCTGGCTCTTTATCTGAGACGTGCTTCACACTGCAGGATTTCTTTTGTTTCTCCTATGACACTGGGGCATAACTATCTCTATAAGTCTGTTTCAGGTCCTTCCCATAGTTATCTGGATCCCCGCTTCTGCATCCTCCCTGACCCTGACCCTGATGCCCAGCCCCAGCCCAAATAATCTCTACCTAGTCCCTAGGGAAACTGACTCAAGATGTTTCTTCCCAGCATCTGTCTCTGCCTTGCCTCCCCTTACCCTTAGTCTTAGTCCTTCAGAACATAAAACCTGGAAAAGATTCACTTTTTTCTCTGCCTTCTGTTTCCATGCCTCCTTGACTGCAGCCTCTTTTGGAGCAGACAAAATCTAACTTCTTGAATGTGGTCACGCGTGTGGGGGTAGGGGGGTGGTATAGAGGGAAATTGTCCTATCCAGATATTTTTTGTGAAGATGGCTTCAGTAATCCTTTCCATCCTTTTCCTCTGCCCCCTTCAATGTGACTTTGCTGCTCCTCCCATAAAGAGGTAACATCTATTTCCTTTATCCCTTGAGTCTGGGCTGACCCTGTCTCTTATCTTTGATCTGCAGAATGCAGAGAAAGTGATGTTGTGTGACCCCAAGACTAGGCCTGGAAAGACCTTACTTGTTTTCCCTTTCATTCTTTTGGAACACAATGCCATTCCAGGTGAAGCCCGACTGGCCTTCCTGAAGGTGAGTACACATGAACGGATGATGGCCAGCACCCTGCCGTGACATGTCATGGCTCATTCAGCCCAGTTGAGCCACCAAATTACTGAAGACACATGAGCAACTCCAGGCAAGACCAGCAGAAAAGCCCACCACTGAGCTCAGCCCAAACTGTTGATCCACAAAAGCGTAAGCAAATAAAATACTACTTATTTTAAGCCACTAAGCTGTGGAATAATGTGTCATGAGGCGGTAGAAAACTGATACAGACATAAAACACCAGGAAGAGATGAGTTGGGTAATGCTTCAGTGCATTATTGTGGTATAGCTATGCCTTAGGTTATATTTCCAGGCACTTCCAGTGTCTCACAATGTCCACACTTGTAGACTATTTGTCAGGAAATTTTACAACATTTAGAATTGGCAAGTCCCCAAGGAGTCTAGAGGAAAAGGCAGAAGGTGTAAATGACCTCCTGGTACTAGCACTATTCCCCCGATAGATATAAGGAATGCTGATCAACTAGCGAGAATTTACTAATGTGCCCATTATATGCCCATGCCCCTGGTATCGAGACACATAAATCACCCCACCCATCCAAAAGTTATGAACTACTTGGTGGGGAAAAATTAGGATGTCAAAGATTTAAGCCATTTTTCCTTCAAAAGCAGAGTTACGTCTCCTAAGTGAATGTCCCTTGTCAAGATCATGTCTCGAAGGCTCTGTGTGACAATCTGTACACTGACTCTCCTATCACTTGTGTTCTATCACTACAGCTCTCTCAGAAAGAGGTATCAACAGGAAGCATCTGTGATACGTTCACTGAAATACCCCGAATAATTTATTTTCTGTGTAACTTCTATTGATTACAAAAACGCGTATGTGATCTGTTTGTTAGGTCGGGGTTTGCCTGGTGATATTGATCAAGTCGATTCCTTTGTGAAAAGCTACATTGATTGGTTTCCTGACAAGCTGTTAAGGCTACTTGGAAAGCTGTCTCTGGTGATACTTGCCGTCAGAAGAGTGGGGCTCCCCCGTAATGTCTTTCTGAAAAAAGACTGAATGGAAGATACATGGATACAGACTACATTCTGTTCACTAGGTAAATACCCAACGATCCATCTCCCAGCTCCTTTTCCAGGGGGAGAAAATTAATATCCAGTCAGTGAACAATCTCTCCTCCATCCTTAATTAGCATCTGTGGTGGAAAACCCACCTGAAACACGGGAGACTAAGAAGTCTGGTCACTTTTAGCCACCCTGTTCAAGTACACCACTGGCTCTGCTCTGCTCCTCTTCAGAATGACAACTGCCAACACCGCGCCCCCCCGCCCCTGCCCCGAACCCCACATCCGGATGGAAGGCAATAAATGTGCTCTGTCATGGAAAATACAATGTAGGCACAAGAGGGGTTAAAACCATGGGCCTCGGGGCTTTCTGACAAAAGAACACGAGATCAGGAGCACAAAGGACACCTGGAAATCCTGATTTCTTAACAACTAAAATTAATTAATAGCTTGCAGACCCAAAAGAAAACAACAGGCGATATTTTGATGCTGCCTCTAACAAGAGCGAAACCAGTCTCCAGAGGTGGGGAAGGGAAAAAGGGGGGGGGGGGGGAAGAGGGTAGCAGTGCTGCTACAAGAGTCTGACACTGGCTCAAGCAGCTCTTCCTGAGGCCCATTGGTTTGAACATATACCCTTGAAATGGACTTCAAAAGAGTTCCATATTTCGCTAAGTTTGACTATCAGTTGGAATATAGGTTAGTTATCTGAGAAGTCCCAGGAATAAGAAGTCTGTGGGTTACATGGGACAGAAACTGACCAGGTTAATTGTCACTCATCTATTTGATATGGTCATTAATTCAATCTAGGTGATCACTTCCTCCATCCACTGTTATAGTTTAGGTTGCTCATCTATAATAATCAGTTACGTCCTGACTCTGTCACTGGCTAGCAATATGAGCAAGTTGGGCACCCCTTCCAAGCCTCTGCTTTGAGGATTAAATGAGAGAGTACATGTGAAAGTCATTAGTTACTTGCCAATAATAGACTAACACTGGTTGCTAACATGTTCTTATAATGGACACTGGCTTTAAAAAATACCCAACTTAGGGGTGCCTGGGTGTCTCAGTCAGTTAAGTGACTTCAGCTCAGGTAACCGTCTCACAGTTTGTGGGTTCGAGCCCCATGTTGGGCTCTGTGCTACCAGCTCAGAGCCTGGAGCCTGCTTCAGATTCTGTCTCCCTCTCTCTCTCCCCAACTCGTGCTCTGTCTCTCTGCCTTTCTAAATAAATAAATAAATAAATAAATAAATAAATAAATAAATGTTAAAAAATTTTAAAAAACCCAACTTAAAGTGTTGAATATTCCTATAATTAAGGCATTGTTTTGTTCTATCTTTAAAAAGGGAGCAAATGTATACACTAGAATGTTTAACTTCAAATGGGACCAAGAGAAAAATAACAGTTTGAATATCTAAGCTAAAATTAAAAGTACCTGAAAAAGAGATTATTTTGTTGTTATCCCGTTAGTGATTTTGTTTTTATCAAAGGCCTGTTGATTGCCATAACATAGAAAATAATGGGAACACTTAATCCTCCCCCAAAAGGCAAACTGAGTAATTTGAACTTATTAACCCTCTACTACAGAAGCAAGAGAGGCAGAAAAACCAGAAGTCCAACATTGCTTCCCATTGGGACCCTCACACAAGAGAGAAGTAACTTCTTTTTTTTTCCAAAGGAAGGTAATCATAGAAAAATGAGATCTTTTACTTTTTCAACTTGTAAAGACTAAAAAGTATTTTCACAGCCATTATCCATTATTTAGGCCTTCTGCTAGGCTTAGTGAGGTCTTCATTGTGTCAGAAGAAATCTAAGACTAGTAGTTATTTACCCAAGGTCACAAAGATGGCGCCAGGAGGCTCAGCTCAAACCTGGGTCTTGAGTCCTCTACATTGAATCCTTTTTTATCTCTAAAAAGCTGAACGATAACTCAAATTCAGAAGGCAACAGGAAGGAGGCAGGTTAAAAATTTGCTGTGATATTGTTTGGTTGGAATGTTAACCCTTAGTGGGTTAAACAGCAGGTAAGTCACTGGGGAAGCAAGTGCTAGTGGGAGTCCATCGAAGGAAAAATAAAGGCAAAATCATGAAACTTCAAGACAAAGGGCTAGAAAATTTCTCCCATCAGAATTCAGATCTAGGGCCCTCTTCCTACTTGAACTGTCCCAACTCTCAAGAAAGGTGAGTGTGGTCAGAACACCACACAATACTGTTCTCTGCAAACATGTGTGCAGCTCCCAGAAAAATAAAATATACCAGCCTGGTGTTGTTTTCTAGTCACATCTTGCTACATTTTTAAAACAATGAACATTGAGGTAAGGATTTGGGGTTGTTACTGTCATTTGGTATCTTTCTCACATGACAACACATTATTGACAGTCCGCTGGATCAATAGGTAGAGATTCAGCTTATCTATTGTAGGAAACATTTAATATTCCATAATAGGATATATACCAGAATTTCCCCAATCCTTCCTGTATTGATGTACATCATGTTTTTTGGTTTTAGTTTTGGTTTTGCCTTGACAAATAACGTGATAAATTGATTGTAAGTCTTACGGCTATTGTTTCATTAGGATACATTCCCACAACAAGGATTACTGGGACAAAATCTACATATATTTTAAATGTAAATTTTAAGGTGTGTTGACACTTTAGAAGAAAATAAGTCTGAAAGGATTAAATTTTTTAAATTTAAACATAAAATAGTAAAATCGTCGCTCCACAGAGGCACTGCCACTAGCTACTTGAAGCCCCTGATTATGTCTTAAGTAAACGTGAATCCATATCAAAACCAACATGAAAATTTTCCCTTTAAATTAATCTTAAATCAGACGTAGATAAATTCAGTTAGAGAGAGACAGAAAGACAGGCCCCCAAAACATTAAGCTGTCTACTTTGATTATTACCAAGCAGAATACCAAAATCCAATCAAGTACCATCATCTTGGGTCTCTGGGATGAAATTTCTCAATTTCATTTTTATTTATTCTCAACCAAATCTTGCTTTATTCCTGTAAGTCGGCCAAAGATCTCCTCGTGTGGTGATCTGGGTCGGTACGCCCAAGGAGGATATTTTAGGCATAATCAGTGGCCTTGTTTGCTTATCTACAGGGCTTCATCACTTTGAGTGAGATTTCCAAAGTGAGGGGAAAAGCTAGGTTGTTCTGGTTGACAGAGAAAAGCCTAAGAGGCTATGTAGGGGAGAAGAAATGATAAAAGATTAAAAAAAAAAAAAAAAAAAAGCAGATGGGGAGACACTAGGAAAGAGCTGGAAAAAATGCATAATAAATTTTTAAAATGCACGAAGTTTTTGCTATGGGGTGACCAATGTGACTTCCGGATCTCCCCCACAAAACCTTCAGAACAATTTACTTTATTTATGGTAGTTTTTAAAGAAATAATTTTAATGCTTATTTATTATTGAGAGACAGAGAGAGACAGACAGTGAAGGAGCTGAGCTGTCAGCACAGAGCCTGATGCAGGGCTCAAACTCCCAAACTGTGAGTTCATGACCTGAGCCGAAGTCGGACGGTCAACCGACTGAGCCACCCAGGCACCCCTGATACTTTAGAGTTTGACTGTTCTGTGGGGGAAGGAGAGGAGATGGTTAGAAGCAATGCGAAGAAGTGCCAAGTCCGGTCTCAATGCAGGTGGGGGGCTTCCCAAAGGAGACCCTGTCACACTGGGTCAGTTTGAAGTGCTGCTCAAAAGTTGGATTAAAAATGAAATCACATCCCAATCTTAAACCCCTACATCTCTCGATCAATCATGGTTTACAAAGAATCTAAAGAAAGGAAATTTTTGACCAACTGATCAAAGCAGCACTCAGAATGGAACCACTGATTGAATATTGACCTCAGCAGGCACTGTAATTGCATCTTATTGGCAAATCATTACTAGTTTATCTTAGTGATAGAGAGCACAGATTGAAATTACAGAGGCACTTACTTCTCTGGAGCAGGTGAATAACTAGCAGGCGAAAAATTTCTCTGGCCTTTCAAACCACAGTGGAGGTGTGGGGGAAGGGAGGGCGGACCCTTGCTAGGCAGATTAGAGGTTGGCTTAGCCAACCTAATGTCCCCGTGACCATTCCAGTCCTCATCCTCTCTTCAAACAGACAAGTCCCTTCACATCTCCTACACCAAGACTTCCTTCACCTGCCCAGACCTCATCTACTCCTCTGCTCTCCATTTTGTCCTGATGCCATACTGTGTAGTGGTTAGGAGTTCAGGTTCAAGTTGTGTGATGGATTTCACACAACTCACCCCTTTTAATCCTCACTCAACAACGCAGTGGAGTGCGTATTAATAATATCCCCACTTTAGAGACGAGGAACCTAAACGTTTAGAAAAGGTCAAAAGTTAAAAATAAGACAAAAATAAATATACAGAGAAGTTGTCATATACCGTGCACCCCAAGAGGTTAAGGTCACACACTCTAGGAAGCCTGTGCTGACCTCTGCAGTCTACGTCGTATGGGGACTGGCGAACCTTTTCTGTAAAGGGTCTCACAGTAAGTATGTTAGGCTTTGCAGGTCAGATGTTCTCTGTAATAACTAATCAACTCTGTTGCTGTTGTACAAAAGCAGCCAGAGAAAATAAACCAAGAAGCAGGCATGGCAGCAGCATTCTAATAAAACTTTATTTGCAAAATCCAGTGACAGGCCATATTTTGGCCTATGGCCTTAGTTTGCTGATCCCTGTTCCAGAATATAAACTCCTTGAGGTTTGGGCATTACTCCCAACAGGTTTTATAGCGACATACAGTAAGTCTCCAGTATATGCAATTTAATTCCAGAATCCAAGTTGAAAAAGGACTATCAGTAGGAATCAAGACCGTTTTCTGCTCCTCCCCCAGAATCCTGCCCTTGAAACTACCCCAGTCACAACTCCAATATCTCTAGTGACAGGAAGCTCACACCTGCACAAGTTACCCATCTTCATCAAGGGGTTACCCATCTTCATCAAGGGGTATGTGCATAGTTTAGAGTATTTTTGTAATTAGAGTTCTCTTTCTCTGACAGAAGGTCAAACTGATACATTTCCAAATACTGAAATCTTGACATGGTGGACACCTTCCGTCCAAGAAGACTAGAAACTTTCTTCTATTGAGCAGTATTGTACAGGGTTTCCTAAGTATATTCACACTAGTGGATATATGAACCTCAACTTTAAAATTGCTTCTTACCCAGCTGAGAGGATCAGGAAGACTGATTTCATTTGCATGCCCCAGGGTAAGAGCATCCATGAAAGTGTATCCACCGCCCATAATATGCATGCCTACTGGCAAACTTTTTTTTCCTATTCTTCCCAGTGTTTTCTTAGAACAGAAGCCAGTCACAGAGAAATGCAAACTCATCTTGAATTTCCATAGAAGGTAAAGTTCTCCAAGAATAACACCCATGCATCTTTTCTTTTAGTCAGATACTCACTCAATGCGTATTTACAAGCATCTGCAGTGCACTCAGTCCTAAGGAAGAAACAAATAAACATATTATAGAGTTCCTGCCCTCTGTACATTTAAAATCTAGTCTGTGAGATAAAGCCCAAGGTTTTGAAAATTTAGAAAACTGCATGTGGTCTCCGGATCCCATATGAGTCAGACCGTTTCTGGGAACTTCTACTGAAATTGAAGTGCTCGATGGCTCTCCGAAATGTTACTAGTGGAAAAAGTTTTATGATAAATATATTTTCATTTAGGCCAAGTGTAATAGTCATTATTTGCATTTATAAATTGCTTTTAACCTTTTAAAACGCTTTGGACATATATTCTATGAAATAAAGCAAGCTGTGTTATCCTCATTCTGTAGATCAGGACAATGAGGTCCAGAACGGGTAAAGGGTTCCCTGGTGGTCTAGTGGTTAGGCTTTGGCGCTCTCAGAAAGGGTAAACTGTCCAAGGTCACATAAGTTAATGGTAGTACTGGAACTAAAACACCTCTCCTGATCTCTAGCTCATGGCCCTTAAAGCTCTTTCTCCTTATAATGTAGATGAACCATTTATGAGTGCAACTGGCATTTAGTAATGAAGGCTTGGGCTCTAATCAGGACTGGAAAGAACAGAAACTCTCTCACGCTAGCTCAAACAAAAGAGATGAAACATATGCAAGGGACACGCTTGGAACACAAAGGTCAAAATGCAGCCAGGTGTCAAGGAAATTTGAAAATTCTCAGTCACAGAGGCATCTCCTTCCACCTCTCACTGGGTCTCTCTCATTTCTGCTTCTCAGTCTCCTCTCTCAATCCCCCACTAGCCCCTACTTACAAATGGCCTGACCTGGCCACCAGCCCCAGGCCCTGAGTCTACATGCCCTAGTGTGCCAGCCCCTCTTGCCATTGACAATGACCTCTAATTCTCCTGATTCACTTAGTGGCAAACATAACCTGGGCATGGGTCAAGTCTTTCACAGTTAGGCACTGAGCGCGAGATTAACATTGTATGTTCTTACAGAGGTTGTAGCAGACTCAGCAAATTGACCTTTGTCATGGGTTGATTGTGAAAAGTGAATGAGGTATTCCGAGTATGACGCCTGGCACATTGTAAAATGTTGATAAATAACAGTTATTCCAGTGGCGTTGTACCAAATATTCTTTTTACTTGCATGTATTCAACCATACTTTCAGGGAAGGGAAAGAGGGAATAAGAAAACATTTCAGTAAGGCAGCGTTTCAGCCCAGCGTCCTACATAACCCATGTTGCCTGCAGTGAGTATGAGATGGAGGCTGGCTCTGTCATTCTCTCACTGGGTCCCAGGCCCTCTGGGTCTCTCACAGAGCATCTCATCATGTTGCTAGGATCCTGATGCCCAAAGATAAGTATTTTTTTGTTTTTTTGTTTTGTTTTGTTTTGTTTTTGTACAATAGAGCCAACTATTTCATCTGGCACTCAACAACCGGGTCCAACACTGGAGGAGATGGATACACCGGGGTCTCCAATGAGACACCTTCTGCACGGTTCAAAGAATAATGTTGGGTGGGGGCACCTGGGTGGCTCAGTCGGCTAAGTGTCTGACTCTTGGTTTTGGTGCAGGTCATGATCTCATGGTTCATGAGTTCAAGCCCCACGTCAGGCTCTGCACTGACAGTGTGGAACCTGCTTGGGATTCTTTCCCTCCCTCTCTCTCTCTCTACCCCTCCCCCACTTGCGTGCTCTCTCTCTCTCTCTCTCTCTCCTCTCGCTCTCTCTCTAAGACTAAACAAACATAAAAAATTTAAAAAAAAATAGGGGCGCCTGGGTGGCTGAGTCCGTTCAGCATCTGACTTCAGCTCAGGTCATGACCTCACAGTCTCAGTTCAAGCCCTGTGTCGGGCTCTGTGCTGACAGCTCAGAGCCTGCAGCCTGCTTCCGATTCTGGGTCTCCCTCTCTCTCTGCCCCTCCTCCCCTCACGCTCTGTCTCTCTCTCTGTCTCTGAAAAATGAATAAACCTTAAAAGTTTTTTTAATAATAAAAATTTAAAAAAATAATAATGTTGGGTAGTTAAAAAATGTGGCTTTAAACACTTTATTTTTAATTGAGCTTAAGCAATTTTTACCTTACACACTGTCTTTCTTTATTGTGGTGAATTATACATAACAGAAAATGTATGCCTTAACCATTTTTAAGTATAAAGTTCAGTCGTATGAAGTACATTCACATTATTATGCAACCATCATACCGTCCATCTCTAGGACATTTATGTCTTCCCAAAATAAACTGTTTGGAAACCAAGGTCCCAAACCCTATTTTGTTGTTGGTTTTGGCTTTTGGGGATTTTTTTGCAGTGGAGTACCTTGTACAAGACATCCATCAAATTATTTGCTTGGATTTTCTTTTCTTTGTATATACTCTCCCTGGGCATTTCATTCACTCTAATGGGCTTACCACCACCTGCACCCTGATTATTTCTAAATCTACCCCTGTAGATGAGAACTTCTTGTTAAGTCTTAGAAAAGTCAATTTAGGTGTTGCATCACAACTTTGACTTGGATAAGTAGAAAAGTGAATCCACACACTACCCACCATCTTCTTTCTGCCATGTCATAAATCTCTATTCAAGACGTCGTGATAAAGCTTATTGCCCAGATAAAAAATGCAAACATCTTTGAATCTTCATTCTCCCAGTCTATTGACAATATCATTCCAGCAGTGAGCTCTTCAGAGAGAAACTGGGCTGCAGTTACAATGGGCATGTTAATTGTAAGGCTCCAGTAGAAGGGATGGAAAGAAGAGGCATTATTTGAGAAAAGTTTGGAAAGTAAGTATCATTGCAATGTGGCAGGACAAATCAGACTAAAGGTCAAAGTAATTACATGAGTTTTTTTCCTACTTGCATAGCAAGACCATGGTTGAGACAGTCCAGGGACCCTGGATTGCTGACAGCTGTCTAGGCTAATACGCTTTCCATTGTACAATTCTTGTTTTGTGATGAGGTTTTTAGAGAGTTCTTTGCTTGAAACTGTAGAAGGAGCTGCGAGTAGGAAGATACTCTTTTGGAGTAGCAATTATTTTAAAATAATTTAGTTAAAACCCATTATATTACAGGAAAGCTGGTCAAGGCAGCACAAAGAGAGCAGGGACCACCAAACCTGTAATAATAGCGTTCTTGGTAAGTCAATTCCATTTGCAGACCCTCATGAAAACCAACTGTAATTCTTGTCCTTGGGTTCCATGAGATGGCCTCCTGTCCTGCCAATATGATTTGTTTCCATTCTTTGGAATCAAAACTGAAAATCAAAGAAATTACTTAAATCTTGGTCTAGTACATTATTTCAAAATGCCACAGAACTTCTTTTTGTGACATTCAAATAAAGTCTCTAAATTGAAAATATCAGCTAAATATGCTAATTACAGCTGAGCATTTCTTTTGCATTTTTTATCCACTTAGTAGCCCCCAATATTATTCTGCAAATGCACTGCGTAAAAGCAAGTATTAACTTCTGAGTGAATAAAATAATGATGGACATACAATAGACACTTCCCATATAATATGTAAACATGTATAAGATATGGAGTTTGTAGATATTTTAGCAGTTTTCAAATTATTTTATGGATAGCTTAATCATGGAAGAACTGAATTATTTGAGTTGAGATTTTTTTTTTCCCAGTTGAAATATTCATCTCTAGGGTTAGGTACACACCTACTGACCACTCTAATGACTAGGAAACTCATCTTCCCCCAACATGGGTTTCATCTTTTTTCATTGCACTTTTGGACAACTTTCAACCTAGGCTGTTTTAGCTGAAATGTGGCTTTCGTTATGTTAAAGAATAAGAGCAACTTGCCATTAGACTAACTAGTCCATTCGTCTTCAATTTGTCATAATTCAGGTAATTGGGAAAGTGTTTAGCACATTTTAGAAAAGAAAGAAACATTTAAGCAAGTTAGTAGTGTAATGAACCCATAAATAAATATGCTAAGTGCTAAGAACTCTAACCTGCTCATTAAGTAAGTTCTTGAAGCATTGTTGTACGTGCTAAAAGAATAAAGGAGACTTTCGTGTGCCGATGGGGAAAAGTATTCAAGATAATTTTAAGTGAAAAAGAAAAGTATGGCATAATGTGTATAAAATGCCACCTCTTATGTACAATGGGAAAATACGAATCTATATTTTTGTCTTGAATTTCATAAGGTGAAGTCTGGAAAATACATAAGAAACTAAGAACAGCATGTGGGAGGTATTGTAAGAGGAGCTGGGCAGAGGTAGGACTAGGTTAAGAGAAAGTTCACTACTTGAAATTTTAGAATGATTTATTGGCGTTAGACACACAGGAGTGTACATTGTCTGTGCAAAGTCTGTTATGAAAAGGGAAGGTAGAAGAAATGGAGAGAAGGGGAAGGCAGGTAGAGTAAGCACGATGGAAATTTACCAGAATCTCAACCAGCAAGGACCATAGCCAGGTTTCAAATGCCACCGGCTTACTCTATAGTCTGGATTTCAAGTTCTTTCCAATACTGGCTCCTGTTAGGTCGTCACAAAACCTCAGCACAAACAGAGCTTGGGAAAAGATTCCCCAAAGTTACACAAACATTAAAACTGCAAATGCCATTTCCTACCAGAAATACCAGAGTCACAGAAAAGAACATCACAATTATACTCTCATCACACTCTAAAATTTTGATTCTGTACTAATTCCAACTCCCTTTATCTTTACTATGTTTATTTCATAGAACTATTTGGAAAATAAACGTCCAAAAATTGTGTAATGGAGTTCTTAAAGACGTTAAGACAGTCCCTATATCCGTTCCCTATCTCTGCTATAACAAATTACTACAACCTTGGTGACTAAAGTAACGCAAATTTATTATCTTACACTCCTGAAGTCCCACAGAGTTATCAATGGGCCAAAATCAAGGTGTCAGCAAGGCTGCATTTCCTCCTGAAAACTCCAGGAGAGAATCTCTACCCTTGTATTTTCCACCTTCTAGAGTCTGTCCACATTCCTTGGCTCATGGCCCCTTTCTCCATCTGCAAAGCCAACAAGGGCAGGTCAAGTCCTTCTCACATCACTGACCTCCTTCTATCATCACACTTCCTCCTCTGATTTCTCTTCTCCCTCTTCCTTCCATTTTTAAGGAACCTTGTGATTTACAATGCGCTCTTCCAGACAATCCAGGAAAACTGCTTTATCTGAAGGCCAGCTGATCAGCAATCTTAATTCCATCTGCAACCTTAATTCCCTTTGGCTGTATAAAGTGACACATTCATAGGTTTCTGGGAGTGGAACAGGGGCATCTTGGGATCTTTAGTCTGTCTGTCTACACAGCCCTTAACACAAGTTGAAGGAGGGTGACATTTCTGCACTGAATGGCGTATTCAGTGGAACACCATTGCTATCAGAGTAACAGTGTCCTCTTAATAAATATTTTTGGGAAAACAGTTTTAAGCAAATATTTTTGGGAAAACCATTTTAAACTAAAACAAGTTTCTTTTCTTTAAACTTTTTTGAAGTGTATTTCTTTTGAGAGAGAGAGAGAGAGAGAGAGAGCAGGGGAGAAGCAGAGAGAAAAAAGAGGGAGAGAGACAGAATCCCAAACAGGCTCTGCACTGACAGCGTGTGGCTCGATCTCACAAACTGTGAAATCATGACCTGAGCCGAAATCAAAAATAGGCTGCTTAACCAACTGAGCCACCCGGTGCCCCAAAACTGGTTTCTTTTCTGCCTGAATTTCAGAATATTTGATATGTTAATGTGCATGGTGAATTGCCAAGAGTATCTCCTAAGCAGATTTGAGGTAGAATGTCCCTCAAAATAATCCCTAAATATTGATCCTTTGTGGAAATTTTAGAATAAAATCTACACACTGTAATTTTTTTTTCTTTTAATACATGGCTGTCTTCTCTTCCCTAATATTCTGTTGGATGTCTGCACCTTTATTTATAGTAAGAGTGGAACATAGTTTTCTTTTTCAGTGATTTTTATCTGTTTTTGGTAATTTTTCAGAGGAACTAGGAAGATTTCCTTTTTTCCTTATATTCTAGCATTATTTGGAGAATTTAGGTGTTAGCCATCCCTGAAAGTTTAGAAAGTGTGCCTTATAAAACCATTAGACCCTGGTATCCCTTATTTTTTTTATTTTTCATCTTACATGACTTTAAAAAAATAGCAGACTTTGTTAGAGCAGTTTGAAGTTTACAGAAAAAATTGAGCAGAAAATACATAGAAATTGAGCAGAAAGCACATGGGCTCCCTTACTCCCTGCTCCTCCCCTGCCCTGGTTTCCCCGTTATTAGCATCGTGCATTAGTGTGGTACATTTGTTAGAATGATGAGTCAATGTTGATACATTATTATTAACTAAAGTCCATAGTTTGTATTAGGGCTCACTCTGTGTGGAACATTCTATGGTTTTTTGACAAATGTATAAAAATATGTATCCACCATTTCAGGATCATACAGAACGTTTCACTGCATTAAATGTCTGCTGTGCTCTCCTAATCATCTCTCCGTCCCTTCCTCCAAACCCTTAGCAAACACCGATCTTTTTACGGTCTCCATACTTCTGCCTTTGTCCAGAATGTCATATAGTTGGAATTGTACACTATATGACCTTTTCAGACGGGCTTCTTTCACTTAGCAATATGTATTTGACATACCCGTATGTCACTTTGGGGCTTGATAACTCATATCTTTTTATTGCTAAATAATATTGCATTGTATGAACGTGCCCTTGCTTGCGTATTTCTTCGCCTGTTGAAGGACACCTTGGCTGCTTTCCCGTTTTGACAATTATGAATAAAGCAGTATAAACATTCGTGTACAGGGTTTTGTGTGGACATACATTTTCAATCCATTTGAGTAAATTCCAAGGAGTGCAAATGTGGACTGTATGGTAAGAATATGTTTATTTTTGTAAGAAACTGCCAAGCTGACTTCTTAAAGTAGGTGTACCACTTTGCGTTCCCTCCAGGAATGAATGAGATGTCCTGTTGCTCCCCATTCTTGCCAGCATTTGGTATGGTCGGTGTTTTGGATTTTATCCATTCTAATGGGTGTGTTGTGGCATCTTATTGTTGTTTTAGTTTGCAATTCTCTGATGAAGTATGATGTTGAGCATCTTTTTCTGTGCACATTTGACATCAATAGATTTCTTTGGTTAGGTGTCTGTTTGGATCTTTTGTTCAATTTTTAATTAGACTGCTTTCTTACTGTTTTAAGAGTTACTTGTATATGTTGAATACCAGCATTGGCTTCATAAAATGGAATCTGTTTCTGTTTTCTGAAAGAGAATTGGTATTATTTCTTCCTTAAATATTTGTTTGAATTCACCAGTGAACCCACCTGGGCCTGGTGCTCTCTGTTTGGGAAGGTTATTAATTATTGATTCAATTTATTTATAAGATATAGACCTTTTCAGTTTATCTACTTCTCCTTGTATGTTTTGGTAGGTGTGACTTTCAAGGAATTGGACCATTTCACCAAGGTTATCATAAGAGTTGTTCATAATCCTGATAGCTCTTCAAATTGTGAGTCTTAGACAAATGTTTACTTTTATAATTATTGAAATAGTATGAATATTTACCTTTGTTGAACAAATTTTAATAATTCATGATCTTTGGAAGCTATCCATTTGCAATTTATTGGTATATGGTTGCATAAAACATTCCTTTCACTTCTTCTAAACTCTTAACATCTATAGTTACATTTCTATTTTTTCCAACGGTTTCAGCTCTCTTTCTTCTCATTTTTTCTCCGTTAGACTCTTAAGGCAGAGGGGGTCACCTTGACACTCTGAAGAAGAAGTTTTCGATTTATTAATTATGTTTTATTCCATTAAATTGGCTTCCATCATCATTGACTACCTCATACCTTTGTTTGGATTGTTTTCATGTTAACTTTAGTTTTCTTAATTATTTAGTTCATTTTGATTTTTTAAAAATATTTCTTGTTTAATAACTAAAATATTCATAATGAGCCACATGCTTTTCTAAATGATTTGTAAGCTTGGGACTGAATTCTCTAAGACCCCTATAGTTTAGAATTTATACAGTTTTTTTATGGCTGTATGATCAATATGGACACATTTTCTAGTCATAAGAAAAGAATTTGCTATAGATCAAAAAATGTTACATGTATGTATTAAATGAGATAATAGTGCCCACCTATTAATTAGCATTCTCTTTACTTTCTCTTCATTAAATACCCATGGAACTCATTAAGTGTTCACTGCATTAATAAATTGCTTGGACACACTGAATTTTCTGAGGTAGAATTTGATCTCCACAAATTACAAACAGGAAACCAGTAAAAGAAACAGATTGTTTTGTATTTCCAAGCAATGAGATTCCAATAGATGACAATGCAGCCATCCTATGAAAAGACCAATAAATGCTGAACAGACAACATCTCATCTAGATTCATTTTCTACATTAGCCTTCATCAACCTCTTTATTCCTGCCATGATCTGTGGTGTGCATCGAGGTCCAATTCATCAAGACTGTGACCCTTGAAGAGCTTTATAACTGATGGTTTTGCTTTCCATCTCTGACCCTTCCCATCATTCAGCCCCAATGACCAAATTCCCAAAGAATTACTCTGAGAACAGAATTTCCAATGAATGTCCCCATAGGAAGAAATCAAAACTTTTTAGACAACAAACTTCTTTGACAATAGGGCGAGCCCTCTTTTCTAAACTTTTAAACCTATGTATTTCCATTAACCTTCATATCTTCCTAGACTGATACATTCATGAACGTCATACCCATTTTTCCCCCATTGCTGAGTATATTCAAGCTGAAAGTCTTTGGTCTCCTAAACTGAAAATAAGCAATAAAATAATTCTTGCCATACCTAAGCCATGGTTCGCTGGTAACTTGTGATGTACTAGACACTGTAGTGAATGTTTTACACCGACTTTCTTCCCTTTAATCTTAAGAACATTTCAATAAGATAGGTACTCTTATTATCACTGGCCAGCTAACACACAAAGACTCAGACACTTAGAGCAGCTAAGTCTGAATCCGAAGCATACTTGGTTAAGAACTACTCTATTACTCCCTCTTAATTGCCCTGCCAGGACCAAGACATTCCTTGCAGCCTAGACCAATCACTCACACAGAGTAGGCACTCAGTAAATGGTTCTTAAATGACTAAATAAATGATTGAATGACTGGGGGAATATGGAAGTATATGCTATAATGTTTTAGAAATTATAAATGACTATGCAAATATTATTTATCAGACATAAAATCACCATTATTACATTGTTTTTATGAGGGTGACTCTTTTTCCACTTAATCTGATGATTTATGTTAATATATACTAAATGAACACTGATTTATGTTTCTGTTAATTGTTTTTCTCCCAAACCCAGGCAGAACCTCGCGTCTGGGTGGCTCAGTCGGTTGAGCATCTGACTTCGGCTCAGGTCATGATCTCACCACTCGTGGGTTCGAGCCCTGCAGACGAGCCCTCTGAGTTGTCAGCACAGAGCCTGGAGCCTACTTCAGATTCTGGGTCTCCCTCTCTCTCTGCCCCTCCCATGCTCATGCTTGGTTTCTCAATAATAAATAAACATTTAAAAATTTTTTAAAAACAAAAGACTGTGGAGGGGCTCTGTGTGTGTATGTGTGTGTATGTGTGTGTGCACGTGCATGTGCGCGCATTCTACTCAACACTTTCAAACATTCAGCCTTGCTATATTTTGCAACGGGGACTAGTCTCAGAAGCCTCCTTCTGACCCTGTACAATCTCAAATCTCACACAAGCACCAGATGTCAGTGTTGCGCAACTTTCAGGCTGACTGCTTGAGGAGGTGAGCTGGTCTCTGTCGCTTAGAGACAGAATCAACAGTCATTTACACACACAAACACAAACATTCTTAGGTAGTGGATAAATCTGAGAGGTTCACTACAAAGAAACTAATTTGATAATGTACACAGCGCCTTCTAAAAATACATCTGTGAGTCAAGGGCTGGAATGAAGAAGTGCGGGATGGACCGAAGAACTCATGGCCCAGAAAGAGATGGAGACATCCAGAAAGTACTGGTCTGACTCCTTTGCCACAACTGCTGTGGGCGAGAACAGAGGAAGGTCAGTCTTGTTTGATTAATGGACAGTGTTCCCTATTAGTGAGTAGTGTGGTCAGATGGCCAAACTCCCAGCAGGTCCTCAAGGCCTGACATCATCTGTCCCCTGCCTGCTTCTGCAGTCTCTTCTGGGAGCCACTCTCCTTCT
>CM053563.1:26275034-26400157 GCA_028646485.1 Cryptoprocta ferox
TCTATTTAATCAACTTCAACTAACGTGTAAAGCCCATCCAAGTAGTGAATATGGCTGTTTCTCCCATCTCTGCTTCCCTAGTACCTAGCAATGCTTGGCATATAGACGCTCCTCACAAATAAATGTTAAACAGATGAATGAATGAAAAAGCAAACTGGTAAACAAACACATGAATTGATTCCATCTACTCTTCCTCTGAAGTGAGAGTTCCATGTACAAAGTGCATAGAAGGTAGGGCAGAAATAAGGGTGAAAATCTTGGATAACTGAAAGTGTGATGGTCATGTTCCCCAGATCCTGAGACCTGTGGGATCTGATTTGGATCTAATCCTGAGACTCTGATTCAGATCTAAATCATGGGAATAAGGCTGGAGTCCTCCATGCAACAGACTTCTACCTAGCACTTGTGAATGAAATCGTACTGATCCTATCAGTAAAGAAAAGAAGTCAGGTTGCAAATATATGAGGAACACCAGCCTTTCCTTAGCATGAATTATCTGAACTGTATTATGTGAACGAGATTATAGGCAGAGATAGAGAAGACAGATGGGCTGAGTTTGTTTTTCTGGGGCAAGTGCCCAAAGGAAAAAACAAAAAACAAAAAACGGCTATTTTTCTTTCTTCCACAAGATGGGGCAATCGGAATGAATTCAACTAGAAAGGGAGCCAGCACTAGTGAATGCCTTTTCCATGTTTGTACAACTCGATTTGGTGAGACCAGAAAAATGGACCCAGTTTTGAACTTGTTTATGCAACTGTGACGCCTTTTCTAAAAAGATCGGCCTCGGGCAGACAAGAGTTAGGCAAGAGGAGAGAGCCTAGGGCACATGCCACTCTACAGGGAGGTCAAAGGGACACCGCCCAGTTTCCAGAACCCCTAGCATTCCCGCCCCAGGGAGCTATAAGGGTCTCCAGCCCAGAAACAGCTGCTGCAAAATTGAGCAAATTTACCATGCCGAAACATTTCCTCACATTAGGAGGAAATTCTAGATGAGATAGAAGGATGCCTACTTTGAACTAAATTATTTTAATATGATCAATCACAGTGTACGATTTCTGCTTAATATCTTAGCTTGCTGTTTAAAGTCTGCAATGATTTCATTCAGTGGAATATTCCATAATGCATTAAATCAGGTCCTACATAAAATCATTATTATACCAGAAAAGCAGAGTTTTTATGTAGACAAAATTGGAGTTTTATTTTGATAAAACTAGAGTTTTGCTTTTCTACTTATGACCTATTTGCCCATAACCCTTCCTGCTTCTACCTGGTCATAGATCTGTTACCAGATCATTATAAACGTCACCCCGGAAATAACTTGGGGAAAATGGGCTTGATAACAATTTCTGGATTAAGTTAGCACTCTTCAAAAAGATAATTAATATTGCTATGGTGTTTTTAATCATTAGCTCATTTGATTCTCTTGTTTTCATCATCACTGTTTCATAAATCAACAATATAGGATATTTACTTTTTCAGTAGGCACTGCAGGTAAGTGCTGGACGCAGGCATGAACTCAGGTCTTACCACCCCATGGATGGGAGCGGGGGAAAGATAGAAAGGGGAGAAAGGACTTATCAGAAGGGAGGCAGCATGCATGTGTATGAGGGCCAAACACACACTGTATGAGTTTGAAAACCCAGCCAAACTGGCTTAAATAACAGAGAAAATTTATTGGCTCACATACTAGAAAAGTCCAGAAGCCCTAGGTGTTTAAAGGATGTCATCATGGACCCAGTCCTTGAGGTCTTCATTTTTCTACCTGCCAGCCTCACCTCATAGCTTCAGTGGTCTCAGGCTATCTCGTTCATCACGATAACAAAATACCCTAAGCAGGTCCACTTTTCATAAAGTCCCGCTGACCCACATTGTTTCGGAGGAAGTAGTGTCTCTTCCTAAAGTTCCCTCACCTGTGGCTCACCCTGTTATTGGCTCACACTGGATCCATGTCTAAACTATCTCTTCTAGGAAGTTGGGTGTGACCTATTAGCCTAATCTAATCAGGACCGCCACACTGAACCTGGGAGTAGCACTAATCTCCCCCAAACTCTCACTGCTAAGAATGAGTGAGGGATGCACTATCCAAAAGGACAGCCAGAAGGAGGAAATGGATTCTGGGATCTCAATATACATCCGCAATTTTTCTGGAATTTAATAAATTATAAAGCATTGCCTCTTTGAAAAAAAAAATTGTGATCTTTCTAGCAATCTTACCTTGATTGCTGCACAATTATAAGAGAATAGATTATCAAATGTCCCAAAGAAGGCCTCAGGCATTCGCTTTAGAAAACTTGAAAACCAGGGGCACCTGGGTGGCTCAGTCGGTTAAGTGTCTGACTTCGGCTCAGGTCATGACCTCATAGTCCATGAGTTTGAGCCCCGTGTCAGGCTCTGTGCTGACAGCTCAGGGCCTGGAGCCTGCTTCAGATTTTGTGTCTCCCTCTCTCTCTGCCCCTCTCCCACTCACACTCTGTCCCTCTTTCTCACAAATAAACATTTAAAATTTTTTAAAAAAGAAAAGAAAAAGAAAACTTAAAAACCAAATTCATAGATCTGGTGCCTAGAAAGCAGAGGATTGCTCGGTAGCCCTGGAGAGTTCAGGCTTCTAGAGCAGGTAAGTATTGAGAGGTTTTAAGTGGGAGAAAAACGTAAGAACAGAAAATCTACTTGGGCTGGAAGCTTGCTAGGTCCCTTACATAAACACCTACGAGGAGGAGGGCTACTAGTTAAACCTCAGAGTGTGTTCTGTCCGCCCAATTGCTTATTTCTCCCAACTATAGTTCCCTCATTAGTACATGTTTCTGGGGGGTGGTAAGAACTACCTATTTCAGTGTTTTGTGAGAATTAAATGGAATAGCATTCGCATTGTTCGCATAAATGCTACATAAATGTAAAAATTGAATTGCTGGACATTTTATTTATAGTTTTAAATTGCTGAGAAAGAAAGAAGTGTCCGCCAGGAAACAGGGTCTCCTTTGACCTTTCCAAAATGGGCAGCTGTTGGTTACACGTACCTCGTTTACACCAGTCTCCCAGTAGCTCCACTCCATCAATCTCAAATCTCTCAGAAGTTCACCAAATCCACTCCACATAGTACACAGTAAACTTTTTGTACACACTAAATAGTACACATGGGTCTCTTCACTTGCTTTCAGAGTTGGCTAATGAGCCCCACTGGTAGAGCAGACTATTAAGAATTATCAAGCAAAAATTGAAAATGCTGCAACACTTTATGAAAATGTTGCAGATTAGGATAACTTTATAAAAGAGCTAAAAGTTCTGAAATGCAATGCCTATCACAGCTGAATGGAGCTGCATTTGAAAGAATGCCCGTCTAAAAGAGTACCCGTCCCATTCCTTCTGGGATGTCATTTGTGATAGTCCAGTAGATATTAGCAAGCAGCTCTGCCTTAGAGATAGTGAGTGCACAGAACTAGAAACATGGTCGTGGATGTGGCCAGTTGGGTATCACAGTCCAAACATTTTTTTTCCTCAGGAATTTCAGCAATTTATGGAAATGACAAGTAACTACTCACTAGGAGAGTGGTACATAAACAAAAAATTACACAAGGAGCAAGAGTTAAAAGATATAGAATTCCTAGCACGCAGGCACATTTTCTATCCCTTTATCTCTCAGCGGTCATCACTAATTTGTCTTTTACATTTTTCTAACATAAAAATGATCCATTCTGGATTTTTTTTTCTCTTACTATCTGGGGTTCTATAAGGAATCACTCTTGTTCGCCCATAAGGCTTCTGAGCTCTAAAGAAAGAATATGAAAAATTGCCCCTTTCTCTTTCCAGGCATGAACATCCTTGGTTAACTGCACCAGAATCAGGATGTCATTCTTCCCATCTCACCTCCACCAATGAACTCTACCACCAGTATTCTGTGACAGCAATGAGAAATCAAAGGAGCAAAGTCTTTTTCACATTTAATATGAAATAGAACCAGCAGTATTCTTCAGAAATGTTGCTTGGTGTTTGGGATGCAAACTTATATTAGTCCCCATCTCTAAGCTGCTCTCGAAATAGCTCAAATTAAAAAGATTGTCTCTAAATCTGTGATCGTATACTTAATTCCTACCTTTAGAAATATCCTTATCTTAAACATAGAAGTTTCAGGAATTCCTCATCTAAGTCTCTCTCCTTCTAACATGTCTTTGTTACTCAGTAGAGTTGTGAAAGTTCTTTACACAGAACCACGTCAAAATATCCATTATCAACTATGTTTTTTAATATCTTTTACTTACCTTCTGAGAAGTATCTGGAAATGTTCTTTTATTTAGAAGTCCTCCTTTCATTCTTTATATCTGCAAGCACAACTATAATGTATTCGTTTATAATAACTACAGTGAGTTCTTCATGTGTGGGAGGTATTCCAAAATAAAAACTCACTGAATAATAATAGCTTTGTTTATGTAGCGTGTATTAGGCTCAAGCACTATTCTAAGCATGTTTATAGATATTGGCTTGTTTAGCCTTTATGTAACCATGGGACATGGCTCTATCATTATGGCCCATTTTACAGATGGCATAACTGAGACATAAAGAAATGTACCCAAGGTTACCCAGACAGCAAATGCCAGAGCTGAGATTTTTAACTTGGCAATCTGGCTCCATATTCTGAGCTCTACAACCAATCAAATATATTACCATGGCTTAAGGATTTGGAACCTTGATTTAAAAAGCAGAGAAATTATAATCTTACTAAAATCTCTTTAGGAATGTAATTATCTGCTTATGCAAGAGAGAGCTAATGATCTTCACGGTTCTGAATGATATCGATTTGGTAGAGGTGGAGGGAACACCTATCTGCATATGGCCAATTTCCACAGTGAGACCTTAAATATGTATGACCGGCTTAACTAAGGAGCAGCGCTGTTCACTTTTCTGTATCGTGTTTAATGATGTCCACAACCATGTGGGTGAGTTAGATAGGTAGCTACTAAGCACGGACAAACATGAAAACCTGAGTCATCTTTCTGACACAAATCAAGACGATTTTTAAGGTAAAGAGTCTGTCACTTTATTCATTTAGAAATATGAGAGTCTGGGGCACCTGGGTGGCTCAGTAGGATAAGCATCCGACTCTGGATGATCATGGTCATGAGCTCAGCTCAGGTCATGATCTCACGGTTCGTGAATTCGAGCCCCGCATCAGGTTTCACACTGACAGTGTAGGGCCTGCTTGGGATTCTGTCTTCCTGTCTCTGCCTCTCTTTCTCTCTCTCTGTCTTTCTCTCCCCCCTCTCAAAATACATGAATAAACTTAAAAAAAAAAAAAAAAGAAATACGAGACTATATTGAAGAAACTTAGGAAAAAAGAACTTATTGAAAGATTATTTTTCCCAATGGATGCCGCTTTAAGAACAGTTGGAGGGGCACCTGGGTGGCTTAGTCAGTTAACTGTCCGACTCGTGATCTGGGCTCAGGTCATGATCTCATGGTTCATGAGTTCAAGCCCCACATCGGGTTTTGCACTGGCAGTGCAGAGCCTGCTTGGGATTCCCTCTCCCTTTCTCTCTGCCCCTCCCCTGCCCCCTCTCTCAGCCTCTCTCAGAATAAATAAATAAAAATAAATAAACAGTTCAATAAAATAAACAACCAGGGACATCACTGCCACCAAGAGTCTCTCATTTCCCACCAGCTCTGCTTCTCTGTCAGTGTCATTCTTTGGCTACGTTTCCTTTACTGGGAATCTCCTGACTCTCTCTCCCATTTCCAATTTGAAAAATTCTAGAGCAAGTTTGACCTACATTGTGTCATTTGTCCAACCCTGGATCAATCAAGTACGGCCAGGAGGAAAAGGTCTGATAAGAACACGGTGGTTGGAAACAAATGTTTGGAAGAGCATACGAGTTCCCAAAATTCACAGTGGCCTATTTTCAGAAAGGTGGCCCTGGACAGACAAAGCAAAGAGGCAGGATATGAGTAAGATATAAGTCTGCCCCCTGACAAGGTAGTCAAAAATTCCCCAAGTCTCAGGTTTGTTTACTCCATTATAAGAATAATAATCCTGTCTGTCTCACCAAATTGTTGTAAGAATTGCCTGAAACATGTGTGAATGTGCATAGCAACTTGAAAAATATTACAAAATTTCAAGGTATGACTGTTGCTATTACTATCTATATAGGTAACTAAATTTCCCATTTTTCACCCTGATGCCTGAAGTCAGACTGACACAGCAAGTGGTTTGAACAAATTGAAGCTCATCTAACGTCACAGGCTGTGAGTGTACCTCTTCTCAGACCATATTGCAGTCCAGCTGTGTGTGGTTATTATGCCAAGTTCATCAAGAGATGGTCGAGCCTCTCAGAGAGCAGGCATGGGGGAAGGCAGAATGAGATGCAGATGGAAGGGAGTAACTCAACCAGAAAACCCTGGTTAGTCTACTTTCCAGAGACCTTCCTTTTACTTCCTTGAGCGCAAATTCGCCGTGATAGACTGGAGACAATGATCAGTTAATTAATTTCCAGTGTGGACAAAGATGACTGTTTAATAGGTCAGCTATGTGTCACCCCGAAGTGAAAACCAGCAAAGGGAAGAAGGGTAAATGATAAAAGGGATCAATAGTATGATGTCTCTCCTGAGTCAACACTGGATATAGGGATTCAGTTGCTGTTTGGGTATCAACTTCACTGCTAATGAGTGACGAATGACTGACTCTTGGAACTAAAGCTTGCTGCTTCTGTGCTGTCTACCTTTCTCCCTACATAATATCAGAGGAAGACTCTTCAAATAATAACACAACATACCGTTTATATCACACGCTATCGTTTCCTGAGAATGTCTCCATACATCATTTAACTAAAATCATGCGCTTGTGGTCTACGAGAAATACTGCTGAACCCAGGAGCGTGAGGTACTTGCCCTTGAACTGTTTAGGTGGCCTTGGGAAATTCTCAGCCTCTACTTCACTTGTAAACTGGAAGCGAGAATGCCTCTCTCAAAGTGTTAGTGTGAGGCCAAAATACAATGATTTATGAGAAATGCTCTGTAAAATAAATGCTATGTTTTTGTTCCATGAAGAATTTTTCATAAGTCCTAATGCGGATCCCATCAAAGGATGCAAGGAACATACAGGATCTCCATGTTTGTAGTCAATGAAACTAGAATTCAAAAAGTTCCAAAGCCTTGGCCAAGGTCACTCATATGAAGCTAAAAGGTACAGGTGTTTCAGTTCCAAATCCACTTTACTGTGTTGTCTTGGCAATGGTCCACCAGAGGCAGTATCAATACTATCTTTCTGAACACATACCTTTTTGTCTCTTCTTATTTAAGCTAAGAAAATGTAATTAAAAACAGAATAAGCCATCCCCCAAATTATGGCCACCTACATAATGCCTATGATGGTACTTAAGACAATAAACACTCCTTCAGCACGCACACCATGCCAGGCCTCAAGCTAAGCAATGCACATGCATTAAATTGTATAACCCTCAGAACGACCCTATAAGGGGGATATAATTATTGTCTCATTTTGCAGATGAGGAAGCTGAAGCACGTAGGGGTTAAGTATCCTGCTCAAATCACTGAGCAAGTGGCAGAATGCATATTCAATGCAGGTACATTAGTTGCTGTGTTTATGGTCCCAGCCATCACGCTATACCATCTCCCAAGGATGCTAAACTTGGTGGACCATCTGATTAGACCTTTTAAACACTCAAACAAGAGAAAGATGGATTTTTATCCAGAGTTTTGAGCTGTCCCTTATATATTTCTAGAGATGATCGCACTGGTTCCTGACTTCATCTGGCTGCACTCAAATACCCATCGTATCAACACTGATCTCAGAGGTTTACATTCAGTTTGAAGATTGCAAATCTAAGCGCTTGTCTTTCTAGGTAACCCCACCTGTTATCTACTCTGCTGATTCGGGCAAGTTGTGTGCTCGGGCGTGGTGAGAGGTCCCATGCGGAGAAGCACCAGGCTTAGCGCCATCTTTACCTCTCCCACTTGGGAAGAATGCTTCTCCAGCAACAAGGATGGTTTTGGAAGTTGACGACTCCCCAAACGACAGGAGAGAGCAGTGTAAGGGAGTCATGTGGAAACTGATTTTAATGTATGCAAATTCAACATATACTTAATGAGAAAGAAAAATAATTTCAATCCATGGCATGCAACCAAGGCTATACATTTAAATCACCTGACAAACCTTCAACGCCCCACCCCAGATGAGTTCAGCCCAAACGCCTGAGAGCAGGGCCTTGCTCTCAAGAGTGCAGGCATGTTCCACAGTCGGCACATACACTTGAGATGGGGATAGCTCTTCTTTTGGTCTCAGTTCCCAGTGGCCTTGCATAGTAGAAGTATCTCACTGCACTGAGTTTAATTTGAGATATACTGTAAAATCATATTTAGCATATCAATTATTTTCTATGTTATACATGACTGTATACATCATACATTTGTAAATATATTTCACCACCACAGCAGTGGGTGACAGCTTCAGGCTCTGGAGATGCGACAGGCGTTACAGCTGCATGTGGCCATCACATCATTTTGATCTCATCGGTAGGGGAGGAAGCCGCATAAACATGGAGTCTCTTTGGCCCCCTCATTCATTTAGGTCAAGCGTGGCTACTTTAGACAAACACCAATAGGGGTTCATCACCTTTACATAAAGAGCCCACAGCCTCAGTGTGTTGCAATCTTTTACCACTCCGGTCACATGAGCCACTGCCCTCCTCATCACTCTCCCTCTCCAGGAGCAATCAGATTTCCGCAGCACACAAGCTAGATACATCAGCTCACATTTATCTTAACTCCGTAGTTTGGAGGAACTTGTGGTCTAAGAAGACCCATGGGCTTTTTAGCTCATAAGAGTTATATATCCTACCAAGCACGTATGCTACAGATTTGAGATATTTTGAAGGGTGATGTTGACCATACGTGAGATCTTCACTTTACTAGCTACTGTGAAGCCTAACGCCCTAAGGAAGTTGCAATTTTGCAATCAAAAGAAAAAATGACGTTCTGTGAGCTTCCTTTGTGCCTGGCTAAAGAGAGGCTCTTGTTCACTTGTTCACTTGGGCAATAGCAAGATAATTCAGAGGTGCATCTCTATCGCTTCTCTTGGAAGCAAAGGCAATCACTCATCTCAAGTCTGAGCCCATTACACAGAGGCATCGGGAGAGAGCCAGCCAGGGTTCTAAGGGAAAAGACAAGACTATGGATCAATGGGCAACACTAGCCCTAAACTGAATAGACGCTTTGGTGGCACTTTCTTTTTAGGAACAAGACTTCGCATGGGTTTCTGAAGCTTCCTGGTCTGGCCAACAACAGACTTATGAGCGTCCTGGCCCTAGGTTCCTACATATCAAAGGGGAAACATGAGGGTCTAACCGTCTCATGTTCTACCATTGCTGCTGCTGCTGCTAGCATCTAAGAGCTGGTCCCCAGTGCTTCATTGCAAGAGGCCCTCTGCAAACTCCAGCTGTCAACATGAAATCACCTTCGCTGTGGGCAAAAGGCCGTTTCGCTGTCCTAATATTTGCACTTGGCTAAACCATATCCACAGGCCGAATGAGCACTTTTTTATTTAATTCCATATCTTTCCCCAAATGAGCACAACATGTCTGCTCTGAGAGTCTAATGCAAAAAAATGTCATAAAAAGCTGTAAAGTACAAATAGTCCTCTTTTAAAAGAAAGGGGTGGGGCTCATCCTGTAGAACAAAGTCCCCCTTTGAAGACCAGCGATTCTAATTTGGAGCTCTTTCCCACTCCCAATTCCAAATCTGCATCATTAAACCTTGAACGAGTGAAGAGTAATAATTGTGAGCGGGCTGAGTATTTCTTAATGATTTTCTGTCTTATACTCAAAGCAAATAAGCCAAATGCTTACTCAAAAGCAGAGGGGGGGAGTAGGGTGGGACTTGGTTTTGCAATTTCTTTTTTTTCTTCCTATAGTCTTTCTTCTTCCACTGAAAGTGTCTATAAAATTTTTAAAGGAAAGTAGGTTGCTAAAATGTACTTAATTTGCCATGATAGATTGAGTCCATGCTTCAGTGACTGTAATTGAATCTGTGACCTATTTCTTTAGTAAAGTAGAAATAGTCTCTGGGGTTTTTGTCACTACCATCTTTTAATGAAATTCAAAAAGACTGTCAAAATGTCTACACTTTTTCTACTGGTTGTTAATGTTATTACTTTACAATTTGTTACTTTTTAATTAATCTTAATAAATGTGTACGCACTCTACCTGGCTGTTGGAAATGCTCCACGTTGATTCTTCACCATCACATGGCAAAACAAAATTATAAAGGGCAGAAAAGGCAGAGTGGCCAGCAAAGGTCTGGACACATTTTGGTTCCACTTTAAAAAAAAAAAAAAAAAACAACACTTGCAGGCATCGGTTTAGAGAATCTGCCTGAGAAGTGGGGTGCCTGGATGGGGGTGTCGGCAGCAAAAGGCTGAGGGGCTTTTCCCTGGCTCTCCTCTTGCAGGTTCCACCACTAACGTCTCCAGCATTGCTTATGGGCTGCAAACATGACAAGCCGACAGCCTCGGGGAGCAATATTTTATTGACAAAATGTAAGAGAAAATATGTTTGGCTGCTTTTAAGCAGTGGTGTAGGAGGGTGTTACAGAACCAGATGGTTCAAGTTAGTCTTTCGTTTGCCAGGATGCTGGGGAAATGCTGCTTGCTGTACAACTTGAATGGTGGTGGCCGTTCTGCCAATGGGTGGCTGGCTGAGCTTTCCAAGGGCGGTTGTTCCTCCAGAGACCAAAAGGCCCAAGGCTCCTGGTGAGCTTTAAGGTCCGTGTCCTACAGTCTCCGGAGCGGCATGGAGGAATATGTCTTCAGGTCTTTGCCACGGTGGTGTCAACAGGAAAGTTTTGCAGTGGTTTTTAAATATGGCCCCAAACCACAGCATCATCATCTGACTTGTTGAATGAGAAGTTGAGTACCTGGCATGGGGTCCAGTGATCTGTTTTACAAGCCCTGCAGACAACTCTGATTCTCACTCGAGTTTGTGAACCACTGGGCTGAAGAAAGGAGTTGGGGTGGCTGGTGCATGGCAGTGGGGCTGAGTGGGGGAACACGAATCACATCAGGATCCTGGTGAGAACCATCAGTGGTGGCTCTTGTTTCCCAAATACTTTTCGATATCTTTGCCTTTGATATTTCCTCTGGCTAGAATGCCTCATCTCCCACTCACTCCCCCTTTTACCTCTTCCCAATCTCTACTTTTCAAAATAATTGCCATTTTTCAAGGTTATTTGGTGTCTCCCTTATCCTACAAAGTCTTTTCTGACTCCCCTAGGAGTAGGCAGTCTGTCTCTTCACTAAAACCCTAAGGCTGTGACTCTTCTTAGAGCACATATTTAGCTTTGTGCCCCTAGGGAACAAATCCTTTGGGGACAGGTGCTCTTTCTGGTCATTGATGTGACATAATGCCTATTAAGGAACAGAGGAGACATTAAAATGACTTCTGAAACATAGCGATATTTGTTCAGTGGAAAATGTAGACAATACCCAGCTTAGCCAATATGAGCTTGTTAAACACTTCAATTCTCTCCTTTGTCCAGTAATCAAGGTAGATCTCCATTCATGGACCAACAGATGAACCTCTATGTAAGGATGTTCTAGAGACACAACTAATGGCTCTACTTGATACTCACTTGCTGTGTAGCCTGCCAGGTCTCTTTGCTAAGTGCTCATGGCTTAGATATAAACAAAATACAGTCCTTGGTTTTTAAAAACCCATATTCTAATGGGAAAAATACATAAAAGATCATTTCAACGTACCATCGTAAGTAGAGGCATGCACAAAGTTTAATGCAATCACAGAGCACAACCCTCCTTGCACCCCACTTGGAATTATAAGAAAGGTTGTTGGAAAAGATGTCTGAGCTAAGTCTTGAAGGTTGAGGAAGAATAGCAAGATAAGGAGATTTAGAAGAGTGTTTCAATAAAGAACAGTGCAAAGGCATGGAGGTGCAAACAGTCTCATGGTTATGAGCAAGAGGTGCATGGATTTCAAGTACTCTGACATTACTGGAACATAAATTGCTAGTGGGAGACTGACAAAACATAAGACTGTATCACTGACCTGGGGACCGGATCATAGAGGGCTTTTCTGTCTAGGCTGAAGAATTCAGACTTTATTAGAAGACTTGGAGGAGTAGAGGTTAGACTGGCTTTTATTTTTAATTTTATTTTAAATTCCAGTATAGTTAGTATACAGTGTTATAGTATAGACTTGTATTTTAAAAAGGTCACTCTGACTCCAATGGTGAAGAGGGGTTCAAAGGGATGAGGCTTTGTGGCGATGCCCTGAACATTTGCAGATTGCCCCAGGGCACAGGGAGTGGGATTCACTCTCAAACCAATTAGAACAAAGGGCTCTTCCTCATTAGGAGCAAAACCTGAATACAGTTCTTTTGAGACACAACAGGCCTTGCTCTTGGTAAATGGAGTAGTAGACAGGCTGGTTTGGATATAAGAAGGGCTCATCTTATATAAGTGGCCACACCACCTCTCTCATTTGTTGCACTCGAACCTAACAGGCCATAATGGCTCAAATGGACAGTCATCGATCACTATCAGACTCTCCACAAACCTCCAGACAGACTGGCTTGGACTCATTACTATCCCCACTCTCAGTCTTGACGTATACATTTTTATAATTTACTAGCACACGTCACTAGATCAACCAAACAATGCCCATCTTGAGATACTTTCTTGGAACAAATGCTGGAAAGAAGGAGGTTTTTCAACTACTCGTTCTTCATGCTGAGATTTAAACCACATGTACTAATTGCAGCACTGCTCTCACTGAGTTATTTAAAGTCCTAAAGAGCAGTCTGCTCCCATAATCAAGCCCCCGAGGTCCTAGATTTGTGAAGAGAAAATTAGGAATCCTGAAGAATCTCATCACCCAATGGAAAAAGAACACTTAAAACATTTCTCATGGGATTCTGGGGTTTAGAAAGGACTCATCACCTGCATTGTTCTGATGACTCATCCTTGTGATTATATGAGGACTGGTATCCTCTCCAGTAGCTCAGTTCAACATTTTGCCCAAGGTCACCCAGCTAGAAAGACTCCAGAATGTGAACCTAGAACATGGCTCTTACTGCCTTGCTCTGCTCTCCACTTGACGCTGGCACAGAATCACTTGACTCAGGATGGCTGGAGTAAGGAAGATGGTCACAGAGACCGAAGTAGGCACTGAGAAAACTGGCAAAGATGGAAAGTGCTCTGGCACCACCACCTGTCCCCTTTTGGAATCTCTACCCCCAAGTGGTCCATCTCCTTGGACCTCTTTCCAAAGAAAAAGTGGTGATAAAAGGCCAAAGCGCTGACTTCAAATTTAATCAGCATGAAACCCCCAACATCTATTCAAATTCTAGTCCAGCTTCAAGTCCTAGCACAAATCCTTGGCCATCCTTTCACTCATGGAGCTTACAGTCATTCACTTTCCCTTGGCATCTGTCAAAGCATATGGCAGACAACCCAATATTTGATGACATCCTGTTACTTTGTTTACTATTAGCCTTGCCTCATCAACAATGCTAAAATCTCAGCTCTCCAGAAAACAAGTCCATCAGAGTACCTGAGTTTTCCAGGTAATCGACGGTTTTCTTCCTAGGCCCGTTTTTTAAAAAAAGTATAAATATATTGGCAGAAAGCGCATTTATGGCATATCTCATGTATCTGTCTTAAAATAAACAATATGTTAAGTACATCTTTGCCACCCATCATTGAATAGTAGCTTATGACTAGGTGTTTTTGTACTTAATGCCCTCACACTTTGGAGACTTTTGACTTTTATCTATTGGTTTTTCAAATCTCTTGTCTCTTATTTGCAGAAGCTTTCAACCCCCAGCCTGCAGTAGCAATCTATCACCTTCCAATTCACTGCCCCTAAAGAGCTTGGAAATCAAAGAATCATGTTTGTTAGATTGATAAGCAAAGTATGAGTAAATAGGTCTTCAAGTAGTGTTAGAGGTACTATCTCATTATTTAGGCTGATCAAAGATTTAATGTCTTTCTCTTGACTATTTTCTAAATAGCTAAATTTCCTAGATAGCTGCATTCCAGATAAAGGAAATGTTTCTGCCCACTAGATATGGTTTTCTATATCCATTAGGTAATGGTTTCTGTAACCTCCACAATGTCCAACTCAGTGCTAAGCCCACAGCAGACAGTAAACAAATTGCTAGTTGATTATACTGTTTTCAAAGAGTGTCCACAACAACCAAAAGATTCTTTGCACTAGCTGCTATTGTGATTGCCCTCGGGATTGCATGGTGTAGTAAAACATGAACTCGGCATGGTTTTAATTTTGCATCCTTGTAAGCTGACTTAAACTCCTTCTGGAACATGGTGAGGTGTAAGCAAACTAACCTTGAATAAAAAGTACAACTTCCAAAGAGACCACGGGTTGAGTAACCTCTGAAATAAATGCCCATATAAATGAAAAGTAGGTCATTGTTAAAAAAAATTTTTTTAACTTCATTTAAAATTGCTCTGGTTCACCCCTTAGAACTGCTGAGCTCAGAGAGAGGGAGAGAGAAATGAAAATGGCATCCAAAACTTGGTCCAGATGGACAATACCATATGCATTGGTTTTGTTAGTATTTTATTTCAACTCTTTGTGGAGAGGATATTAGGAAATATCAAGGAATGGCTATAGGAGCAGAAAATAAACTGAAGATATCACATCATTTTATCAAATGTAGTGTTTTTTGGAAATTATCAAACCTATGCAGCCCACTGCAATGTGACATTGGTGACTTCTGCCCCCTGAAATTTTTGCCCACCCTCCTCCGAATCTTTTTGGTATCTTTGATTTGAGAGAGGCCCTAGAAACCACAGGTTTGATCAACCAAACGCTATAACCTGGGAACTCTTAATAACTGCATGGTTAGACTATCATATCCCCCCCCCCCCCCCCCCGCCAAGGTATTGATTTGAGTCTTAAAGGTGGCATTCGGCATCCTTTCCTACTGAGATCCCATTATGCATGTGTAATTTGAGTAAACAATGAGACTACTGAATTAAATTCCTCCCTTTAAATTAGCTTTAATGCAGAAAGGGAGGAGACGGGGTGGTTATTATTACAGAGATCAAGTAATTAATTTTCTAAGTTCTATGAACTATTGAAAGAAATCATGCAAATGAATTTGCAACAATGAGAACAGTGAGCCCTCAAATATGTGTATTTATGGAAAAAGGAGATAAAGTGAGTCTGGGTCAGTTCATTAGGCTCATGGAATTTTTCCACCCTGATAAGAGTGATGTACCTATGTGACTGAAGTGGTAAATAAAATTCCAATCAGATGTCAAGTAACTGGAACTCAATATGGCTAAGTATCGAATTTTTTTTAAATCACTTAAGAGAATATATTTTGCTCAATATCATTTTAGTCCAATATCATATCTAGGAGAAATTGTGTTAATAACCATAATTCTCTCCTCCTACATTTATACAAGATTACAGACTTTTCAACTTGCTTGATAATCCAGAAACACTATAAGAACCTTGCTTAGAGATGCCACCTTTTTTGAAAAACAAAGGTCGAGACAAAAATATTCCGAGGTTGTTTCCATTAACTAGAAAATGTAACCCACACAAATAGCACAAACCCTTGGCACATTAGATAATCAAGTTTTAATCAAGGTTTGTTATAGTATCACTTAAAATTATAAGATATATAAATGTATGTAGAGAGAAACAGCTCTCTGGTTTTGTGCTTCAAAAATTTCATACGCATGCTCCCAAGTACTCTCAGCTTAAGCACTGAGAGTATATTACCTACAAGAGGAAATATCATCTACATATTACTCCTATAGAAGTTCTGAATTTCTTCCACAGCATTTGAAATAATTTAAAACTACAGATCCATCAGGGTTCAGCCTTGACCCTGGGGCAATGTTTCTTAACCTCCACACTACTGACATTTTGGACCAGATAATTCTTTGTTGTGACAGTGACTGCCCTATGCATTGTAGGATATTTAGCAGTGTCCCTGGCCTCTCTACCCATTAGATGCCAGTAGCTTGTCTCTAGCACGTGATGTTGTCAAATGTTCCCTGGGGGACAAAAATCTCTGATACAAAATAAAGAGATTATAGACATGGCATCATACAAAACAGATCCAACATATAGAGTAACTGGTAGCCTATGGAGTAGGGACAGAGGACAGAAAAAGAGAAATGAGTCATAACAAAAGAAAATATTGCTGAATTAAAGGCCCAATTGAGACTAGCAAGGCCTGTCCATACCCTGGGAAACACCAAAACATTTTGGTAATGAACTTCAAGCAAACAGACAAGTAAATAAGAACGTGTAGGCATGAAAAGACATAAAGAAGAATTTTAGCCTTAGATGTCACCAAATGAATACCAGAAGACTGTTAAAAATATTTTCTATACTTGAGGTAAGTCACCAAAGGAAGTCACTCTTCATTTGAACTTTAGAGGTGGATTCCGGGGTACAGGGGATGCTTCCCTCTTGCTGGACCCTGGCTCAGATTCTGAACCACAAACTCAGGCATTGCTTAAGCCAGTGCTGCTGTTTCCCATTCCTAGTGGATGCTCTCATATAGACACCGACACCCCCCCCCCCCGCCGCCGAGGATGCCCAATTTATGGCAAAGGGGTCATTTCAATCTTCAGTAAACCTTAATCTTTACTAAGCTTTTATCTTCACTCTTTATTAAGACTGAACAGATTTTCGCCACTTCATTAGGCATTCCTATTTCTTATCACCTCTTAGTGTACACTGCCCATTTCCCTATCATTTTGTTCCCTTTTCAAGTTGGACTGTAGTTGCTCTTTGTGAACGGTCAGATGCGTTGAGAGAATGGGCTTCTCCGGTGCGTATTTTATCTTTTGACTTTGTTTCTGGTGTTTGGCTGAATTGGAGCTTTTCATTTTAATGTGGCCAAATCCTCCTTTCCAGTCTCTGGGTATCTCATCTTCCCCGGAAAAGGTTTTTATATCACTCTGGGATTATGATATTCTTCTACACCTAGTCCTGGCATGGCCAAAGCACAACAGATGACACGGGCTCAGAGGCTCCTGACCCAATGATCACAAGAACCCTGGGAAAAGAATGACATTTTTTTAAAGGGCTAAGAATGTAAAACACAAAGATTATATGGGCCAAACAGCAGAAAAATGGGAACTCCTTAGTTTATAAAGAAGCCTTTCTTGAGCTTACCTATAATTTGAACAGACAACAAGGACACAGAAACATACATTAAGGTCCTATAGTCAGCGAAGCTGCCCTGTTTTTATGGTATATTATGTATGCACGCACACATACACACACACACACACACACACACACATACAAAACTTATAACTTAATAATTCAACTTAGGTTCTTCTGAGTGCCTAGAAAGAGAGAGGGAAAAAAAAAAAACTCTGACTGGAACCATAATTCTTCTTGATTTGGCATACTTTCAGGCAACCCATAATCTACACCTCATTTTTTTAATACTCAATTGTGGCTCCAATATTTAAAAACTGTCTTGGTTCTGAAATTCTGTGACTATTCGCTCAATTCTCTTCCCTTCCAGTTCTGTTCATCCAGAAAAAACTCCCATATAGAGACTTTGTTCAACTACCACCTTCCTCCTCCCTCCACCATGATCTGGATCCTGTACTCTCCCTTTCTGGATTAAGCCCCTTTTGATTGGGAGAGCCTGGCTGTCTAATTTCAACCAGCTAGGGTCTCCAGGTTTATACCTTGGCTCCCAAGCTCCGCCCACTCTTGAAGGACCAGAAGCCACTGTGAGGTTTCATCCTACAGTCTCCACTGTGGTGGAGGCAAATGGCACACAGGAGTTTTTGCTTCACTGCTTTAGGGTCCTGCAAATTGCTGAGCACATCATAGATTTATACTAGTAATTATAATAGTAATGGCTCACATTTATTAAGCAGGTGCTATGTGCCCTTCTGGTACTAAAAACTTGTCATGTATTTCCAGATATAATCCTTACAAAAACCTTATGAAATAGGTAAGATTCTTATTATCCCCCCATTCTTCAGAATAAATAAATGGAAGTCCCAAATAAAAATGTGAATAAAAAAGACCCTTGCAAAGGAGGAAGGAAGCGGATCCGTTTTATTCTCTGTGGAAGAAATGGTATGGTAAACAGTTATTTGTGGCAAGCTGCCTGTCATGGGTGATGGCAGATGAGAACACAGACTCTTGGCCAGAACTTTTCAAAAATGCAAATGATTAGTGTTTCTTTTCTACCACATACCTTGAAGAAAGCCGCCTCTTGTCGTGAGGAGGATGAGGTATCCATACCGGCAAAAGTAACAGGAAGTGAAGGAAAAAGAAGGGCAAACAGATTTAAGTCTTGTAAATAAGAGAATTCTTGAAGGAAGGCCCCCTGGGGAGTGTTCAGATTCCTTCTGAGATAGGTGTCAACAGAAATCACCAAGGGAGTTTCCTGTGGCTAGGACCACACCCATTTCATTACCCATGAGGGAATGAGAAGTGAGGGAGGGCTGAGTCTATGTCTTTTTGTTTTCATAGGAACTAGAAGTAATTACTGTGACATAGGAGTTTTTAAATTTCTTTCATTCTCCCAGTAGTATCACTGTTTGGTTATTGTTGTTATTTACGATTATTTCTCCCACAGGAAAACCCAATCAGCCCATCAAAACAAAATGATGTGGGTGGTTTTTTTTTTTTTTCATTAAGTTTTTATTTAAATTCCAGTTAGTTAACATATGGTATAATTTCCAGCGTACAAGTTAGTGACTTAACACTTCTATACATCACCTCGTGCTCATCACAAGTGCCGCCCTTAATCCCCATCACCTATTTCAAACCCCCCACCCCCCCACCTCCCCATCAAAATGATTTTTTTGCTGATTTTGGAAGGCACCAGCAAGGGCCAAGCAGACAATCCTATATCCTAATTTACATCTGGCCTGGCGGTTTAGTTTTCTATCACTATGTAACAAATCACCACATATTTAGCAGCTTAACATGGTTAAACTTATTATCTTGCAGGCTCCATGGGTCAGGAGCCAAACATGTTTCAACTGGGTCCTCACAAAGCTGAAAACAAATGTTGGCCATCTACATCCTCATCTAGAGATTCAACTAGAGAAATTTCCACCTCCAAGCTCTTTTAGGTGGTCAGAAGAATGAACTTTCTGGATGCTGTATGAATGAGGTCTCCATTTTCTTGCTAGCTATTGGCTGAGGACGCTTTCAGCAGCTAGAGGCTGCTCTTGGGGTCTTGTCATGCAGCCCTAGCTATAGGCAAGTTACAACATGGCTGTTCATTTCTTCAAGGACAGCAGGAGAGTTTCTGTTTCTTCCTTCACAAGGGGCCCACTCAGCTTTTCAAGAACTCACCTGATTAGATCAGACCCACCCATGATAGGCTTCCTTTTGTTTAACTCAAAATCAACTGATTTGAGACCTTGATGATATCTGCAAAATCTCTTCACTTTTGTCATATCATTAACCTAATCATGAGAGTAAAGAGTGTAAACACCACTGGAACAGGTATCTTGGGGACCACCTCGGAATTCTGCTTAACACACCTGCAGAACCAGGGCTCAGACATTAAAGGATGTGCTATGAAAGAGCATGCCAAACCCCTGAAGAATGCCAAGAGAAGGCACAGAAACGTAAGTGAGGAGGTGACCTGAGATGAGGCAAAGAAGGAACTGTATCTGTTGTCAAAAGAGCCCCTCTTACAATGTATCTGTCAAAAGCGCCCCTCTGTCTGTCAAAAGAGTTTCACTAGGGTCAGAGGGAGAGGGGAATTGCAGAAAGAGTTGAATACTCATAGTCTCCAGATGAAAGTTGTCTGTTATATATGCCTACTCATCCTAATAGGAATCACATCACTGGCTGAGCCCCGACCAGGGAGGGTAGGTCAGTTTCATCTTGTATCACAGCTCTGATCAACTGGTAGAGTGGGCCAGTACTGCTGCACTGAGAAGGATTCTGAAACTGTATTTCTTGGTTCAGCAGGAAAGAGTTCTGTGCTTGATTAATGAGGTCTGTTATGAACTCTGGCTTGGTGATTCTATCTTGAACAGGTATTGGCTATCCCTGCCTTAAATGGTACACTTTACCCTAAGAAGTCTTGACAAATATTAAACAAGAAGGAAAGTGCTTAAGAATATCCAGTGTATAGGAAAGAGACAACCTTCATAAGACAGTTTCTTATGCTTCCCTTCCCTAAAACTGTCATTTTCCTACTTAAAGCCCTCCAATGAGAAGTTGTTTACTCTTAAACCCGATTCATAGGTGGGTCCTTCGGGACTACCTGGTAGATGTAAGAATTTACAGATCTCAGGGAGTGATGGATTCATAAAACAGCCCTTGCCGTCAGCTCACTGCTATGCCCCCAAAGCAAGAGGTATCTGATTTCCAGGTGCTGCTCAAAATCCACAGCAAGAAAGATGTGTCCCCATTAAAGGACTGAACGACTTCCTGAAGAGTCAGACCAGCCACAGCCCTTTTAACAGACAGAAGTGCAAGGTCATGTCTGAGTCTGTAGGCTTCTGCCAAAACTTCTCATTTCCATTAGATCAAGACTCCTGCACATTTTAATATTGGGAGCGTTTCGGTTCCTTGTCACAGCCATCTCTGCTTTGCCATTCCTTGGGGCTTGGCAAGGGAAAGTCAACTCATTTTCACAACTTCACGGCATTTTTTCACATCATGAAAATGCCCTCATGTTTGTCACTCGTACAATAAACAAAAGCACGAAAGCAAATCCATCTGCAGAACAGAGCCATACGAAGCTAAATTAAAATGCTAATGGGCGAGCGCGACACAGAGGAAAAAACACGCTGCTGAGAGTTAAGGGAACATGGATTTCATGCAGAAGGGTCCTCCGATCCACAGTCTGTACGACCCCCTCCATCTGAGGAGCTAGAGATAGCCAAAGTAGGACAGATGTAGAAACCAAACTTTCATGGCTCCTCGTCTCAGCTATCGCTCCTTTCTACTCTTTGGCTTGTGTTTCTTGGAATGAGGTTATGTGAAGTCTGAAGAAATAGCCCCTGGCAACGCTTTCTCACAGGAAAAAAAAAGCCCCTTTTTTCCTCCCCCCTCCAACTATTTATGTAATGGAACCACACTGATATAGACAATAATATGCAATTAACTTCCAGGTCTGCGCAAAGAGAGAATACACCAAGATGCACATTGGAACGAAACTAAGACACTTACCCTTAAAATACTAGACGGAATGCACGCTGATATTCTGATCTATATGCATTCTGATATTCTCATCAATATGCAGCAAAACTATTTAGTCAATAGATGTCAGGTACATTACGGCGGTTCTAATCTCAGTACTATCTGTTAGGTGTAGAACTTAGGAACAATATACTGGCAAATGAATTTCAAAGATCTTTGGGAGAAAACTGAATTGGGTCCAATTCATTCAGGAATAAATAACATCCCTGAAATTTGGAAACAAAATGTAGTGCCATTAAGAAGCTGCTGCAGTAATGAAATAGAACACGATATGTAAGAAATTCCAAACAGCCCTCTCCACAAAAGGACTTAAGAGGTGTGTTTGAAGGAGAGGTCTTAATTCTCTGCTGCTATTCCAAAAGCTTCTTTAAAAGAGAAAAAAAAAGCCCTCCTATACGTTGTACATTTATTGAATAAGTCTAAGCCATAAGTATGTGTTGCTTCTTCGGTTGCCATGGCAGAGGGAACGGTTTCTATGTTATGATGGTAGTTACCATATGTTCAGCTTCAAGTCAACTGATTCCATCACAAAAGGAGGAGAGAACAGAGGGGGCACTGCCCAGCTTCACCTATCCCCAAATTCCGGTTAGCACTGAGATGTCAGATCAGCCTCTGTTCTGGGACTGAGAAAGAATATGGGCCACAGCCATGGGTTCAAAGCAAACCACCCGTTTGCAAGGGATCCTCACACACAAGCCACTACTCTAGGAGCCTGATCAGCACCTAACCCAAATAAAGTATTTATACCTTGCAAAATGGCTCAGAGGGGATCTAGAAAAGATTCATAGCCAAAACGGGACACATTCCTTGGTGGTGGGAGGAGGGACTGGAGCAGTGAATGCCCTCTCTTTGAGAGCGGGGACTGGAGACACGTAGAGGGAATATGTGAATTTGGGACCCCAAACAAAATTGAGAAGTATTTAATCCTAGATGAATAGATCCTGAGCAAGTCCTGGCTTTAGAAGGTGTCTAGACCCTTTGAGGCCACATCTCAGAGGGTGAGCTGGGCCCATTCTTGCCCAAACTCCTTCTCTTTGAAGAATTCCAAGCTGGCTGTTTCACAGTCTGACTCAAGGTAACAATCATGTATGTGGTTATGTTGCCAGTTCGGGTGTGGCCATCTCCACCGTCAGAGTACTAATGAGTGTTTTGAATGTCCAAGACCTTATTTTTTGGTATTCTTCCAGAGTCCTGTGAACAAATTGGCTATTCACTGGAGGAATTTCTTTGTTTCTGGAACTCTCTGGCATGCATTATTAAATCCCTGCAGCAGCGATCTAAATGATCCTTGAAGGATCCAGAGCCCTTCCAACACAACCCAACTACAAGGAACGGCTTCCTGGCACTGAGATATATGGCCCCAGTGACCTTTTTTTAATGACTCCTATTTTCTTTACTCTAGAAATTCAGAGAGATCTCAGAAACAGCATACTTGGCCTTGGCATTCACACGAATTTTTTGTCTTTGTCACGGTTAAATTATGTGCTGGGTACTTCCTAAATAGACACCATGATAGGGCTTTCATTTCTTCATCAGGGAATCAAATCAATAAAGAAAAGACAGACAAGCCACTAAACAAATGAGCAGAGGACTTGAAGAGACACTTCACAAAAGAACTCCAAACAGCCAACTAACGAATCAAATATATGATAACAAATCAAATGCTATGATAATCTCACTGATAATCAGAGAAATGGAAATCAAAACTATAGTAAGATACCACTACACACCTACCAGATTGGCTCAGATTTAAAAGCCTGGCAATGTCAAGTACTGATGAAGATGTGGGACATCCAGAACTCTCATGCTGCTCGTGGGAATGCAGACTGGTAACACCACTGAGGAAGACAGCTGGGCATTATCCAATACAATTGAAGAAATGCAAATATTATGACTTAGTGAGCATATGAAAGAACTCCCGCTAAACTTGAAGGCATGGGTAACTCAACTCGGGGGCTGGGGCGGAGGCAGTTGTTGAAGGGAAGACACATAAATGGGTGCTTGACCTGGATGGTGTCTGCATAGATTTGTACTTGTTATATGTACACACACACACACACACACACACCACTCTCCAATAAGTTATTATTTAAGGAGAAAAAAAAAGTTTAAAGAGAAATCAGTATCCAACAGATGCCTCAAGTAGAAAGTCATAAGTTTGCTTTGGTGAAGACTTTATCCAAAAGCTGGGAATGTAATTCAGACAAACCTTACTAGCATGCTCCATTCATCTATTCCAACCTTTCTTGGAGCTGCCTGGATTGTCTACCTAACAACTACTTGGGATAATGAGTTTCACAGAGACATATGTAAAGAAAAATTGTAGAGCGGCCAGAAGAAGGGTTCAGAGAGCTAGGGTTCTTTAGGAAGGAAAAAGAAGAAGAAGAAGAAGAATTTTCATCCTTCTTCTGCAAGGGGGCAGAGACTCGGGAGTAGAGGATCCTCATCAAACTGTGTGTTTCCTCTGATGAGCTCTTGTTATGATAATTATTAACACTCCAAAGATGTTGATAATTATATTTAGACAGTTTTTAAAGCAATATTGTATAATATTTTCCCCCATTTAACACCAGCATCAGAGCTGATGAATACGCAGTCAGATGAAATGCAAGGCTGCTGGTTTGTCCACAAAGTGTTCCCATCAACCGTGTAAGTGAGTTTTATAATGTATACATTATAGCGGGGTGGGGAGAGACACACTCTTTTGGAAAGAACCGATTCTTGGCACATAATCAGTTCCCATTGAATTTAAATGACTTTTGGTCCTACACCGATGCTGATAAAATACTTGCAAGTACAGAATATTAACCAAATGTTTATATTAAACAACTCCTTTCAGGTGAAAATGCGCTCGGTGAAGCGTAGCTCCCTGGAGCAAGTTAGTGAATATTAATGTTCAGCAGATCATAAGGAGCTACAAGTTCTCCAATGTAAGAAGCCGAGGGGGAGATAAAAGAGCAAGGTTGGTGGATGGGCCCTGCCGGGGGAAGGTACAATCACATTGGACATAACCTCATTGAGATGGAAATGGAGTTTGATGTACTTGCAGTCAGGGCTGCCAGGAACTAGGAGGCAAATGTGGGCTGGGGAGGAAGAGCATGAGGCTCTCGCCTTTGCTTCCAAACTCCACCCACTGCAGACCTGGGCTGGCCTCAGACCTGCCTGGGGCCTCGTCAGCACAGAGATTTACAAGATGAGCCTCATAATTAATACCCGCCAATTGCCAGTTAATCATGGGCCCTAATTTCAGGTAAGTGAAGGCTGCAAGAAGCATTCAGACTTCAGATTAAGTATTAGAGTATTTCAAACCTGCCAAAGCACACTATCCGTTTCCAATGCTCCTTGTTTGTCTGCAGGTTTCAGGAAATCGCATGTCTTGTGGGGACATATAAATAGGCAGCAACCAGTATACATACCACATATTTCAGAGGGAAGACAGGCAGCTTTTATCAACCAGGCTGGAGAGCAAAAGGAGCACTCTGCATACGTGGTGGTGGGGAAAAGGCCATCCTGGGAAGCATCAGGTCCAGGGTGATGCCCAGTCCTGAGCAGGATGTCAGTGGGGAATTTGGTCAGCCAGCCCCTTTCTGGACGTCTGCTCCCCTATCCATAAAATGAGGATATTAACATTTCAGTGTGAAGTGCTTTGAGCCACTTGGAAACACCATCCCTATAAGCAGAACGTACTATGTTTTTAACCTAGTGTTAATAACGCTTGTGAGATCAACACATGTTTAAATTCTTGTGTTATGGTGGTTACGATCAAGTTATATTTCTGGCAGCTACTTTTAAAATTAGTAAGGCTAGATCTCCTCGGGTTTATTCAAGTTCAGAATGATGAATGGGAGAGGGAAACACATTGTTGTTCTCATTTTATAGATCACAGAATTTCATTCCTAAAAAATCCCTTTCAAGAAGATTTTGTATCATGACATTGGTTGGGCCTTTCCTCTAAATTCTTCTAAGATACTGACTTTCTTTAATTTTCAAACACTATTTCCAGGAAAGCAGAGTATAGAATTTTCCCTACAATTAAATCCAAATCTCTCCACTGGTATCTTACATCTACTTGAAGAATCAGAAGTTTGTAGATCCATACTCCATTGGAAGCTGTCACCCAGTGGATGTGCTTGGCTGATGAAGTGAAAGCTGGGCCCAGAGAGGCTGAGTGCCTGGCTCAAAGTCAACACAGCTGATGTCCAAGCCAAGGTTATAGTCCTCATCAAATGTCTTCCCTACTATGCTAAACCTCCCTTGGGCCAATCAGATATTAATCAAGCACCGACCATGCCTTCGGCCTCTACTTGGTTGCAAGGTAGACATAAAAGACAATCATCAGCAAACACTGACCGAGTGCCAATGTGAAGTGAGAGCAGAAAAACAAATATGCATAAGATTCCCCCTTCGACTCTAAGAATTTACAATCCAGTTGAGGAGGAAAGTTAGAAAGATGTACAAAAGTTAAATCACAAGATAAGACAATACAAACACTGACACCAGGCCAGACAGAATGAATTCCAAACGTAGAGGAATAGACCAGTGATTCCCAATGCCTTGAAAAGCATCAATCCCACAAAATGGGCCCTATTTAATGAGCAAATAAAGAGAGCTTCTATGATCGAATCAGTTCATGTCATACTGCACACTAACTGTACACCCATCTTATACAGTCCCAAAACACAGTGACACTTAAGTGCTCTGAAAAGACTCCCAGCAAAGGAATCTATGGAATAATTTCCAGTCTTGTGTTTTTCAGACTAATCTCATCATAAGACCTTTTCAATAGACTTGTCCTTTTCCTACGTCCTCTCTAGGACCCTAAACTCCAGCCATACTTGTAAATGCTCTCATATCTTTACATCTCTTGCTCTACGTGCAATGTCTGGCATATGATTCATTATCTCTATTTGTTGAGTGAATGCATAAACTGCTATGTGCTGTCAAGGAATTACAGGCTCATTAAGCCATAATCTCTGTCCTTCAGGACAGCATCTCAAATGCTAATGTTTATATAAATCCACTTGGTGATATTGTTAAAATGAATTTCTGATACAGTGTATCTGGGGCAGAGTCTGATTTTCTAACAAGCTCCCAGGTGAAACCAATGCTTCTGGGCCCAGGATCACACTTTAAGGCTACAAGGAGGTAAGCACTCTCTCAAGCCAGGGACAGACACCAGGAAAGGATGTATTTTCACCATAGCTCAAAAACCAAGTGCTATGGGAACAGCGGAGTGGGGGTGGGGGAAACACGATTTATTCGGCCTGTGGAGGGAGGGAGGCAGCGGAGAAGTGTTTTGTAAGTGTCATGAGGTGGGACTGTTGCAGATGAACTTTGAAGAGTGAGGAGCATTTTTCCAGGTAGAGGAAGGAAGGACACGTGGGTTGAGGGGACAGCTTGAATGAAGTGACCAGAGGAGCATGGTGTACGGTATGTTCAGGTAGCAGTAAGGAAGGAGTACACACTCCTTAGGGGTATAGGCAGGTGTGGAGGAGCCAGGAGTCCGGTTGAGAAGGGCTATTGGACTAGACTGCGAAAAGCATTGCATTTTAAAAGCCCAAACGTTTAATGGCGAGATTCGAGAAATGATAAACTGCTGGGAGAGAACTCCTAGTCGGGGAGCGGTGGCCTTTGTGCCACCCTTTCACAGAGCCATGTGGCCAAGGTGGACCCTGTCTGCACCTGGATTTAGCTCTGCTTTCAAATTTTAATGGGATGTCAGAGAGGTTTTCAAAATCCCGTGATTGATAAAGGACAATCAATCCCTTTCACTGGCTAGAGATTAAGCTGTTTTTTAAAAAGCACTTAGCATTTCAAGGGTTCTTTTATAGGCATCTCCACAAATCTCTGAAGCTACACACTTTATTTAGCAGTTACAGACAGACTACCACCGCGCACAGGGTTGTATTCTTCCATTCTGTTTCAGACTTTAGTCCAGCTGTTCTGGGATCTTTTATTTTAGAAACTGGAAAACCAGGGCTATTAATAGAATCAGGCAGCTAATTTAAATCTGATAACGTGCTGACACTTGGCTGCATACTTCGGCACAGATGCTCATGTGTACAATGTGTACTTATTTCTGTACAAATGTGTACATGCATATGGATAAATAATCCCAAATACTATGAAGTTGACACTTAATATTTCACAGCCCCCCCCCCAGAAGTTATCCTTTGCCTCATAAATAGGACACTCTTTGACATGTAAAAATCATTGAGAAAGTAAATTAGACCTATAGGCTCAAGGAGGCAGGAGGATTAAAAGTACACACAACCCTTCTTGCACACGCACACACACACGCACACAAAAAGTACACACAACCCTCTTCTGGGTGGAAAAGAGATCCATAAAAAACCATAATATTCTAGCTAAACTTCCCTCTACTTCCCCTCATATAACTTATCCTGCAGTCAAACTACTCACTAGTAACCATACAAATGCGACATGTTCCTCCTCCTCCTTGTTCATGTTATTCCCTCTATTGTGTAAGAGTTTGGGCTTTGGAACTATCTTTGGGTTCAAGTTCAAGCTCTGTCACCTTCCAGCTATGCGACTTAGAGGAAATTTCTTACTAGAAGGGGCTACTCCCTCATGCATACAGTGGCCACAGTCACTAATATTACATCAAAGGGCTGTTGTACGATCAAATGAGATAACACAAGTGAGTACTTACCAGATCAGTGGCTGCCTGGAGTGAAGGGTCATGGGGTGTTTCTTGGCTAGGGGTACCAGGAAACTTTCTAAGGTGATAAATATACTGTATATCTTGACGAAAGTAGGGTAACATGAGAGGTTTTTTTTCCTGTCTAATAAGTAGGAGCAATTATTATAATTCCCTCTCCTCTGTATCTAAATACCATCCATTTTTCAAAGTTCACCTCAGACACCATCTCCTCCATGAGGCCTGTGATAGTTTCCTGAGTCAGAAGAAATCCCTTTTGACCGTGAACTAACATTCCTTCATTTTGCACTTCTAAAACACTGAATCTCCCTGGCGTTAAGGTCTGGCTCTTTGTAATATCGTTCATCTTCATGACTAGGTCGTTGGCCCCTTGATGAGGCGCATTTATGTGGTCGTGAGACTCCACACAGCATAGAGAGCCGCACATTCTTCAACCTTCCATTAAATCATAGTGGAAAGAGTGAATTCAATGTAACCCTACTTGTGAATGAGACACATAAGATTGCCCTGACCCCATTCCAGAACCCCATACACCCAATGTCCTCTTCAAGATTTCCATAATTACAGTTTCCTTCTCGCTTTGGGTATTGCTTTCCTGTATGTTGACTGGGTTACCTTGATCTAGCCAGGGAATTCTGTGCTATTTCTTATCAATGACATATGCACACATGTAGGTGTGAAATGGACTTTCCTAAAGACTTGAGGGGGGCAGGGTTGCAAAAAGGTGGTACTCACACCACAGCAGTGCCAAGAGCTGCAAACAAAGCCAGCCTGCTCTTAAGTGTCCTTGCAGCCACCCTGCCATTAGAGGTTTTACATTGGCCTTCACCAATCACCCTGTCTTTTCTCTATTTCCTTCCGGACTTGCCTCCTCTCCCTCAGAATCACACACAAATACTTTGCTTTGACTCAGGTAGAGAAGGTCAGCCATGATCTTCTTTGGTTAAGTCCCAACCAACTCTTGGGCTCTCAGAGTCTCCTCTTGAATCCTAGCACTTACTGACGTTATTTTCCCACACCAAGCAGCTTTCTCCTCAAAAAGAATTTTGGTGACAGTAATGAAGATAATTTTCACCCCTGTAACAAGATACCTAAACAACAGCAGAGGGTGGAAAGAATGAAATTTTTAAAACTGCAAGGAAAGACTGGTGACTCCTCAAAATATACCATAATGAGGGAATGGTGACTAAGGGGCTTACCTCCTAAACCATCCACTTTACTTGCTACCAGCAGCCACGCCTACTGGAAGCACCATCTTGAGGAGAAGACATGGTAGCTGGATTTGAAAACAGCTGAGTTATTCCAATAACCTTTGAGTTTGTGAGAGTAAGACAGGAGCCAAAATAATTTTTTTTTATGTTGTGTCTAGAAGATGCTCTTCTAAGACTTTGCAAATGACTGAAAGAGAAGAAGAATGTACGTGTCTGACAAGAAGGATTTGTCTAGAACAGCCTGGATGGAGAAGGCAGGTTAGTCACATCCAGGAGACCTGTAAACTGGGAACAGCAGTGTGAACAGTGTTCTGGACATGAAGGAGTGTTAACTGGAGAATTCTCTGTTGTTTTCCTGAAACTGAGAATGCAGTTGCCAACCCTTGTGGAAGCATCCACCTCTGTTAAAGACTGGCCAGATAAACCTGTGTCTATTCTAAATTGCGCCATCCTAAATTGGGCCATTCTAAGTTGGTCTGTGTTTATTAAATTTATTATTTTTTTAAGTTATTTGTTTATTTTGAGAGAAAGAGAGTGTGCACTCACACGTGCATGTGCACAAGCAGGGTAAAGGGTGAGAGAGAGAGAGAAAGAGAGAGAATCCCAAGAAGGTCCCGTGCTGTTAGCATGGAGCCCTACTCAGGGCTTGAACCAAACCCAAGCCAAAACCAAGGGTCAGATGCTTAACTGACTGAGCCACCCAGGTGCCCCAAATCTATTCACTCTTTAAATACATAATATTGTACACACACCATGTTCCTGACACTGCATGAAAATAGAATGTAGTCAAGAAATGAGGAAAACTTAAAGACCAGCAGTTCCTAACGTTGACTGTACATCAGGATTGCCTAGAGAGCTTTTAAACCCATGATTCCCAAACCACACTTCAGATCAATTCATGAGAAGCTGGGGGTTACCTAGCCCTAAGTGGTTTTGATTAGCACTTCCCAGTATTAAGAAAACAATTCCAAAACTTGAGAATAAGAAAAAGGATAACCACATAGCCTTTCAATGTCATGGTGGAGCACTGCGTAACGGGCCCACACCAATGACTACCTAATTCTTCAGCGCAACGTCCCTTCATTTAATTTACTATTTACTCAGATATTTCACAACTCTGTAAGAGTAGATAATGCTTTGTACAACAATGGTTCTCATACCTTGCTATATAACAGAGTTACCTGGAAAGCTAATAAAGTACACAGAAGCCCAGGCTTATTTAAGTAGAATAGAGTTTGGGTTTCTGTAATTTTGGCAAGTTCCAAGGTAATTATGACACAGGCCCAAGAGTGACAACCTTTGTTGTAGAAGTCTGATAGCAGTGCTGTAAATTTGAGTCCTATAACAATGCGAATACATTTTTCCAGTAGAGATGCTAATAATTTATGCCCAATTCCAAGATTACAGGTTTTTCTTGTTGTTGTTGTTGTGGTTGTTGTTGTGGTTGTTTTTTTTGCACCATAAGACATTAACCAGTTTTATGTCTAACCTAGCCATCTTACTCCAGCATTTTTTCAGGACCTATATCTGTTTGGTCTTTCTAACTCTCTTTGAACGTATCCTGCTGGTTCTCTTATTAAATGAATCAAATAAGTCTTTGGCAAGTACTGACTGCATATTTATATGAGAGTCAAGTTTTCAACTCTTGAAATTATACTTTGACACCAGGTGATCCACCGTGCATCCAAGACTCAGATTCATTGCTACAGATAGAAGCCAAAATCCCAGGAAGCATCCAAAAAGAAACCACTGTTTTCTGCATACCAACTATAATAAGCTAATTATTCCTGCCTTTCATGAGTCACCTCTCATAATAATAAAAAGTAATATTTATTGTGTTTACTATTGCCAAGCACTATTCTAAGAGCTTTGCGTGCGTTATTTGCTCTTTTTAATCATTACACAACCCTAAAAGATAGGTACTGTCTTCTTCATTAATCCCAATTTTACAGATGAAAAAACTGAAGCACAGAAAGTTTAAGTAACTTGTCCACAGTCACACAAATGATAAAAGATCGAGCTTAGATTCACACCTAGAGAATGTGAACAAGATGCTGGTACTTGGTACTTGGTACTACCTGTGTGTTTCAAGGCTGTCGTGCTACTCTTCGAAAAGGAACTGGAAAGATCCATCTTGAGGATCATTTATCCAGATTCACAGAACCCCTCGTCTGGACACCTGAATTATTTTTTTAAAAATCAAGGCAAGCCAAAAACTCATACTCTTCTAGTTGCTTTCTTGAGCAAGGCTGTAACATAAGCTGTCATTGTTTCCCCAAACCCCTAGTAGGAATCATCTTCATAAAGGCAGGTGTCTAACATCTCAACATGAGTATCTCGTAAACAAATTAGATTGTAAGCCTAATAGAAACCTCGGTTTGTATCCAAGAGGAGACATTCAGCATTGTTTGGAGATTTGAAACCCTCATCATGTGGGTTCCCAAAGTGCAATAATAGAAGTGTAAAAATAAAAGGGAGAAATATTTTAAATTTCATTCTAATTTAAACTCATACCCAAATCGACATTTGGACAGGTCCATCAAAAAGCACTTGGTGAGAAATCATCTGTGCACTAAGTGCTTTTTTTTTTTTTTTACCATGAGCAAAGGTCTGAATTGTAAGTAATATTGGCAAGAACCAGCTATAAGTTAAGATGCAAATCCAAATCGAGTGTGCGGTGTTCTGGCTTCAAGCCTGGTAATTGAATTTCCAGTTTATTATCCTTAATGTTTTTTAATGTGAGTTTGCAATTCAAGTCAAAATGGAAAGCTGCTCCTCCAAATCTTCCCCCTGAAGCACTTCCAGGAACAATTTCTTTTCAGAATCAAGAAATGGTTTTGGGTCAAGAGTGTACTTTAACTTTTTCAAACTCCAGAAAATTCTGTTTTAGGGATGCACTAAACCATGGGTCCACTGAAGGACTCTAGGCTGGAGACCAGGGATTCCAGAATCTGAACCTAGCCCTGGGGCTTCTTCTGGAAACAGAAAAGCTAAACCCTGTGAGCTGGTTAAGAAGCCATGTCTCAACTGGGAATTCCAAAGGATGTGGCATTGACATTTAGGGCCACACACGGTAGATGGGGAATATGTTTCAAATGAAATCTGCTGCTTCAACATACCTGGTTTATCCACACCCAAATGCCTGAGGCTTTTGGTTCTAACAGCTAGGCCTTATCAGGAGCCCACTCTCACATTTCTTTTTCCTAAAGCTAGCCCTAAATCAGGGCTGAGGACTAAATTGCTTTGAACTGGTCTTCTTCATGGTGAATGAGGTTGAAAGGTGTTTGCTATCTTATTGCAATAACAGTAACAAAAACAATAATTATAAACATAACTTAATGAAGTGTTTACCACGTTGCAAGTTATATTCAATTTTATGCATTTATTATATAATTAACTATCATAATAGGCTGAAAAGGTAGGTTATTGTCTCCCAGTTTCATATAGGAAAACAAGTTTAGAGAGTCCAAGTAGTTTTCCCAAGGTGATATAACTAAAATGGGGCCTTAGCTAGAATTCACACCCAGTGAATGGAGCCTTAGCTAGTATTCACAGCCAGTGAATGGAGCCTTAGCTAGTATTCACACTCAGTGAATGGGCCTTAGCTAGTATTCACACCAGTGAATGGGCCTTAGCTAGTATTCACAGCCAGTGAATGGGGCCTTAGCTAGTATTCACAGCCAGTGAATGGGGCCTTAGCTAGAATTCACACCCAGTGAATGGGGTCTTAGCTGTATTCACACCAGTGAATGGGGCCTTAGCTAGTATTCACACCAGTAAATGGGGCCTTAGCTAGTATTGACACCAGTGAATGGGGCCTTAGCTAGAATTCACACCCAGTGAATGGGGCCTTAGCTAGTATTCACAGCCTGCTTGGGAGCTTGTGTTCTTTATCACTAAGCTAAGGGAGTATATACTTTCATTTTTCTTTCAACATTATTTAAATATTCATGTTTGTGTACAGGTGTATGTTCAGGTGTATATATGTGTGTGTAAAAAAGAGTATGAAGAAGAGAGGGAAAATGTCCCATGAACCCACTGCCTACACATGAACATGGCAGAAAAATCCATGTTTAACAGTATGAGATGAAAATGAAAAGCTTTCCCCAAGCTCTGTCCCCAAAGTAACCATTTGTATATTTTTTATATATCTTACCAAGAAATAATATTCAGCATTGGCTAATAAAATACATATATGTTTCCTCCTCCAATTTATTTTGTTTCCTCCTCTATGTTATTCTCCTCCCAATATATACTGACATACCCACGCTTTTTTTTTTTTTTTACATATCTTGGCGCTCTTTCCATATCAGCATTTATGTGTGTGTGTGAGTGTATAGTTTTTCAATAATCATTTAGTATTCCATTAATTTCTGTAACTAGCTCCCAAATGTGTTAATTCATATTACATACTTTTTCTGTAATGAAAAACTGTAGCACATGAATGTTCTTATGCATATATTTTGACATAGTGTTTTTTTGTGCATATCACTGTTGGATAAACATATAGCAGTCAGATTTTGTTCATTGGGGGGTCATGGGCATGGTTTAAAATTCCTGTAGACATTGCCAAATTTCCTTCTCAAGAAGCTGCTTTAATTTGTCTTCCCACTGACCAATTGCGAGTGGTGTTCTTTACTGTGTCCACTCACTTTCATGTCCATGTCACATGATGCTTCAATCAACATTATGCATGAGGTAGAGCATGGATGTCACTTCTGTTTCTAGCCTGAGTCAAAACTAGAACCAGGATGCTCCTATTCTGATTACAGAATGCTTGCCTCAAACAAATTATACTTTTAAGATGCAAAGATAAATAAAAGGTCAGTACCTTCTGTTTCTGCCTCTGACAGATGAAGAGAACAAATGTACCTGGAACTCTGTGATTCAGAACTCTGGGATAAGGACTTTAATCAAGTCTGGAACCTCCTAAAATACCACTTACGCAGAGTTTGGGACTGAGCCATGACCTTCTATTGTTCAAGGCATTTTCCTTTGTAACAATTCCATGGAAAGAAAAACAACTTGAAAGTTGTATTTATTAAACAGCCCCAAAGGCATTTGAACATCAATTTACATTTTTCTCTTTTATAGGAAAAAAAACATAGTTAAGTGTAAATGAATGTCAAACATATGGTTTACATTTCCTTTAGGATGCATGTGGGCTTTAAAAACTAATGGAAATACCTTAGGAAAAACACACTCCACAGTATGGTGAACCTAAAATACGTAAAACATTTGAAGCAGGTCAACATGGCAGGTTGGTTCTTGTGGAAGTAATCTTCTGACCCCTCACATGAGATTTCAAAGAAAGAGTCAACTCTCTGAACTCCTGTTTAGGCTCATGACTTAAAGGAATGTATCAAGATACTTCAAAGTTAAGAAAGCCTATACTATTGTACCCCATTCATTTAATGAACACCTATTCTGTTCTAGAAATCAGAGATAAGACAAATAAAAGACAGCCCTTCCTCAGGGAGTTGAAGTCCTAGTGAGGAAACCAGATGAGAAAAGAGAAAAAACAACAACATGGGATCAATGGGGTATAACATAGTGTCAGGGCAATACAAAGAAGGACATTTACCCTGTTTAGGGAAAGGGGAAGGGAAGATATCCTAATGGAGAAGACATCTACTTAGAGACCCGGAGGATGAGTAAGAGTAGCTGGCCAAAGACTTTGCTGAGGACATCACAGCACAGAGAGCACAGTGGGCACAAGGGCAGAGGCCTGGGGAGCTTGGCTTTGCAGGAAATGATGGTAGGTCCATTTGACTGAAATGTAGAATAGACTGTGGGTGGGGGGGAGTAGTTGGCAAGAAAACTAGACAGCAAGCAGGTGTCAGACCATGCTAAGGTGTTTGAACTCCACTGGGAAGAACCAATAAAGGGTTTAAGGGAGACACTTTGGGTTTTAGAAAGATTATGCTGTCCTATATTTGGAAAACAGATCAGAAAAGAGTAGTATCGGAGATAAGGAGGTCAGTTAAGATGTCGTTGCTGAAATTCCATGAGACATGATTGAGGACCTAGACTAAGGGATTAGCAGTGCAGACAGAGAGAAATGGATGGATTCAAAAGGTTAAGAGTGAAGGCCTAGGTGTGGTCAAGGATAAAGAAGAGTCAATAGTTACTCACAGATTTTTTACTTTGAGTTTGTTTGGATGTTCAACCTCAGGAATGACTGTTTAGCTGGCAGCTGGATAAAAGGTAATGTAGCCTACTGAAAACACACACACACACACACATACACACACACACTTTGCTTCTAAACATAAATAGAAAGCAATGGAAATGAGACATATTAATGACTGCCCACATAAAATGTTAATCTGATAATCCTTTAAGAAGATTAACTATTAAGGACTCCCCAGCAGACTCTACAATGTAAAAGAAGGAATTGCTCCCCAAAATTACAATTGACAATATCACACCCTGGAGTAGATATGAGGAAATGGAAACTCACAGTCTCTGGAGGTGGAAATTCATTTTGTTACAATCCAGAAATCTGACTTCTCTGTGTCAGAGGAACCTAGAGGTTCCTAGAGGAACCCTGGTGTATACGCACATATACAAGGATGTTTACCCGATCACTGCATTAAAAAAATCAGATACAATTTAAATTTCTATGAAAAGGTGAGTGAATAAATAACTTGTGGTGTACTCATGCAATAGAACAATATTCTGCTATTTGAATCCATAAACAAGGTTTAAATTTATGAAAATGGACACATCTTAAAATGACAATTTTAAGTGAAAAAATCAAATTGCTGAATGGTATTTACAAATGATATTAAAACAATCTTCTGTATTATTTATAAATTCTTATATTAGTAGCAGATACATAAAAGCTTACCCAGAGATTACCTACATCAGGAAAAAAGGAGAAGTCAAGAATGGGTATTCAAAAGGCTTCTAAAATGTCTGGTTTATTAAACCATTCATTCAGTTTTTCAACCTTTGCACCACTGACATTTTGGGACAGATGATTTTTCATTATGGAAGTGTCCCGCACACATAAAGACGTGTACCAGCATCCATAGCCTCTGAACACTAGACTCCCCCAGTCATGACGATCAACAGTGTCGCACAATTTGGCATTGTGTCCTGGGGGGCGTTGGTCAAGAACTACTAGTTTAGTAGATTGGCGTCTCTTACATTATTCCTTATAGTTTTCTTTTAAAAAATATTTCATAATAAAAGGGGTGAAGGAGAAGAACACTCCTTCTGCTATTGCTATAATCAGCTGTAGCATGTGCTTGGCGTGCAGCTATCAAGATGCATAAAATAGGATCCTGTCCCCCAAGAATTCTTTTTTTAATGTTTATTTCTGTTTGAAAGAGCGCAAGTGGGGGAGGAGCAGAGAGAAGAGGACAGAGGTTCGAAGCAGACTCTGGGCTGACAGCAGAGAGCCCGACCCGATGCAGGGCTCAAACCCATGAACCACAAGATCATGACATGAGCTGAAGTCAGATGTTCAACCGACTGAGCCACACAGGCGCCCCAAGAATTCTATGTCTAGAAGAAAAAGAAGAAGGCTTGAGGTGGAACAGATAAAGATCTCAAGATGATCTAAGGCAGACGTAGGACAGATCTAAGGACAAATCTAAGGATAGCTCCTAACTTTGCCACATATAAGCTGTGAGAACCTCAGTTCTCTCATCTCCAAAGTGAGTATTTTTCTTAAAAAATCCTCCGGGATTTTTTTCAGTTTTACCTCCTGGAACTCTGAAGTATAGTGAGCATGTAACAAAGAGTAGTAATTATAGGGGCCCCTGGGTGGCTCTGTTGGTTAAGCGTGCAACTCTTTGTTTTGGCTCAGGTCATGATCTCACAGTTTCATGAGTTTGAGCCTTACATCGGGCTTTACATTGCCAGGGTGGAGCCTGCTTGGGACCTTCTCTCTCTCTCTCTCTCTCTCTCTCTCTCTCTCTGCCCCTCCCCCACTCATGCTGTCTCTTTTTCTCTCTCAAAATAAACTTTAAAAAAAGAGTAGTGGTACAATGTTGTTCTCATTATTATTTGTATGCACACACTGAATGACATACCATAGCATTGACAACATCCTCTCTGTCCCCTCCAGAGAGGGTCTGCCTCTTCTCCTGTGGTCATAAGGAACAGGAGAGCAGTTTGTCCACAGCAACTGCCGGCCAGGGCCTACAGGCTTAGTGCAGTTCACAAGCACACCCAGTGTGCAATCTCTGAAGCATCCATCCCAGTGATGCAAAGGGAGGGAGTGGGTGCAGGCCAAGCAACAAGAAACAGCTCACATGACTCATGACACAGAAGTAGGTACCAGAGAAGTTCTCATACATTCGCTTATATTTTCAGCCTTCATGAAATCAAAGCCTTCCTTCTTTTTTCTGTCTTTCATTGATAGGCCCTACGGGGTGGTACCGGACCATCCCACCCCTAAGGGCTGGCTACTGGCACGCTCCAGTGAAAAATGATAGCACATTCTCATATTATAGGAAATGGTCTGGAGTCTTAGACAAACCTGCTTGGCATCTGAGCAGCCCTCCTTGGTCTACAGTCCTAACACTAGTTGATGTTTTCCCCAAACATATGCAAATCGTGTTATATTTTTGCAATAAAATCTTTGCAAGAACCAGAAATTTAGTTTCTGTTCTCTCCGGTTACTGTGTTTCACAAGCCATTTTTTCTTGGGATTGTTAAATTCAGTACTGAAAATGTTGATATGTATTATGGTCAGCTGTGTGCCACATCATTATTTATGCCAAACAGCTACAAGAGTTGAAGAAGGAGAGAACTCTTCTCTCTGGAGCAACTGAAAAGCCTAGAACAGAAGGATGCCTCGGAGCCAGATCACAACGAATGGTGGTCTTCTCTTGTACAACAACCTTCAACGTGGATGAAGGCAAACCAGTAGGAAACAAGGAACTAGAGAGAGAACTATGATTCTGGTTTGGCCTAGAGCATCAGAATCAGGGCAGCACAAAATCACTTAATGCTAATTCACTTCACAATTCCCTCAATAATCAATTTGTAGCAGCTAAAATAAAACCAGCACCTTGCCAGGTACTATGATGTAAATAACCTGGGTCTTCCTGCAGCACCAAGAAACAAATCAACAATTATGGCGTTTCAAGAAGGAGGAAGGGGGAGGGGAGGTGTTTGTATTCTAGAAATGGAATAAGAGCTCCACAGTGTCACCTGTATTACACTAGTATCACACAGTGTCACTAGTATGACTCAAATATGGCCTCTCAAATTTGGCTGTGTCCACTAACACATGAAGTTACATGACTTCACTGCTTTGTACCCTCCTGGAAGGAACATGACCCACGATGTGCCTTCACCATCCACCCCTTTCATCACAATACGTGGTTCCCAAGGACAGTCTCTGTCCTAATGGATGAATTCAATTCACAGAAGTTAATTGTTTCCAGAGTTCTTTTCATCTCCTGAAATACACAGTATCACAATGGGCTGAAGGAAAAGGCTGTGTGAATGATCTGCATTGCTGCTAAATAATCATTTTCACTGGGCTTTATCTGGGCTGCACATGCCTTTAATCTGCTTTTAAAAACATTAAAACTCATTGAATATACTTCTAAAAATGAATAAGTCAATAGAAAAGGAACATTAATGACTATTCACATAACCTGTTAAAATTTTAACCCAGTTTGTTATTTAGTGTACTGTGAATCAAATTAATTACAAATATTGGTACTGACAACCTATGCATAATTAGTTTTTAATCTTTACTGCTTTAACACAGTCTAGGTGCAAAAAAAAGACTTCTAAGTGCTATCTGACTATATTAATAGACTGCTTAGAGGTAAACTATTGTAATTTATATGCATTTTACTCACACATAACTCTGACAGCTCTCTTGTGATACTTAGTAATCCAATGCCAACAAGGACTGAAATGGTTTGGTGAGCACCTACCACAAATGCAAATTAGTATCTACCAAGAGATGATGTGATTCTTAAAGAAACGCAGCTTTCCAAGCCTATGGTTTTCAAAGGTTAAATTCACCCAAATATACAAGATCAGTGTCCTCCTTGTATTGAACTGGCAACAATCGTTATTCTGTAACCTGTAAATCTATATAAGGGCACTGCCAGATAATAACAAAGGCACCCCCAAATCTACTTTGATGTTGGAGGGCACTTGAGATTGAGACGAGCCTCTTCATTTTACAGATGGGAATATAGAGAATTATCAGAGATACTGTGTCTTATCAAGGTCCCACCCACTGTAAAGTTTGTCAATTCTAGTCCGGTGATTTGATCCTCTGTGCCTCACGAACATTCCAAGTGCCCCGTGAGGGCTTCCTAACTGTGCTACTGTGAGACGAAAAGAAAAAGAAAAAGGAGTGGGGTAGCATCCTCTAGATGTGATTGATGGATAAGTAATAAGATCCTCTTTATAAGTCACACCCTGGAATTTCATCATTTTTATTCCTTAGGGATATTACAATATTTAATGCACTATTTATTCTAAAATTTCCTGCTGATAAAATAGTCCTTATAGAAGTAAGAGCTTCAGGGGCACCTGGAACTGACTGGCTCAGTCAGTTAAGCGTCCGACTTCGGCCCAGGTCATGATCTCACAGTCCGTGGTTTCGAGCCCCGCATCAGGCTCTGTGCTAACAGCTGGCTCAGAGCCCGGAGCCTGTCTTCGGATTCTGTGTCTCCCTCTCTCTGCCCCTCCCCAGCTCACTCTCTGTCTCTCTCTTTCAAAATAAAATAGAGACATAAAAAAATGTTAAAAAAAAAAAAAAAGAAGTAAGAGCTTCAATCATCAGTTAGCACCTTGGTAGGAATGCTAACAAAACAAGGAGAGAATTGCCATGAAGTCACTGAACAAAAAGAGGTAAGATGTTCGAATGCACAGAAAAGGAAAATGATTTGAGTCAAATGTAAGGAAGAACCTTCCTACAATCAGAGCAAGATCAAATGGATGGAGGTGGTGGATTTGCCATCACTGGATGCGTACAGGTAGCAAATGGCCTTATTTGTCAAGGATGCTGTACACATCTTTTGAGAATCAGCTAAAGGTTGGCCTACAGTAACTCTTAGGCTCCTCTCTAACTCCCAGATCTCCCTATTCATTGAAAACAAAATTTATGAGGTAAATGCTTAGAGAGTCGAGTGGGGCTTGAGACCCTCTTACCATATCCTATCAAGTGGCATCTAGGAGTGAGGGCTGTGAAACATCTAGATCCCTAAGACATTGCTGAGACCTCTAAGCCTTGAACATCTTTCAGAGTCACAGACCATGAAGCTGCTTTCAATTCCCAACACCTCTGTAAGAAGGAGTTAAAAGAAAGAATTTATTATTTTAACTAGGGGTAGGCAACAATGGATTTATTCAGAGGACACTAAAATCTGATACATTATTGTGATTGCATGCATTACACGTTACATATATTATTATTCTATTTCTCTAACCCTTCCTCCAAAGGGATTATTAGTTTATGTTTTAGAATTCTATATAGCTATGCTTAGTGCTCAGATAAATGCACACTAATTAATTAATGTAAGCAAGTATGCATTTATTTATTGTGAATAGCAAATGTGTAGAAAAGCTCATCACCTCCTGAATGAACCACTACTGTAGAGCCCAGCATTAACAAACCAAAGGTTGGAACTCCCCAGGAAGTATGCCATGCATGAGTTACAAACAGGGGTGGAAATCAGTTTGGAATCTGTGAAACCTTCTAAAAGTGAATGAATAAAAACCTATGGATTCAAAATTAGGACCTTGGATGGAGCCCATGGAAGTGAGAGTTCCGAAAGTATGGCTTCATAAGCATCCCGGTAAAGACACCTCCAGGTGACAGTTATGCCAAGAATGTGACCCACTCATCTCTCTAAGTGACCTGGTAGACTTGAGGTGGGCAGTGCCTCTCCCCATCCCTGGTTCTGTTTACCCATTTGGCTAATATGCTGTTACATTCATTGAGTACAATAATGAGAAAAGGTTGGGGAGAGCACTATTCCTGGGAACTCAAAGACCATTTTGCTTTCTGTGACTAAACATTTTATCTTACATTACTTTATGCTAGAACCAGAAGGGATGCAGAACACACCTTGAGTTTTCTTACTCTCCAAGGAATTTTAAATCGCGTACCCAATTTGTACTTGAACGCAATTCTGTAAGGCAGAGCATCTCATCCTTGGCTTGATGAGAGTAAACAGAAATTTTTTTTTCTCATTTTTAAATGGATGTCCTTTTCTCATGTGCTGCTTCTTCCCTTTCTTCCTCTCCTGTCCCTTATCTCTGCTTCCACTAGAAGATATCAAAAAAATTTTCATCATTTCATAGGAGCATCATTAATGTGGTTGCCATTCATGTGTCATGAAGGCTAACTACAGGCTCGCCTATGCAGAAGGAATTGCAATACCATTCGAGTCTCTCAGTCAAAATGCCATAAAAGCACCAGGCATCGAAAATAAAAATTACCTAAGATATTTGGTATATACTGCTGTCCTAAACATGTCACTTCCTAAGTGCTCATTTATCAAGAGACCTGCATAATTAGCAGGTGCCAAACAAATGCTACTGAGGAGTATTTCCAATCTGCTGATGGCTCTTGTCCCCCAGTGAAGGCTACCATGGCTTAACAAAAAAGATGCTGAGTTTTCTGCACTGAAAAGTCACATAAGCCCCATCTGGTCATCAAATGCTACGTTGTTACCATCTTCTGTTCTTTCCAGAAAGATCTGCAAGGCAGGTGAGCTGAAGACTGTTACAAACTGGATTAGCATGGAGAGCTTTTTGCCCTATTTATTGAAATTAAATGCTAATTGGTCCCAGAGCTGCAGACAAATCCGAGATACAAAATAGTGTACATCATGGGTATTTCTCCTTCTACTAGTCTGAAGTCTCCTCAAAAAGCATGGGTGCTGGCCTATATAGTAGGGATGCTCTTTGCTGAATTAACGAAGGAAAGAAGGAAGGAAGGAAGGAAGGAAGGAAGGGGAAATTCCCCATTTTTGGTAGGATTTTGGTTTTAAAACTAACTTCTAGCCTACCAAGAGCTGTTATTGATCACAGTATTATTCCCAATCAAATATTATTTAGTTCATAAGTACAGATCTCATTCGGCCACCTGGAAGGTAACTTCTCCCACCGTTGGCCACCCTATTAACACCTCAGAAGTTTCACCTATACTATATTCCCCTAGTTCCTTGATGGTAGATACTTTTATCCTCATTTTTCAGGTAAATAAGTTAGCTCACCCAATGAGACTGCATCACCTTAGTTTTATGGACTGAATATGCATGTTCCCCAAAATTCATCTACTAAAACCCCAACCACGAATGGGATGGTATTAGGAGGTGGAGCCTTTGGGAGGTAATTAGGTCATGACTGTGGAGCCCCCATGATAAGATTAGAGTCCATTGGGAAAGACACTCTTGCTTGCAGCCTTTTGACAACCGCTTGGCCGCATAAGAATGGGCTTTGCACCTGTAACACTTCCTTCCCAAGACATAAAGAGTCCTCACAGCTTGTGCTGGACTTGCCACCTTACGTGGGAATACCTTTCTCTGCTTCACACCCCATGTGTGCTTCTCTGTTCTGCTTAAGCGTGGGTGTCATTTGGCATGGCACACACTTAACCATATTGCTCTACCTGTCTTATTCAAGGAGGGAACAAAGTCCCCCTGCCACAGGACAAGATGGGTATGTGCAGGCCAAATGCCCTATGTCAGCTGGCGGGAGGGTCCCACCTAGCATGGAGGACTGACATCCACCCCTGAAATTGATCTTACTCTGTCTCTTTTTTATGTGAGTGAAGCATAATTCCATCCAGTGCTTCACCGTATCTGTCGTTTATGTCACGGGGCCGATGGTACTTTTGTTATACCTGCCCTGACACACTGACAAAGACACCTGTCTCAGGATGAAAAGAAGACCAAATAAGTTTTACTGAGAATGTCATCTTCAGTGCATTGGTAGTGGCTTCCTGACATATGATGCTGAGAGGAGAAGTGGCATCCAAGTTCAAGGGAAAGGAGAGGGCTGAGTGATGAGCGATGTCCGCCATGGATGCTGAAGAGGACAATGGCAAGAAGGTGTGCCAAATTTAGCTGATCCCAATTGCAAATCATACCTTACTCACTCTATCCTTCTGCCTCTCTAGTTTACTGTGGGAAGGAATCATCACTTTCCTTTAATCCTCCCAAACTGAACTTAAGCACACCTTAGGTGCTCAATGTAGATTCATTCATTAAATTGAATTAAGCAAAATGGTCTTCCCTCTGGGCTAGATGGCAAAGAACATGATGCTATTACGGTAACAAGAGCAATAAGAACAACAAAACCACAAATGCTTTGGATTTTACGAGAAAGGTTTGAATCTAAGACATATAAATTCTCCATGATGTACAACCTTACCTCCCCAGTGGAATCAAAGAGATTTAATAAAATAGCTTTCTTTCCCATGGAATGAGCTCTAACCCCCCACCCCACTTACTTTTAGTTGAAAATCAAATTTGAATGCTGTGTCTTTTCATGCATCTTCAAGATTTATTCATGAGTCACAGCTGAATGCTCTATGTGTTATATTTATGTGAACAAACACACATTTGAAAAAAAAGAATCAGTTCCATTATCTAGATAGATGTGTGTTTGTCAGCATCTGAGAGAAGATCCATCCTGGAAGGTGTAAGTATTCAGCCACTCTTTTAAAAACATCAGTCAGGCATTTGTAAGACATATAACTACAGCATAAGCAATGACCTTTAGATGTGTCTCCCCTCCTATTAACTACACACTGTGAAACAGAAACACGTTGAGGTTGAGAATCTGTGTAATATCAGTTTAGAAGCTATTTATTTCAAATCTATTCTGCTTGATGCACCAGCCATAATTTTATTAACAATGGCAATGTATTGAGACATTATTCAAAGGAATTCTAACAGGTATTCATCCACCCCACCCCACTATCCTCAACGTGCACATGTACTCCCATGCGTGCATGCACACACCTCTTCAAAAGAATCACAAAGCTCTGCTTGTTGGTTGTTGTTTTTTTTTAATTTTCCCCTCTTAACAAAGGATCCTACTATCATTTAGAATCTTTGTAACATTTTTCCAGTTAAACTTCTAAAACCCTATACCTGGTGCATAGTGTCTTCAAGAGACCTAGCTTTCACAGGACTCCTCTCTACAAGCCTTGTCATCTTTCAAATGACTCAGCACGGTGATTAATTTACTTTCCATTCTCTAAAGGGCAAATGGCACTTAGAACAAAAAAACAAAAAACAAACAAAAAAAAAACAATAAACAAAAAACAAACCAAAAAACCCACAGAGCTTTATTTTGGGCTATTTTCTCTAGGATTTTTCTTTAGATGTAATTCACATTATGTTGGTGCTCCAAACTTAATTCTTGCTACTCCTCCTGTGAACACTGAATGACCCCCAACGTGAATAAAATAGCTGGTGGTAGAAACACTGTTAATGCCGCTTCATGAAAAAAAAATTATAAGGTAATTTGGAATATAAACTTTTGCAGTTAATCAGGCTTTTGCCAGCTGGTCTTTTCATATCATTCACCTTTAAAAAAAATCCATTGACCGTAAGAGTACTCTGCCTTCCTCACAACAGAAATCATGACACTTTCCCTCTAACAGCCTAAACAGTTTACAGTGCACGTGTGTGAGTAGCCATTGATGTCCCCAAGGCTGCACACCTAAGAGTCAACATGTACTGTTTTACAAACCAAGCATAAACCTACAAATGATCTTGTTTCACCAATGATTACTTTCCTAGCGCTGCTGTAATAAATTACTATAAGCTTTGTGGTTTAAAAAAATCACAAATTTCTTCCCCTTATAGTTCTGGAGGTCAGAAATCTGAAATGAGTCTTACCATGATTAAAACCATGGTGTTGACCAAGCTGGTTCCTTTTGGAGGCTCTGAGGGGAGAATCCAAACCCCTGGCCTTTTTCAGCTTCTTGTTAGCGGATACCTGTATTCTTTGGTTTGGGGACCTTTCCTCTCCTTCTTTAAAGCACATCCCTCTAATCGGTTTCTGTCATCACGTTGTCTCATCTTCTGAAGCTATGTCTCCCTCCCCTTCTTTCTTTTTTTAAAATTTATTTATTTATTTTGAGAGAGAACGTACATACGAGTGCACAAGTTGGGGAGGGGCCGAAAGAGAGAGAGAGAGAGAGAGAGGGGGAGGGGGGAGAGAGAGAGTCCCAAGCAGGCTCCACACTCAGCTCAGAGGCCAACGCCGGGCTCGATCCATCACCATGAGATCATGACCTGAGCCGAAACCAAGAGTTGGACACTTCCACCCAGGCATCCCATCTCCCTTTCTTATAAGGACACTTGTGATTACATTGAGGGCCCACCTACATAATCCAGGATAATCTCCCCTGTCTCACGATCCTGAACTTAATCACATCTGCAGAGTCCCTTTTGCCATATAAATGACAGGCCCCAGGGGGTGAGACCTAACTATCTTAGGGAGCCGTATCAACTAATTGTTTATGTCTAAATAAGTGAAACTAAAATTGATTTCTCTTTTAAAGATTTTTAACGTTTATTTATTTTTGAGAGACAGAAAGAGACAGAGTGTGAGCAGGGAGGGGCAGAGAGAGAGGGAGACAGAATCCGAAGCAGGCTCCAGGCTCTGAGCTGTCAGCACAGAGCCCGATGCAGGGCTCAAACCAATGAACTGTGAGATCATGACCTGAGCCAAAGTCAGATGCTTAACCGAATGAGCCACCCCAGGTGCCACTGATTTCTCTTTTAAACTGAGGCACTACTCAGAAACAGTATATGGAATAGAAGCAAAGAATGTAAATCTAACCTGTAACATCTGGCTCAGTCCTTAACGTAATATTTTAAGCAGTTTCTTGGGAGTAAATAAAGATTAATGTTACACAATTAAGAGTATGGAAGCAGAGCCTATGGACCAATAGGGCTTTTAGTTGCAAAAGAACAAATCCAACTTCAGGTAACTTCAGCTAAGGAGAAAAGCAATTGATTCAAGTATTGATAAATCAATGGGAGGTTAGATGGCTCTGCTCTGACTTGGGAAGAAACCACAAGAGGTTGGACATAAGGAAACATAACTTAGGTTATACAATAAGAACAGCTGGATGTGTAAGTTTCTGGACTTTTGCTAAAGATACTTGATTGAGGTGCTAAGCTGAGGGTTTTGTCCAGCAATATGCCTTCCTAGTAAAGTGGGACAAGTTACTTAAAATCTCAGCCTCAGTTTCCCCATGTGTAAAGTGAATAACATAAGAGTACTATATACATTGTTATCATGAGGATTAAATGAGATATTACATATAAATTACTTATTTATATGTAAATATAAATACATATAAATCTATGTATTTATAAATAAATTTTAAAATTTATTTTAAGTAATAAATTTATTTATGTGTCAGCACCTGCCTGACACATACTGTTGAAAAGGAACCGAGGAAATCGTCAACTCTTATTATTTTTATAGGCCCAATCATGAATAATTTCTCAGCTGTCCTTGAGACATTGCCTCACTTTCCCAAGTTTCAAACCTCTGAATGGAGTCGCTTGAATCCATCATTCCCCAGCTCTCAAGGGATGGAAACAAGAAAAATCTTTCCCTTTACTTCCATAGGAAAGCAGAGCCCTATCTCATTCATTGAATAGTGTCCTTCTAAATAAGAAGATGACTGGGGGACTGAGTTGAAGATAAAGGAAAGACAAATGGCCCCACAGCTGACGTTGACAGGTATGAGGCAAAATCCAATTTAGAACAGTAGTGGCCAATTAAAAGTAACATGGGGCCAAGGGACACATCTATTGGAAAAATCCAATGACCAATTGACCATTCCCTCTACTTTTTCCTATTACCTCAGTGACCTCAGCTCATTTTCTTAATCCTTATTTACTTGGTTTCCCATTGACAGAAGTTTAATTCTCAATTTTATTTTTTGGTATATATTTTAAAAAATTTAAAACACTAGAAAATACTAATATAATTTATGAAAGCCTATTGCATATGCAAATTGGACATTTTTACTTTGGATAAATATTGGGGTTTTTGTTGTATTGTTTTGCTTGTTTTTAAGTTTATTTATTTATTTTGAGAGAGAAAGAGAAAGAGAGAGAGAGAGAGAGCACGCAGGGGAAGGGCAGAGAGAGAATCCCAAGCAGGCTCCATGCTGTCAACGCAGAGCCAGACATGAAGCTCAATCTCACGGTTCATGAGATCATGACCTGAGCCAAAATCGAGAATCAGATGCTTAACAGACTGAGCCACCCAGGTGGTCCTGGATATTGTTAAAATGGATGCATTTCAAATTTGGAAAAGGACCACATGCTAGGGGTTGGAGAAGAGGCTTTTGACAATGATCAAAGGAAATTTTACATTCATCTGAAATGACTTTATTAGCTTATTAAAACATTTAAATGGAACCTAAAGCAAATACTGACAAATTTTAACACCAGTTAATTCTGGGTGATGAAAATACATGTTAATTACATTTTTCCAGTTTCTTAATTTTTTAATTTCTTAAAAATATTCATACCAAGTTAAAGCCTAACAAAATAGAAAACAGCCACAAACATGTTTTAAAGCCCAAGTATTTAGTAATATGTGCAAACCTATAAAGCAGAGAGGAGATAGAATTCTTTCCAGTTGTACAAATGGAATTTAATAAAGAGTGCATTAAATTCATTGTATTTGGTCCAATGAAAACAGAAAAGTCGCACAAACATGAAAAAGACCACACAGTACGGAAGAGGGAAAAGTCTGAATAATAATCACTCCAATTTGGCATTGCAACACGTCTTTGTTCTAATCGGACACAAAGGCCAAGGGCTCTAAGGAAAAGTGGACTTGTCCTAATGTGCTGACGTGGAAAAATACTGCCCATGAATACAGGTAGCCAACAGGCCCTGGTCAATGTAGGACTTCTTGACAAAGGCGGACCAGGGAGAGAAGCAAGGTAAGAAAGGCCATAATTCATTAAACCCTCTACCACAAAGATCATTAAAACTAGAAGAACCTCAAAGGGGCTAACCTTCCCTGAATACAGATTAGAAAACTGAGGCCCACAAAGAGGTGACCAGCATTGCTTAACCAGCACTTGGCAGCAAAGAACTGGAACCTGAGTCTTCTGACCCCCTGGACCAATGAATATGAATGCCCTTGACACACCATAAAGGGGCTTTGGCATCTGGCCCCTGCCTACCTTTCAATGCCGATCTCCTACCATGATCCTATGTTCTAGTTTGGGTCCCCTAGCAGAGTGACAATTCTCATTTCTCTCTACCTTTGTACAGATGTTTCGAGCCCTTGGCCAGTGGAGCCCTTCTCATCCTTCAAATCTGAGCCCCTTCTTTTGATCCCCGCTAACTCCCAACTTAAGCTGGGTTCCCTCCTCTGTACTCTCATAATATCCATTACCTCTCCTTGTTGTAACACTTAGCATTTGCTGTGTTCTCTCCCCACCAGACTGTGACCTCCCAGAAAAGAGAGAACACATCTCTGTGCTCCGTCAAATTGAGGAATTTATTGCCAAGGTCCTTTTGCACAGAAAGACTAGTGGCCTTCCTAGAAAGGGAGAGCATAAAAGGAATAATAACCACAATGATGATTATGGGCACCACCAGCTCTAACATTCTGCCACTATGAACTTTCTAGCTCTGATGGAGGTACTCTTCTGCTTTGAAGTCTTTTCTTCATTACCTCAGTTTGCAGCACTTGATTGGAAACTTAAACATCCCAACAAGATGGCTGCCACTTCCTTTTGATGTCTCTTCAACTAGATTATTAATTGCTTGAGGGCAGGAACCACAAGTGTCACTTACCTATGCCTTTCAGGCCTTTTACACAAAAGTATGCAATAAATACTTGCAGATGATAATTCTGTTACTAAAACAATGTTCCATGTTGGCTCTGTTATTATTGGTGCCGGTTTAAATGATCACAAGGAATTAAAAGTGTGCTTGTGTCATCAAGCTTAGGAATCGGTAGATCTAATCAAAGTAAATTGAGTCCTTGCTAGAAGCTTAATGTAGCACCAGGCTAGATGGTGCTAGAGATGGTTCTAGAGCCCTGGAAGGAAGTTGGATAGAGCAGAGGAAGGAGACAAAGCAAGGAAGATGTCTCATTTATTATGAATTTGTGAATTTCATTTGTATGATGACTTCTTATGTGCTATAGACCTGCTACCTTTCCTGTTGGCTCTGGTCATTGTTGACCATAAATCACATAGCTGTGTATCCACATTGCCTTGCCTCTTTTGACTGGTCAGGAAAGCTCATAGGCTTTTGCTCTCCTGGTGCCCTGTGTAAGGCGTCCTGGTATCAGTGTCACCATGTTGCCTATTGCCTATCTCCGTCCATGCTCAATAATGTTGACCTTCCTAGAAAGATAGAAGGGAAAAGGCATAATCATAGAGGACATAAAATGACTACATGGATCAAATAAGTAGGGGACGGTTAAACAAGTCTGTTTGCTGCAGGACTTCTCAGAGCCTATAATATGCAGATAATGCTTCCAAGGAGGCTCTATAATTTGTAAAGCTTCCCACATTTAACCAATCCACAAGGATTTTTTATTAGATTATTTTGTAGGAGTAGTGTTCTATGAAACATACTTTGAGGAATGCTGTGTTAAATGAAATAAAAATTCTACTAGCATATTACAAGCTTATCAGGTTAAGCAAATTAACAGAATATAGAGGGACAGGAGAGAGACAGTCACCCATCATTAGAGTTTGTTGTGGTTATTTTTGGTTTTGTTTGTTTGTTTTTGTTATTTTTAACACATATTGCATGATCTACCAGCTAGAAAATACTGTTGTAGACAAAGAAAACTTATCCCCCATGGAATAATTTTATCTTCTAACATCTTTGTTGATTTCTGGCCCCAACGGTTCCCCATTTGAGAGGATCCACATATATAGTCTAACTGGGTCTAATTTGATTGCTAGCCAGTCTAGGATTCTGGGGCTCTGCTAGAGACTCAGTTCCTGAAACAAACTAAGCCTTCAGCATGTGTTGTTATCAGTGGCTAAATGATTGCGTGAATGGTGTAATAGCTTTCCATATGTACAAACTGCTTCGATTTCCGTAACAACCCTGTTGATTGGGTCCACCAGGCCCTTCCTCCTCCCCATTAAAAAAAAAATCACTGGTGTGCTTCTCACTCAAATAGTGCATTAAGGAACTATATTGAGAAGAAAACAAAGAAACTCAGAAAACTGAACTTTGATCACTAATTTTGCCCCTGAAAACTAAACTGTAACTGGTCAAGTAAACTTAATGCTCAGATCTTTAGCCCAAATCTTCCCAAGGTCAGCAGCACCTTTTGGGGGTACCCAGAGCTGAGCCTCTCAAATGTGCTGTACATGGAAGTGACTGAAGCAACATCTGCGGGTGGCAGCTGCTTGGAAACCACACTTGTCCCCCCACCAAACCAATGACATACAGTAAAAAGAAGCAGCCTGTTTCTTTTTATTATTTATAAACTTTTATTAAACTAAGTTCAGGAGAAATGGTCTGTTTTGAAATAAATCACAAAGTGCAAGATATTCCTTATTATTAAGTAATAATACCTGAAAATGTAAATAATACATAGTCTTTGAGCTTGGAGTTTCATATGAATCTGTACTATCCATTATCTGCTCGGAGTTTGTATTTACTATGGACAACTGCATTCATACCTAGTGAGGTTTAGTCCTTTTCTTAGTGTTATTTGAATTTTTTTAAACCATACTTACTATGGAAATTTCTAGATAAAGCTTAGAGTGATTTTCTTATCTGATTAAGGAATAATATACAAACACTATAGAGAGGCTGGCTGCAAATCTTGCATAATGGCAAAAACAAACACCGTTCTGAAGGAGTGGAGATAAAGAAAAAATGGAAAACAGACTTCAAAATGTGTCACAGAGAATAAATCCCTCCCAAGAAATATGCTCTCTTCTAAACTTCATATTTATAACTTTGGAAACACATTTTATTTCAAGCAGAAGCAATATAGCAAATGCATTTTCCAAGGAAACACATAAACTTATACACACCAACTTTTAAACTTTATGGGAGCAGTTCTAGAAGTCTGGTATAAAGATCATATCTGGCAAAATAAAGGCTTGGGGAGGTATTAATTGGTCCCAATGGGTCTTCCTTTTTGGGAAAAGAGAAACTAAAAACTAAGATAAGAGTTTTCTCCAGGCTCATTATATGATTTCTGATCCTGAGTTTTGGTGGCCAATATCATTCTTACATACTTATAAAATGTTTAGTAACTTCTTTCTATTATCAAGCAAGGCCATATGTATCTGTCTCAGTGTAGCATTCGAGACCCTCCAGAATTCAATATTACCTCCACAAGCCAATGTCTGCCCCTCATCACTCCCTCCTTGTGCAGTCTCAAACCTTCCTTCCAAAGGATCTACTCATTATTTCCAATCAGAGGCCAGCACACGGCCATCAGCTGTCTCAGTTACTATGTGTCAGTACAAGGCACAGGAAGCCCAGTTCAGAGAGGCGTTTATTATATCACGTCACTAAGACGTTCAGAGTTGGAGTAGGCTTCAGTATGATCTGGAGATGTCCTCCACTACTTTTCTTGGATTCCCTTGACTATACCCAACTCCGCGCTGGCATAGTTCTAAAAATGGCTTCTCTAGTGCAGCTGTTCTGGGCTTCCCGTCTGCACACGATACTGATAGGAACACAAGAGACTAAACTAATCGCCAAAGCCTGGGGATGAAGAGTTAGGAGGGACGGAATGATGACTGGTTTAGGCCATGTGATCTACTTCTAGAAGTAAGAGTGGAGTAAACTTCCCAGAACATGTGGGTCCATAAACAAATCCAGGGACTCCTGAGCGGGGTAGAGAGGCAAATACCAAGTACATACCACTTCACCCTTCACTCCTCTTGTCAGTCAGACTTCCGATCATCCATCCTTTGAGGCTCAACTCATACACAACCTCCACAAGGGCTCCCCCCAAGCCACTAGCTCTTTCCTCCATCCACCCCTGTAATCCTTGAGAGTCCATTGTGTACCACCCAGAGTACTGGGTGTATATATATATATATATATATAAAATACACTTAACTGAGTCTCTGTTATTTATGAATAAAATATTTTATTCTATTATGTTTTCAAGGCGCTTTGAAGACATGAGTATTGCCTTTTATTCATATCCTCCCACACATAATTCTTAGTCCAATACTGGGAACAGGGTAGTTTCCTGTATGAGTTAATAAAAAACAGGATAGTCATAAAGGTCAACTTTGATGTAAAAAAAAAAAAATTTTTGTTTTTAAATTTAAAAAATAAAAAACAAAAACGGGGGCGCCTAGGTGGTTCAGTCGGTTAAGCGTCCAACTTCGGCTCAGGTCATGGTCTCACAGTCCGTGGGTTCAAGCCCTGCGTCGGGCTCTGTGCTGAGAGCTCAGAGCCTGGAGCCTGCTTCAGATTCTGTGTCTCCCTCTCTCTCTGCCTCTCCCCCACTCGCTCTCGGTCTCTGTCTCTCAAAATAAAGACATAAAAAAAAATTTTCTTTTAAAAAAGGTCAACTTTGATGACATTGTTATGTTGCTCAAAATTCCACGGCTTCCATCACCTATAGTGTGAATTTGCCACAGCACAGCAAATTTGGCAAGACAGTCTTTTTCAATCTGTAACTCCATTTCTTCCCTACTAGCTGTTTCAGGCTCCACCAATCACCCATTACCAACCCCTTTAAGTCAGGTAGGCCATTTCCACATACTTCCAGGGAAGTGAAACCAGGAAGAAAACAGAGGAAGAAAAGGCAGCGTTCTTTTTTTTTTTTTTTTTTATGCTTCCCAAAGGTGCAATCCTTAGACAATTTCAGAAGGCATCAGATGGCCCGGAAAAATATTTAGGAAAAACACTGTGAGAGAGATCAAGGCCTTTTTTGCTACCTCCAATAATAAAAGATTTCCCTGAGTCGAAGAGAGAGCTTGGACACAAGGGCAAGAAATAAAAGAAGAGAGATCTATCAGGGGCCAGAGAAGAAGGGTCAGCACATAAGGGCCACAGGAACTTAGATCATTTCAGCGGAGAGCCCCACCAGGAACATTCACTGTGGGAGCTGAGTGGGTAGCCCAGAGGTTCCCAGTTTCAGCCCACTGAGTGGACTTCAGAATCACTCCTTCAGAGACTCTGTCCACCTTGCTCATCTCTAGTTTCTGGGAAGGATTTCCCTTTGCCAGGAGCTGGTTAGCTCTGCCTGAAAACTGACCAGACCTGAAACCTGACATTTTGTCCAGTCTTTTTGTACATGTACACAATTCTTGCTCTTGTTTCAAGAGAAGGTTTCTCTATAATGATGGGCAACTACAGTATCAAGGGTATAGAAGGTGAAGCCTGGGCATCTGAGGGCTGTATTTTTGGTAAAGGTAAAGCATGTCCACCATAACCTTCACCTTCGAAAAGATTGGGATAAGTGAGAGGTGGGGTCTGTTTCTCACCAGGACCATGGTTAAAACAAACAAACCAATGAAAGCCAAGGTTTTGTGTTGTTGTTTGTAAGTCCCTTTAGGCATCGACCCCTGTCTGTTTCATTAACTGCCTCTCCCACCATCCCCTCCCCAGTGGCAAAGCCCGTGTCAAAGAGCGGGAACATGGATGAGCCTCTTCCCTCCCAGGGTAACAGCCCTTCCTTGTTTATCCAAACTTCTCCTATGGTGGGTGTACGGACGTGTGAATAAGAAAAAGGTGGGCCAGACTTACAACCGCAGCAGGGGGGCAAGTTCATTCATTCTATTTCATTCAACCAGTATTGGGTTTGCCTCCTACCAAGTACTTGCCTATTATGGTGAGTGTCAGGAACAAAAGGATGAATGCGACCTGATATTTGTCATCAGGAAATTCACAGACAACGCATACATACACAGATAATTACAGCGAAGTGTATTAAGTGCTGAAATGAAGCTCTTGATGTGTTGTTAAGGCGTTTCTCTGTTGTAACAGAGGAAATCACTGCAGAGGAGACAGTCTTTGTTCCATGGGAAGGGGTATAAGAAATGCAAAGACAAGAGATACGAATACGAATTTCGCCAGCCTATAGAATGAATCCTGTGGTGCCTCGTTGAGCCATAGGCCTGGAAGAGACTCAGAGATCACCGACTTCAATGTTCCACAGAAGAGGAATTATCTAACTTCACCATCCAGTAGGTGAAAGGCTGGGAGCAACTTAACAGTCCAATCCATTCTAAATATCCTGGAAAAAGGAAAGAACTAGAGCAAAGCCATCCCCTATGCACCTATGAGAATGAAACCAAGAAAATGGAACTTTTTCATGAAATATTTTTATTATACTTAAGAAAAAGACAGCAAGTTAACACTAATCCCAAACTTCAATTGTACCCCCTCCCCCATCTCCTCAGTAATGACCTGACAGCTTTACTTTTTTAAAATCCAAATAGTTACACCAAAGGTAGGCTCAACAAACTGTAGAACGACCAGGTACCAAGCTGTTCTGACAACAAAGGAAGTGTCACATATACCATTTCTCCACTTTGCATAATGTATATTGAAGATAAACCAATCCAAACACAACTTGGTCTTTCTTCCGTGTTTCAAACTATTCTCCAGGTCATGTGCCCAGTTGAAGGTAATCACAATTGTTTGTAGTAGTGTCCCTCCTTCTATTTAATAAAATTCTGGGGGGAAATTTTTTTTTCAAGAGCAGGATTTCATTATAATGATTAAAATAATAGTTTCAACTGAGTTAAAAAGTCAAGTCAAGCTCTTCTTTGGAAGAGCTGACTTAGGCAGAATTGAATATGGAAACCCCTTGTGCAACCAGGCCAGCGCCATGAAAAAGGCCGTTGGGAAACTGAGGCTGCGACATGATGTCATTTATGCCAGAATGCACAGCCAGCAAATGGAGGTCCTAATCACAGAACCCCGGTCTCTCTGCCTCTCTGCCCTACGACAGCCTTCCTCTGCTTAACCTTACACTACCTCTAGGTATCTGGACAGAGACCACTTATATCCTGCAAAAATCTTATAAACAAAAGGCACTTTTTGAAGAAGAATAAAAAGTCACAGTTGTGAGCTGCATTTTTCTGGTTCTTTTTAACACCATCCTGGGTTTTTTGTTTTTTTTGTTTTTTTTGTTTTTTTTTTTTGCATCCCTGTGTTTTGCCCTCTGGTAGGTTGGGGGTTGATAGAAAGATCTGTAAGGGAAGATGGTGATGTGCAAACCATCCTACTGGGTGCCTAATAAAATGCAAATCGAGACGTGGGGAGAAGAGAAGTTCTCTGCCCTTCTCTTTACAAATAAAGTGTTACGTGCCACTTGCGGGGATCAGGAGCGCCATGCTGAGGCTGCATCTGCTCTTTCTGACAGCTCCCCAAAGAACCCTGCTTCTTCTTTTTTGCAAGCCAGCAAGCTGTTCTTGGAGAGTACAAAAAGAAACCTGCTGCAGCAGGGGGAAAAAAAGTTTTTCTGACAAGCAAGAAGAAATTCCAAATCTCCTGAAAAAAATCAAAAGCTAAAACCTATGATAGCAAAACCCCAGTTCATGGCCTCCATGAAAGGAAGGTCTTTTCAGTTAGGAAGAGGAAGGAATGCAGGCTCACTGACCACAGGGACCAACTGTGTTAAGGGGGAGAGAAAGTGACCAGGCTGGAGCTGACAGGGACCTGGTGAAAGTGTGCCCGGGTCAGGTAGGAAGCCACTGCTCATTCTAACCCAACACGTCTGGAGGAGGCATGGTCCCAGTGAGGTGAATATTGTAGATGTTAAAGAGACACTAGAATCTCTGGATTTCATGTGGAATCTCCCAATTTTCAAGTTTTCCAAAATTATGATTATTTTGCCGCAAATGGCATGGTGTTCTTGGAGTTCACTGTCCCCCTTTCAACTTCCAGGGTGGAGGCATGTTGGGACCACCTCAAATATCTATGCTTGGTCTGCGACAGGGGAAGTCCTCGAAAAGAAAGAGAAAGCCCCGAGGACAGTGCTGTGGAACTGTGGAACCCAGGGCTACAGAATCCTTGAGTGTACAGGGGTAAATTACAGAAACGCTAGATTGTGGCCATTGAAAGTTTACCGTGGGGCACCTGGGTGGCTCAGTTAGTTGAGCATCCGGCTTCGGTTCAGGTCATGATCTCGCAGTTCGTGGGTTCGAGCCCCGCGTCGGGCTCTGTGCTAACAGCTAGCTCAGAGCCTGGAGCCTGCTTCGGATTCTGTGTCTCCCTCTCTCTCTGACCCTCCCCTGCTTACACTATCTCTTTCTCTCTCAAAAATAAATAAAACGTTAAAAAAAAATTAAAAAAAGAAAAGGAAAGGAAAGAAAAGAAAAAAGAAAAGGAAAGAGAAGAGAAGAGAAGAGAAGAGAAAAGAAAAGAAAAGAAAAGAAAAGAAAAAAAAAGAAAAGAAAAGAAAAAAAAAGAAAAAAAAAGAAAAGAAAAGAAAAGAAAAGAAAAGAAAAGAAGAAAAGAAAAGAAAAGAATTAAGTTTACCATGCACCAGGCCCAGGGCTAAGCTCTTCGAAAGCGTCATCGAATCCTGTCCTGTCTGCCATTCCTGAAGTAGACAGAGCTCTGATTACCGATTTACAGACAAGAAACCAAGGAGCAAAATGACTGTTAAGAAGTGATGAATAAAGGGCCTGGGCGTCCCTCCCGACGGGATCTAACTGAAACACATCAGAGTCTCCAAAATGTCAATTCATAAACGATGAATAAAATACAGGGCAGATCCCTGTACTGCAGCGAGGGAGGAATCTGCTTTTTTAAAAAAAAAATTTTAATGTTTATTTATTTTTGAGAGAGAGAGAGAGAGAGAGAGCAGAGGAGGGGCGGAGAGGGGGAGAGACACAGAGTCTGAAGCAGGCTTCAGGCTCTGAGTTGTCAGCACAGAGTCCACCATGGGGCTTGAACTCACAAACCATAAGATCATGACCTGACTGAGCCACCCAGGCACCCCTGGAACCTGCTATTTTTAAATGCTTGCATAAGAGATCTCTTACCCATCATGTTACTAATATTGATGTTTAGATAATTTTAATATCTTTTCATCTTTCATGAATTCTGAAGGGCAAGTCTTTGTAAAATCAAAGGTAAATTCAATTGTCATTGTGTACCTCTCTTTGGTTTGCAGTCGTATTATTCAACAGACAAATCAAATTAAAATTTCAAACTGTGACACAACTTACTAAATAATAAAATGCTATAATTATATCTCCTTTTAAGCAAAACTGAGTCTTCCCCTGAGAACTATTTTCTAAATTCCTATAGTATGTCCTCTCTGTGTCACAGACTTTAACAGTTAAATTCCTTTTTTTCTGGTCAGCTCACTTCCCCTCAACTAGACTACAGGCTTTTTGAAAATTAACCAGGAGGCTTTGGAAGAAAGGGCCAGGATAAAGAGGCCTCCAGCCATTCTTCACTTGGTCTGGCCTTCAAGAAATAGAGCATGCTTCCTAAGAAGACTTGGTAATGAAGGCTTGAGTGTCAGAGAAAAGACACATGTAGATATTTTAAAATACTTAGGGGTAGTAATTAGATGAGAGATTAGAAAGTTATATATGACTAGGATGCCTGGGTGGCTGTCAGTCAGTCAAGCATCCACCTCTTGATTTCTTGATTTTGGCTCAGGTCATGATCTCACAGTTTGTGGGATCAAGCCCCATGTGAGGCTCTGCACTGACAGCACAAAGCATGCTTAGGATTCTCAATCTCTCTCTCTTTCGATCTCTTTTTACTCAAAATAAATAGACATTTTAAAAAAGGAAGAAAGTTCTACATGACTTATTCGGGTAGCACTACTGCCAGTAGGCAAAGTCATTAGAAGACGGTCTGATTTATTTTTTTTAATTTTTTTAACATTTATTTATTTTTGAGAGACAGAGAGAGACAGATCATGAGCAGGGGAGAGGCAGAGAGGGAGGGACACACAGAATCGTTAACAGGCTCCAGGCTCTGAGCTGACAGCACAGAGCCTGATGCAGGGCTCGAACCCACGAACTGTGAGATCATGACCTGAGCCGAAGTCGGATGCTCAACCGACTGAGCCACCCAGGTGCCCCAGAAGACAGTTTTTAGTTCAACACATTACAGACTTGAAAAAAGGAAAGCTTATTTAAAAAAAAAAAAAAAAAAAAAAGGAACTGGTTTCCATAAGGGTGGGGCTAGACACCATCCCTGTTGCTGGAAGTTTCCAACTAAGACCTAGAATGGAATGGTAGATTACCACCTCAGTGGGAAGTTAAACAATAAGGCATCTAATAATGGTTTAAAGAAAGATAATATAGGGATATACAATATATGTATGATTTAAAGAAAGATAATAAAAGAATGATCTAGTACCAACTACCATGCTAAGAAATAAAATGTTACCAGTGCCATAGAAGCCTTCCTTATGTTCCTTTCTATCATATCCCCTTTCCTTCTTCCAAAGGTAAAAAGTATCCTAAATTTTGCCTTCATCCTTTGCTCATCTTATAGTTTTTCCACATATGTATTTACTCCTAAATACATATTGTTTAATTGTGCCTCACTTGGAACTTTCTATAAATAAACTTTATGAAAACAGCATGGATTCTTCCGTCTTGCTTTTTTCACCAAACATATGATATTAGACATCCGCTATGGTGAAAAGCATATCTGTAGCTCATTCATTTTTATTTTCATTAAATGACTAGCAAAGTGTGCCCATCCTTTCTACTGTTGATGAACATATGTTTCATTCCTATTTTCTTTCGATACTATAGATGATGCTGCTCTGAGTATTCTTGATGTGCACGCATGCGAAACTTTCTCTAGGATTCATTCTTAGGAGGATACAAATGGCCGGCTTATTGGGGAAATTCATGTTCAATTTTACTACATGTGGTAGAATGCTTCCAAAAGGTGACCTTGGAACAGGCAATATGTTCTTAGATACAAGCTGAAAAGCACAAGCTAGATATAAAAATAGATAAATTGGACTTCATCAAAATTAAAAACTTCGGTGCCTCAAAGGACAGCATCAACAAAGTGAAAAGACAAGCCACAAAATGGGAGAAATACTTGCAAATCATTGACAAGGAATGTATCTGACAAGGAATATATATCCACCGTATAGAAAGAAATGTTATAACTCAATAAGTAAAGGACAAATAATCTGATTTAAAAATGGGCAAAGGACCTAAATAGATACTTCTCCAAATAAAATATACAGTAGGGACATGGAAAGATGCTCAACATTGTTAGTCATTAGGGAAATGCAGATCAAAACCACTATGAGATACTATTTCATACCCCTAGGATGGCTATAATCAAAAAGACAGGCAACAATATAATAACAGGTAATCGTAAGTATTGATAAGGACATGGAAAAAATGGAATCCCTTGTACATTGTTGGTGGGATTGTAAAATGATACAGCTGCTATGGAAAACAGTTTTGAGGTTCCTTAAAAAGTTTAATCTAGAGTTACTGTATGACCCAGAAATTCCAGTCCTAAGTATATACACAAGGGAAATAAAAACCATTTCTACATGAATGTAAACTGGTGCAGCCACTTTGGAAAACAGGTATGGAGGTTCCAAAAAAATTAAAAATTGGGGCACCTGGGTGGCTAAGTCGGTTAAGCATTCAACTTCAGCTCATGTCATGATCTCACAGCTCGTGGGTTCAAGCCCCACATAGGGCTCTGTGCTGACAGCTCAGAGCCTGAAGCCTGCTTCACATTCTGTGTCTCTGTCTCTTTGCCCCTTCCCCACTCACGTTCTGACTCTCTCTCTCAAAAATAAATAAACAGTTAAAAAATTAAAGACAGAACTACCCTACAACCCAGCAATTGCACTACTAGGTATTTATCCAAAGGACACAAAAATGCTCATTTGAAGGGGCACATGCCCCCCAATGTTTATAGAATCACTATGACATTAGCCAAATTATGGAAAGAGCCCAGATGTCCATGGACTGACGAATGGATAAAGAAGATGTGGTATATATATATAAAGATGATGGAATATTACTCAGCAATAAAAAAGAATGAAATCTTGCCATTTGCAACAATGTGGATGGAACTAGAGTGTATTATGCTAAATAATATAAGTCATTCAGAGACAGATAAATATCATATGATTTCACTCATATATGGAATTTGAGAAAGAAAACAGATGAACATAGGGTACAGGAAGGGAAAATAAGATAAAAAGAGGAGGCAAACCATAAGAGACTCTTAAATACAGAAAACAAAATGAGGGTTGCTGAATGGGTGATGAGCACTAAAGAGGGCACTTGTTGGGATGAGCACTGGGTCTTATATGTAAGTGATGAATCACTAAATTCTAATCCTGAAATCATTAGTATACTATATGTTAACTAACTTGAATTTAAATAGATATAAAAAAGTCCACACAAAAACTTACATATATATATATATATATATATATATATATCTGACAGTATTATTCATAATAGTGAAAAACAGGAACAGTCTAAGTGTCCACCTGATGTATGTATAAATAAATGGACTATATCCATACAATGAAATATTATGAAGCAATAAAAGAAATCAAGTACTGATAAATGTTACAACACAGACGAACCTTGAAAATCATCATGCTAAGTGAAATAAGCCAGTGACAAACACCATGTACTGTGTGACTCCACTGATGGGAAATGTCCAGAACAGGCAAATCCCTAGAAACAGAAAGTGTTACCAGAGTGGTTGCCTGGGGCTGGGGGTGGTGAAGGGTAACAATGGGAGTGACTGCCAGTGAGTATGGGATTCCTTTTATTTTTGAAGACTTTATTTTCTTAGAATAATTTTAGGTTCACAGCAAAATTAAGAAGGTAGAGATTTCCCATATATCCCATGCCCCCACCTATGCATCGCCTCCCTCATTATAAGCATGCCCCTCCAGAGTGGTATGTTCATTACAACTGATGAAGCATAGCATCGACACTTAGAATCCATAATTAACATTAGGGTTCACTCCTGGCATTGTACAATCTATAGGTTTATACAAATGTATAGTGGTGTGCATCCATCATTATACTATCATACAAAGTATTTTCACTGACCTAAAAATCCTATACTTATCTATTCATCTGTCCCTCTTTGCCACCTGCTCAACCTGTAGAAAATACTGATCTTTTTACTATCTCCTTAGTTTTGCCTTTTCCAGAATGTCTTTTAGTTGAAATCATACACTGTGTAGCCTTTTATTTGGCTTATTTCACAATATGCACTTAACTTTTCTCCATGTCTTCCATTATTTTTTAGTGCTGAATAATATTCCATTATCTGGGTGCACCACAGTTTGTATATTCTTTCACCTACTGAAAGACAATTTTGTTGCTTCCAAGTTTGGGCAATCAAATGAATAAAGCTGCTATAAACATCCATGAGCAAATCTGTGTGTGGATGTGTTTTCAACTCCTTTGGGGAAATACCAAGGGGAAAAAAATCACTGGCTCATGTGGTAAGAATATATTTAGTTTTATAAGAAATCACCAAACTGTCTTCCAAAGTGGCTGTACCATTCTGTATTCCCACCAGCAGTGATTGAGAGTTCTTGTTGGTTCATATCCTCACTGGCATCTGGTGTTGTCAGTGTTCTGGATTTGGACCATTTTAATGGGTACAGTGTTACCTCATCGTTGCTTTAATTTGTATTTCCCTGACGACATAGGATGTAGAGCATCTTTTCAGAGACGAGGTGTCTGTTAAGGTCTTTGACCTATTTTTAAGTCAGGTTGTTTGTTGTCTTATTGTTGAGTTTTAAGAGTTCATTATAAACTGGGGATAACAGTTCTTTATCAGTTTTTTTTTCTTTTTTGCAAATATGTTCTACCAGAATGTGGTTTGTCTTCTCATTCTCTTGATATCATCTTTCATAGAGAAGTTTCAAATTTTAATGACGTCCTGCTTATCGACGGTTTCCTTCATGGATCATGTCTTTGATGTTATCCAGAGTCATCACCATACCCAAGGTCATCTAGATCTTCTCCTATGTTGTCTTCTGGTAGTTCTAGTTTTGCATTTTACATCTAGCTCTGTGATCTATTTTGAGTTCATTTTTGTGAAGGGTGTCAAGTCTGTGCCTACATTGATTTATTTTTTGTGTGTGGATGTCCATATGTTCCAAAAACATTGGTTTGAAAAGACTAATCTTTGCCCCATTGTATTGTCTTTGCTCTTTTGTCAAAGATCAGTTGCTTGTGTTTGTGATGGGATTCCTTTTTAAGGTCATGAAAATGTTTTAAAATTAGATGCTAGTGTTGGTTGCACCAATGTGTGAATATAAAAACCAGTGAACTGATACTTTAAATAGGAGACTTTTATGGTATATAAATTATAACTCAAAAAAGTGGTTAAAAACAACAACAACTGTGTCTTCTGTCTCAGATCCCCTTCTCACTGTCTCTCACTTGCTCATTCTGATAAAACCAGCTGTCATGCAAGCCACACTCCCCCACCCCACCCCCACCTCTGTTATGGAGAGACCCACATGGCAAGGAGCTGCTAGAAGCCTCAGGCTAGAGGGCAGCAAAGAGCTAAGGCCCACCAGTGCCGCAAGACACAAGTAACTGAATCTTGCAAACAACCACGTGAATAAGCTTGGAAGTGGATCCTTCCCTAGTCAAGCCTTGTGACCAGACCAGAAGCCAACACCTTGATAACAGCTTTATGTGAGACCTGGAGATAAAAAAGACCCAGCAAGGTCCTGCCAGGATTTCTGACCCAGAGAAACTACGAATAATAAATGTGATTTTTAAGCCACTAAGTTTTACAGTAACGGGTTACACAACAGTACAGAATAAACACACTAGGCAACACCAAACCCATGGCAGTAGTAATAATTTATACTTCTACCAGCAGTGAGTGAAAGTTCCCAAACCCCATGTCCTCACCGTCACTTAGTCGTTTGACTTTTAAATGTTTACCAATTGGGCAACTGTGAAATGATAGCTCAATGATGTTTTAGTTTGCATTTCCTAGCTTACTAATGAGATTGAGCATCTTTTCATATATTTATAGGATATTAAAATACATCTTCTATGCAGCATCTGTTTTTATCTTTTGTGCATTATTCTACCTTATCTTAGCTTCTTTTTATGATCAGAGCAGTTTTCAAATATATTGTAGGTACTAATCCTTTGTCAGTTATATGTGATGCAAATTCTCCCAATCTTTGGCTTGCTTTTCATTCCTCATGGGGTCTTTCAGTGACAAGAACTGTCAACAAATTTAATATACTCAAATTCATTTATCCTTTCCTTTATGTCTAGTACTTTTTGAGTCTTAAGAAATCCTCTCCTGCCTTAAAATCATAAGAATATCTTCCTATATTGTCTCTTAGATATTTCACAATTTGGCTTTTCATATTCTAATTTATTTCATCTTAAGAAAGTTATGGCTTCTATCACTGGTGTAGAATTTTTCACCAAAGGCTTTTTCCTCATATTTTCCATTTCCTAGAAGAACAGTCGTCTTAACTGCTCACCATCACCAGTGTTCCCAGCTCTCTCTCTCTCACTTCTTCCCTCCACCTTACTAAACCCTCCCTGTAAATAGCCCAATGGCCCATTTATAAGAGGTTGAGTAAATATGTTTTGGTACATCTCCACAATGGAGATGCTGTGGCTTTTAAAGAATGAAACAGAACTCTATGCTGAGATGGAAGAACGTGTTGTGATAAAAGCAAGCTGCAGAACAGATCGGCTGCCAAGTGTGTGACAGTGGCAGGCACATGAAGAATTGGGGGGTAAAGGTCCAATTTAGCAGTGGCCATCTTAATGATAGCACATAAAGGAGATTGCAGGCTTTTCCTCCCTAAGTCTGTAATGCTTGGTGATCTAGCAATGAGTATCTATCACTCTTAGAATATGCGGGATATGAATGTAACAAAACATGAGGCACAAAAGAAAGCCTCCTACCCATCATGTATTTGATATATATCTGCTAATGTGGGGACCACATCAGGCACTGGGGGGACACAACAAAGACAAGGGGGTCCCAAACTCTGCAGAAATCACTTTACTAGACTCACTTCCAATTCTGCATCCCTTCTGTTGTGTCTGTCCTAACCATCCCACTGAGTTTGCCCTTCTCTGTGCTCCTAAACTACTCTTTAGCCCACAGTGACAGATTACCTTATGTGAGTCACTGTTTCTTCCTATACAATCGCATTTCCCTAACAAATGAAATAAGGCTTCTAAGGACAAACACCATTTTTCACATGCCAAGCTCTCCCCCAGCAACCATCAGAGTAGAGAAAAAGAAAATGGGCACTCGGTGGGCATTTGCTGACTGACTTGGAGGAGGTGGCAAGTGGAAGGGGCCTTTTGGGAAAAACTGAATTTCATACTTCCATTTTAAAAAATGGGGATAATCTAGACTTGTATTGCACTGCGAGAAAAAAAAAATCAATCCCCTGCATAAGCAAAATAGGGCAATTGTCATTCCATAACTATTAGAATACTGGAGAGGTGTCCATCGATCATTGGCATGCTTGTTACCCACTTTGTGGATCCCCTCAACCGGCTGCCCCCTCCCCTGCCTGCAGCCTTCTTGGTTGCAACACTGGTGGATGCCCAGGGAGCACTGACTAATTTAAACATCAGCTTGGAGCAAAATGTAATTAGAAAGATAAATCTGCTGCAAAGCTACAGCACAATGTCTATTCAAACCAAGGGATAATAGCATGATTGTGCATTGTTTTAGGTGATCCACCATTCTTCGTACCAAAATAACCATGAAGAGTCAGAATTTTCTTACAGGAAATATATTTTTCTTAAAAGAAAATATAATTTCCCTTATAAATTTAAACACGCCATAACCTAAACATACCATACGACCCAACAATCTCATTTCCATGTCCCTTGGTATTTACCCAAGTGAAACGAAAACTTACATTCACCCAACCCAAAGACCCATACACAAAGGTTTACAACGGTTTTATCCATCATCGCCCAAAACTAGAAACAAATGTCCTTTAAGTGGTCAAGAGAGAAACAAACTGTGGTGCGGCTATGCAATGGCACCACACTCAGCAATAAAACAGACAAGCTACTGATACCTGATTCAACATAGATAAAATTCAAATGGACTGTACCAGGAGAAGGAGGCCAGACACAAATATCTGTACACTCTATGATCTCATCTACGGGACACTTTGGGAAAGGCAAAATTACAGAGACCAAAAAAAAAAAAAAAAAAATGGATAGGTGGGGAGTCTAGAGCTTGGGGAGGAGGAAGGGTAAAGCACAAAGGAGCAAGAGGGAGTATTTTGGGGTGATAGGGCTGCTCTATTTCTTGAATGTGGTGGTGATTACACAACTGTGCTTCTCCAAACTCAAAGAACTGTACCCTGAAAAGGACTGAGTTTTACTATATGCAAACTATACCTCAATATGGCTGACTAAAAACAAGTTTAGGGCTCCCTACATCTCAGTGTTTTCTTCCTTCCACAGAGCCCTGGTGTAACAGCCCAGGGTGAGGCGTCCCTCTCAGCTGTATTTGACAAAGGCTCTTGAGAGTCATGGAGGAACACACTCTGTACCTCCGTTTCCCAATGATGTTACTATGGTTTTCAAGCTACTCGCCAAGCTGCATCATCTAGCATCTAGGAGGATTCATCTAGCTAGAGCTTCATTTTTAATGCACTTTTATTTTAGCAACTTGAAAAAAAATTTTCATTCAGGGGTTTTCATTTGCATCAGGCATTGAGTCGGATAAAGTAGCTTAAATTAGCAGAAGAATCACACACCTGTGCCAAATTTTCCTATCAACCACCTCAAAGATTCTGAGGCAGGCAAGAATTCACATCCAAAAATGATCTCTCATCTCATCATGCACATCGGCATGAAGGAAATAAGCCATGTTAAAGGAAACAAAAAATGTCACTTCCTCTCACTGTCTGCATGGGGGCCGTATTTAAAGCGGGAAGGTGAGGAGGTACTGGGACGTATGGAATTTCCCCTCTTTTTGGTAACTGTGCCTGGTTGTAAGTAGCCCATTGGTTAGTTGGTGCCTGTGGATATTTTAAGGCGTGGGTGGGGGCCTGATGGGCCTCTCTGTATTGAGCCAAGGGGCTGGGGTCACTGTGGGCCTTTCTGCCTTGATCAAGCTTCCACTGCTCAAGGCTGCTGTCTAAAAGTGGCCTCTACAGCATGGACGCAGCTGTGTGTGACACACAGCAAGGCGCAATCAATGTTATAATATGAGGTCACAAACAGACAGATGAATTTTGATGGAGAAACCGGGAAGGCTTCCTGAAGGAGGTGGCATTTAGTCTAGGTAGGATTTCCACAGACAATGGTGGACTGAAGCACTGCTCTGTGAATGGGGAACAATGTGAACAGCAAGGGGTACTGTGTAACTGGAGAAGGAAGGAGTTAGGGGTCGCTAAAGCTGAGGAGTAGAAGGTGGTGAAATATAATACAGAGACAGTAGAAGATGGGAATTCTGGGAGGACGGTGTGGCCCCGAGAACAGCAGCCTCAGAGACTAGCTTTATGGGTTGGGCATTAGCAATACTTCCTAGGAGGCAGAACAAAGAAGTGACTAAAAGCCAGTGCTGAGGCCCCGGAGTCAGTCCCAGGCCTGCTGTCTCGGAGCTCAGGCTTGTCTTGCACACCATGGGTGTCCATACAACAGCCATTTTAATCTTGCCTTTGCTAACACACCCCTGATTTTGTTTGCTCAGCTGCTTGTCAAACTTTAGGAGATGAATTATTAATGGTCTTAGCAGTTTTCAAAGTGTGGTCCACAGACTCTTGGGGGTCCCTGAGACCCTTTCAGGGAGTCTTCAAGAAATAAACTAGTTTCATAAAAATACCAAGGCATTATTTACGTTTGTGTGAAAGAACCCTCAAATGAGTCAAGGCAGGGGCACCAAATGGTATAAGTAGTCATGGCTGCCAAAAATAAAGCCAGTTTCACTTAAAAGTATCCCCGTAGAGCAATGAAAAAAAAATTTTAAGTTTATTTATTTATTTTGAGAGAGAGCGCGCGCAGGGGAGGGGCAGAGAGAGAGGAAGACAGAGAGTCCTCTGTCACTGTCCGTGAAGAGCCCGATGTGGGGCTCAAACTCACGAACCATGAGATCATGACCTGAGCCAAAATCAGATGATTAACCTACTGAGCCACCCAGGCACCCCAAACAATGAAAACTATTAATAATTTATTAATTATTTTAAATCTTTGAATATACATCTACCTGTACTGTGTAACAGAACGAGGGGCCCACAGGAAACATTTCTGGGCATACTGAAGGCCTACACCTCAAAGAAAAGGCAGCAGGTGCAACTGCTTGAGTTATAGGCTGAACTAGCCACTTTATGTCACAGAACATCATTTCTACTAAAACAACAACTGAAAAATCAGGGTTGGTCATGCCTAGCTGTACATGGTAGACAAGATGAACCTTACACTTCGAGTAAAACAGTTGACGGTATTTGCTGGCAATGATAAAATACGAGCTTTCAAGTGAAACTCAGAATTTTGGAAAACTCATACCTGTCATTGAGAACTTGACAATGTCCCAATACATAAAGACTTTTGCGAGGAGATCAGTGGTGATACTGTTGAACATGAGTTTTTGTAATGCATAATGAAGCACGGAAGATCTGCATATAACTCATGGAGTCCAAATGACCCATACATGATGTTACAAAGTCATATGTGGGTAAAAGTTCCCTTCAAGTTGCAAAAGGGACCAATGGATTTTGATGAAACAGAATACAAAACATTTATTGATATTGTTTCAGATTTCACAGTAAAATGAACCTTACGATATTATCACTTGGTGAATTTGAGTCGTGTCAAAAAAAAAAAATCCATGATCATCTAGAAAGGCTTTTCAAATATCCTAATTTTTCCAACTATGTATCTGTGTGAGGCTGGATTTTCTCCCTATACTGCAATCAAAACAGCATATCACAACAGATTGAATAGGATAGGAGGAGCTCTGAGAATCCAGGTGTCTTCTGTTAAGCCCGACATTGAAAAGAATTACAAAAGCATAAATCAGTATCACTCTTCTTGTTAATTTTTTGCTTTGAAAAAGTTATTTTTCAGAAAAAGTATTTTAATAATGATATGTATTATGTCTTGTTTTTAACAAATTAATACAAATTTTTAAAACTTCTGAGTTTTAATTTAAAATATGGTAAATGGTTTTTTTTAATGTTTTATTTATTTTTGAGACAGACAGTGTGAGCAGCGGAGGTCAGAGAGAGAGGGGGAGACACAGAATCGGAAGGCAGGCTCCAGGCTCTGAGCTAGCAGTCAGCACAGAGCCTAACGCGGGGCTCGAACCCATGAACCGTGAGATCATGACCTGAGCCGAAGTTGGACGCTTAACTAACTGAGCCACCCAGGCGCCCCTCGAATATAGTAAATGTTAATAGAGGTAACAAAGCTCTCTGGGGTCCTCAATAGGTTTTGAAAAGAGTGAAAATAGGTCCTGAGGCCAAAAAGTCTGAGACCCACTCTTCCAAGCCAATCAAGGCCACCCTATTTTCCTTTGCCACACAGTCACTCTCCCAGTTTCTCTGGAAGGTGAGGATGATGGTATGGCCTAGTTCTAACTAAGGAGTTGAAAAGGAAGACTGCTGGCGTTGTCTAGAAAAGATTTTCCTTCCTGAAAATAAAAGAACAGTGGAGAGAAAAGGCCCTTTGCTATTCCTCTTTTGTTTCCTCCTTTGGGTGTTTTTCTATGAAGACTTGATGCTTGGGGCTGTTGCAGCCATCTTTCAATTCATTTGATGACTCACTGAAGCTGGCGGAGAGAAAATATCAAAGAACAAGTCCTTTGGGACATCACTGAGCACTGGTAAGGGCTGCCTTGAGATTTCTTATAAAGCAAACAATAAGGACTTTCACCTGTTTAAGCCACCTTTAGCCATGTGTAGAAAGTATTCCTAATCTTTCCTTCTGGAAATATTGGGATAATTAAATGAGATCATACAAGTAAGATTCCAGAAACAATGCATGACTCACAGTAAGCACTCAGTAAATGTTAATGATTATTATAGGTTTGTTGTGAACAAGCAATGCAGGTAAAGTATTTAGCCAAGTTCCCACTTGCATAAAAAACTATTTGTGAGAAATATTTCTCAATGATACATGTGTACACTTGAGCTCATATTGTCTTATTCTTTTCCTGATTGAAACAGGTTGGATAATTAGATAGTTTAACCACTATTATTGTAGCAAGAAAGAAATCAATCAATGTTTCTGGATGGCAAAACAGAACTTCTAAGGAATTCACGTTAAATTTCATTTGCTGTTGTCATATTCCAAAAGGCAAGAAGTTTCCAGACCCTGAAATTATCTATAATCGCAGTGAACATGCAATTGTTTTATATCTGCAATACTGTTATTTTGAGGTGTCACTAGGCACTAAGCTAATGAACAGATAGAGGATAACCCCAGGAAAATCTAGAATACCAACTAACATCCAGAATCTGAAATAATTATGAGTATTCTCTGGCACCCAAAAATAATAGAGGGGGAGAAAAATACAAATGGCAGAAGCCCAAATTAATACTGGTTCAAGGGGGAAAAAACGGGTGCTAACTGATCTCAGACTCTAGAATCAAGAGTAATGTGGCTGCCTCCCCAAAGCCATGACGAGTACCTTAAGACTGTGTTGGTAAACAAACAGCATCTAGAAGAACATATTTAGAAGTCTTAGTTTAGATTAGTAAGATGATGCCTAAAATGTTACATTCCCAGAATCGATCTCTTCTTACGAAAAAATTTTACTAACTCAGGGATATTTAGGCCCATAATACTTATTCTTTTCTAGGTCATCTGTCCACCCCTTTGGTCATCCGTTGGGCCCTTGCCATAGGAGAGTTTTCTCCAGGGCCAGTGTGGTAAGGGCACAACCATGCCCAACTTGGATTAAGGCTGACATAGGTTCGAAAGCTGGGTCTGCCATTTACTGACAGCATGACTACAACCCACTCTTTAATCAACACAAGATTTTGTGTTTCACTTTAGGAGGTTCATCTATACCCTCCTTCTGCTCCAAGACCATCCAAAGACCCTCTAACTCTAAAAGCGTGCCCATTGACCCTCCCAGTTAGAATAACCAAACCACCTGGCTTCCCCAGGGCTGAGAAGATCTTGAAATAAGGGTCTTTCAGTGTTAAAACTGGAAGTCCCAGGCAGACTGGGATGAGCTAACTAGCATACTCCCAGATAAAAGACAAGAAAGGCTACCCTTTTAAAGGTACTTTTGCATGGCATTGATTTTCCATTGGTACCTCTGCAGGAATGAAAAAGAAAAGGAAGAGGGGCTAGGAGACTAGAATCCATTCCACAGCCAGTTTGATAGAAGTTACCACAAAAGAAAAAGTGAATATGAGCAATTATCCAGACGAGAAATCTGGGGATTGGGACCAACCAGCAAGAAGGAAAAGGAAATAACATGGTGGCTACCAGGGCCTAAAACTAAAAATGAGTTCCAGAGCTCAGAAACAGAAAGGCCATAGGAGGGCCACCAGCAGTAGTATGGGAAGAGCAAAGGCTTTGGAGTCACAAAGGTTCAGGTCTGGGGGTGCCTGTGTGGCTCAGTCAGTTAAGCATCTGACTCTTGATTTCAGCTCAGGTCATGATCTCAAAGTCATGAGATGGAGGCCTGCATCAGGCTCCAAGCAGGGGGAGTCCTTTCTCCCTCTGCCCTTCCCCCGTTCTCTCTCTCAAAAAAAAAAAAAAAAAAAAAGTCAGGTTTGAAATTCATCTATTTACAAGGCCTGAGCATGTAACCTAACTGATTTGAGCTTCAGGTGTTCTACCTATAAATTGAAAAAAATATTAAGGCTTTCCATAAGGACTCAGTGGAGTCGTGCTTATATAAACGCTTGGCACACTTCCCTGGAATTGTTGGTTGGTGGGGATGAAGGATCTTCGCAGTTGTCTTTAAATACATGCAGGGCTCCACACAGAAGCACGATTCACCTGTCATATAATAATGATTAAAATAAAAGTGTTCGGTATCCACGCAGGGCTCTCCAATTCTTAATGTGCTTTCACACATACTAGTTCTAGGGACAAAGCTAGAAGCGGCGGCTATCAGCTGCAAGAAGGGAGATTCTTAGATAATAAAGGAAAATGATTTTCTGTAACAAAGGACTACCTTGAGACTCAGAGACTTTCACATTCTGGTGTGTTGAAGCAGAGGCTGGCCTACATCTAGAATATGAGAGACAGGTTAGACTAGACAACAAAAGCAATTTAAAATATTTGGCAGGCAGTTTATTATAATATAATATATAGCAGTCAAGAGCCAAGGCAGCCTGCTATGGTTCAAATCCTGGTCCCATCACTGAAAAGCTGTGTAACCCTGAGCAAAATACTAAACCTCTCTGAGCCTCAAATACCATGTCATTAATTTGAAGCCAATACTTGCACCTACCTCAGAGAAAAATGGAAATCAATCTGTGAGATAATGCACTGAAAGCATTTAATAGGGTAGCTCGCATATACTGGGCACTCAGTAAATATTGACTATTTTTAGCTAAAAATGACTGACGAAAAGTTGAAATATTTCAAAAACATGAATATTTCATTTTTCTTTAATCTCTGAAAATTACGAAAATATTCACAAAGATCTTAACAAATATCACTTGGCCAAATATATAACTGCATGGCCCATTCTATTTCCTGATCATTCTTGGCTCTAAAAAAATGAGAAGCAGTAAAGTCTACTAAATGGCTTCAATCCACAAAGTATTGTCTGTCTTATGCACTATGTCACTGCTTTCCCAAAGATAGTCACCTATGATGTATAGTAACACACAGTACTTAATGGATCAAGAGATTTGATATGGGCTTTTAGTAATAAATCCATGGTCCAAGAAGGGGGAATTTTCTTACAACCTTTTCTCCCCAAAGAGCTATTAATAAAAAATAACTCAGAGGATATATTTCTACTAAACCAAGATTCCTGGGATGTAAACCCTTACTGGAGTCACGCTGAGCCCTTTATCCCCACTGAAAAAAGTCTGGAATGATTGATGACTCCTGCCAGGAGACTGTCACACATTTTGCCTTGCACCATTATGTACATTTCACCCGTAGTAAACTTTAATGTGGATATCTTTCAAGCTCTACCTGGAAATGGGAAGTGTAAAGGAGGCCTTTCAGTTTAATAGCCTTGCAATTTGAGTCCCCATTCCATATGAACCGTTGAGGTCACTTAGTAGGAATGGTGCGAGCCCTCCACCTCTGATCACATCTGATTCACCCACGCAAACCAAAGCCAAAGCAGACCTGCAAACTTGGGTGGAAAGTCTAGAAAGCCGAAGTCAATGGAAACTTCCCCTGATGGATGGGTAATTTGGAAGCAGAACCCTTCATAACGAAGAGGGCAGCAAAGGAAAAGTTAAACTCACCTGAACCAAAGTTACAGTGAGTAATTATCTCACAGCTTACAAGAAATATAATTAGCTAAGTGAGGTTTAATAGATCAAATAGTGGCTAGCAATTCCAATAGTAATGGCATCTCATTCTGTATCTGGAGAGGGAACTTGTGAGTTCATGTCAAGTGACTCATCCAGATGAAAGAATGTGGGGTGGGGGGAGGGGAGGAAGGACAAAGAAAAAAGGATACTACAGATAGTGTGCATTTGGAGCTCTCAGATCTCAATCAGCCCAAATCAATGGCTTTCTGGTATTCTGAACAATTTTTCTTAAAAAAAGAAATTCTCTTCTTTTTCTCTTTAGAAGGACATTCTCTCTCTGTCTCTCTCTCTCTCTCTCTCTCTCTCTCACACACACACACACACACATACACACACACACACACATACACACACACAAATTTAAAGTTTATTCAAATTATCTATAAAACGAAAAACATGCTGTGACAGTTACTGACAATTGGATATCTTAGCAGAAACCAGAAAGGAAACTTCCCCACTCCCTTTTCCTAGTTCACCTTGCCACATTTTTAAGAAGTAGCTAATATCACCCCTGCCATTTACATTGCCAGTCTTGTTTGGGATACTGTGACAGGTATAGGTGTTGTTAACTGAGTTCACCTTGAATAATTCACTTGCTGCCTGATCTGGGGAGGGGCTAAGGAGAAGGGTAGATTTAGATTTCCTCTAGGCAAGCCACTGAGATGCGGTCCCAGTCCCAAAAGAAGATACTAATAATCTGTGTCTCCAGAACCAAGAGGCAGCTGGCCAGAGTAGTCTTTTTCCTGGATCTGAATGTACATTTTTCCCCTAGGCCAGAAGAAATTGCTCCCCAGTCTGGCAAAACACCCTAGAGAATCCCATCGGAAATGATTTTTGCTCTTTCAGGATCCACACATTACCAAGGGAAAGACTTCCTTCACAAGGCCTAGACCGAGGATGATTGGGAAAAGGGTGTGTGTTATATTCTGCCTCTTAAAAAAAAAAAAATCACTCCATAAGCCAACTCAGGAAACTTGCCCAGGGTTAAAAGTATCCTTCTCATGTGTTTAAACTGCTCTTTTCACACTTATTACTTAACCAAGGGAAACTCACTTTTTCTTCTTTCTATGGAAAACAATCCTTAAAAGCAATAAAAGCTTACCCTCCATGAATTCAGAAGAGGTGGGAGCCTTTAGGGAAGAGAGAAGCAGCTGTGGAAGTCAGAAATGTCATCTGGAGAACATATCATTCGTTCTGCCTGGCTCAGTAATCTCAACAGTTAAAGGGGCAAGGCATGCTTTGCCCCATGATAAAACGTGAAATGAATTCATACATTTATAAATAAATGATCTGACTCTAATTGGCACTTCTAAGTCCTCTCTTGGTAGTGGCTTTCTTGTTAACAAGCTACTGTATTTGACACCGGTGATATAGGAGCCTCGGAAGAGAAATTGCAAGTCCATTTCTGAACTCTTTATTTAGTAATAGGACCTGAAAACTTCCTTCTAATACCTGCACCTCTGGACTGACATACACAGAACTTAACAATGAAAGTTTCTGAGTACAGCTAAAGTTGAAAAAAAGAATCAAAACATCCTCAAGGAAGGCGGGGCGGGGGAGTAGATTTTTAAAGGATACACATCTTTGGCTAGGTAAGTGATTCTAGGATCGGGGTGGCAAATATACAAGTTGACCCTGGAGCATTTCATAATAGCATAAAGTAAGGAAGTGCTAACAAACAAACAAAAAAGCAAAACAAAACAAAAAACACATTGATGTGGGCAGATCAAAGGCACACAAGAGCTGACTACAAGAGCTCCCAAAGGCCAATACTAGAACAATTTGGGCACAATATAAATAAAATAGTATTGCGTTCTATCTTACAGAATAAAATAAATAATGCATGAGTCCACTCAGATATGAATGGTTAAGGAAGTAAATAAATAAGGGAGAAGAGACAAATTCCTTTTTCAGAAGAACTGCAAATAATTTATGTAATTACTCTGCCCTTAAGGAGGTGAAACAGAACTCCCCACTCCTTAAGTGTGGCAGTGCATAGTAGCTTCCTTCCAAAACTACCTTAAAGAAAGGAGGGAAGAAGAATAACTTAACAGTGAAGATACCTCACAAACACTTTCTAAGCCAGGGGATCAGGTCAACACCAACAGTGATGTCATGTTGATAGTGTGTATCCTGGAAGCTAAGTGATGAAAATGGCACTTACCTCTAAGGTCTTCTGCCTCCAATCCTGTAACTCTGGTCTAATCATGAGAAAAACATCAGACAAATTCTAATAGTGGAACATTCTACAAAATGTCTGACCAGTAGTCCTCAAAACTGTCCAGGTCGTTACATAAAACAAGAAAAGTCTGACCATGAGGAACCTAATGAGACATGAAAACTAAATGTAATGTGTATCCTAGATGTAATGCTGTGACACAGACAGGACATTAGTTAAAACCAAGGAAATATGAATGAACTATGGACTTTAGTTAATAACAATGTGTCAATATTGGTATATTAATTTAATAAATGCACCATATTAATGTAAGATGTTAATAACAGGGGAAACTGATGAAACTCTGTAACATCTCAATTTTTCTGTAAATGTAAAACTGTTCTAAAAAATAGTCACCTTTTTAAAAAAGGATGCATTGATAGAGATAAGAATAAGAAGATTTAGGACTTCTGTAGGCGACCAACCACAAAATGGAGCATAGAACAAATGCAGTTTATACAGTCTTTTTAAGGTCTGAAATATACCCCTAAAGCCAATCCATTTGCCATTCAATCATTTTAGAAACTAGCCCCAGTTAATAAGGGCCTGTCACATAGACCCACCTCCATCTCAGACCTTGGGCATGAAGACAACTAAAATTGGAAGGCACTCTGCCAAAAATGTCTTTCCTCTTTGTAGATAGTAACTGGATGGACCTGCATCTCATACTACAAATTCCTACTACTAAACAAACCTATTTACCATTCAGCCCCTCAACGTGTACATTCATTGAACACATACTGACACCTTTGTGTTGCAGGAACACAAAGGTAGTAAAGATACAGCTAACAAGCCAGGCAATCTCTTGTGTATCTCACATTCAAGGTTCTGGGGTTGGGGAAGAAGCAATAAGCAAGTCAATTAAGTTTCAGCCACTCCCACCAGTCAATGGCCACTAAATCTTTAAGACCCACTCTCTACCAGCTTCCAAGATTTCTTGACTTCCCCCTTCCTCTTCATCCCTAGGCAACTGTGTGTGTTCTATGATTCTGTTTCTTGGATGTAACGTAGGAGATCTTAAGCTCTCTCTGTAGGCAACACGAGCAGAGAAGATTTCTTTTCATAGCAGGCTGAAGCAAGAAGGGACTCTTGAATTCATAATCCAGCTTCCTTATTTTTACAGATGAAGAAAGTGAAGGTTGGTGGAGTTAGATGACCAACAGAGTCAGGAAATGGGACCCTAAAACTGTCTGCAATTGGGAGTTCCTTCTGTAATCCCCATAGTACCCACTACCAATGTTGTAAAATCAACTGATGCTTTCACAAGCTCCCACACTCTGATATTCCATATAAATATCCCTATAGATGCTCCATCTCTAAGGACCTCCAGGAAAACATATCCGCTTCTGCTCTACCTAGCCCCTCCAGCGTCGCTCAGTTGAAACCCCAGAGAAATCTGACTCCTATCTGCCTGTTAGCAAGGCAGCAAGAAGTCAGAGAGTGAAACAAAGGATAAGCATAAGACAGAAAATTTGCAGGCTGGGAAAGAAGTATCTTGAATTTTTTTCCCTTAAAATATTATGACTTCATATCCATGGCAGACATTAGTTTCCTTCTGATAACCAGTAATCCAATTATTTCAGCACGTTTTGCAGCAGAAAGCAAATTTAGCACCTAACGAGAAGAAATGCTGTGACATACTTAGAAAAATGTTACCCAGTGATGCTTTAATCAATTATAGCATTGATGGCTGGTAGAGCTGCCCAGGGCCCTGGCACCTCTGACCTCCCGGCCCCTGTTAATACCTGATGCTATTTTATCTGAGAATCTAATTTGGGTTTGCCAGTAATTAAAATTCATGAAACCCCATCCACGATTAACCCCGGTTCTCCCCTACTGGATCCCGAATCTCCCATGGAAAGCTCTCCACCTCAACAAAATGCCGATGACTGCTGTGGATATGTCCATGTGTATAGATTCAGCAGTAGAAAGAAGAGGCCTAATCCTTCAGAATCCCATTTTAGAGATGGGGGAGGGAAAACAGGCCAGTAAGCCAATATGTTTTGTAGGCATTAAAGTGGCATTTGTGAAGATGTGAAGTTAAGTGGTAGATACAAATTATATACAGGATCATCAGCCATGCTAAAAAGAAGAGGGGTGCCTGGGCGGCTCAGTCAATTAAGTGTCCAACTTCGGCTCAGGTCATGATCTCGTGGTTCGTGGGTTCGAGCCCCATGTCGGCTCTGTGCTGACAGCTCAGAGCCTGGAGCCCCTTTGGATTCTGTGTCTCTCTCTCTTTCTCTCTCTGTCCTTCCCCTGTCACACTCTGTCTCTCTCCCCTTCAAAAATAAATAAACATTTAAAAAGTTATAAAATGAAAAAGAAGAAGAAAAGAAGACTGGAAGGAAATCCATTCACAACAGCGATTATGTCGGGGTGTTAGAATTTTTTTCTCCTTTTTAAACTATTTTCCTTTTTTTTCTAATTTGTTTTAATGTTTTATTTTTATTTTTTGAGAGACAGAGAGAGAGAGAGAGAGAGAGAGAGAGAGAGAAAGATAGAGAGAGAGAGCCAGCAGGGGAGGGACAGAGAGAGAGGAGGGAGACACAGAATCCGAAGCAGGCTCCAGGCTCCCAGCTGTCAGCACAGAGCCAGATGCGGGGCTCGAACCCATAAACACGAGATCATGACCTGAGCCGAAGTCAGATGCTCAACCAACTAAGCCACCCAGGTGCCCCTAAACTATTCTCTAATTGTCAACTTTTCCACATAAAAAAGAAAAACCAAAACAAAATCCTAAGAGATGATCCCAGTCTTCTGTGTGTGTTTTTTTCTCCCTCCCTCAATGTACCAGAAGAGCATGGTCTCACTGCCACCTTCCCTCCATCACTCTGTTGGTTGCGAGGAGAACCTGTCATAAATCCAGGAACACTTGAGATGATCTCCATCTATTCTTCGCATTCCACCCGGGGCCTTACGTTGAAAATAAAGCTGTTGCCTCGCTTCCTGTTGGCCACCAGCTTGCTGAGTGGTTTTGCTCAGCACTCTTTTCCCGAGGCACTTACTGCATGAGTGATACCCACGATGGAGCCTATAAATTTATACAACAAATTGAGGAAATGTTTCTTCACAAAGCTTTAAGAGGCAATATTAATTAAATACGTCTTTTCACATGGGATCATATAATATCTATTGCTGAAGTAATTAAGAATGAAGACATAAACTCATTAGATGTGTACTGTAAAGATGAAATGCTCAGAAATTATCGACTGTCCATATATTACCACCTCCAGCCATTTAGAGAAAATGCAATCAACTAAGATGTAATGTGGCAGGGGGTTGAGTGAGAATAAAAATAAGTCTATATCCCTTTATTCCATGTGGAAGTTCATTAACTAGCCAGCTCAGGAACTCCTCTGATTTAAGAAAGTCATTTCACTTTTTAAATTAAGTGAAGATGTCTGACTTTTCTACTTCCCATTTAGTTTCCACAAATCTTAAAGCCCACTTTTTTTTTAAACTGAAGTATAATTAACATACAGGGTATATTAGTTTCAGGTGCACAATGTAATTATTCAGCAATCCTATACATTGCTCAGTAATCATCATGGTAAGTGCGCTCTTACTCCCCTTCATCTATTTCAATCATCTCCCCTCTGGCAGCCACCAGTTTGTTCTCTGTATTTGAGTCTGGTTTTTTTGTTTTTTGTTTTCTGCTTGCTTGTTTGTCTCTATTTTGTGGTACACACACATGCACACACACAATGGAATATTACTCAACCATGAAAAAAGAATGAAATCTTGCCATTTGCAACAACATAGATTGGACCTACAAAGTATAATACTAAGTAAAATCAGTCAGAGAAAGACAAATACCATATGATTTCACTCATATGGAGAATTTAAGAAACAAATGAACAAAGGAAAAAAATAGATCTATAGAGAATATGTATTTCTTTTTTGAAGTTTACTTGAAGAGTCTTTGTTTTTCTTCTCCAGATGTATAGATAGATCTATCTATAAATACATCAACTGAGGTGACCTTCCCAAGAGTCACTTCAAGTGGGAACTATGTCACTAAAAATAAATCTTATTATGTTATTCCTATGTCTCATATCCTTGGTTTTGGTCATGTTGATCTACTAGTTTCTAAAGGAAGTGTTTTAAAATCTCCTATGAAATTAAAGCATTTTTGCTTTATAATTTTAAGATGCATATGTTAGATGCATGTAATTTTAATATCTTTTTGGTGGTTCTCTTTATGCAATGCATATTTCTTTATGGTTATTTTATTAGCCAATATTTTTATTTTATTTTATTAGTATATCTGGCTTTAACTGCTCTTTTACTATGATAATAATGTCACCACACCAACTTTTAATGTTTATAATGGCTTTTTATTTTTCAATCCCTTTATTCTCAATTTTTCTGTATCATTTTCCCTGAGTTCTTGCTCTCACTAAGTATAAATGCCTGGGGGGTTTTTTTGTCCAATCTGATATTTCTTTGCATTATTATTTATCTTTTTTTTTTTTTTTTACTTATTTCTACTGTCTGTCTTTGGTTTTCAGTTTGGTTTTCAGTTTTCAGTTTTTTCTTAGCTTTTTTTCCTTTTCATACTTCTTGTAGATTGGTAGGATTTTGTTTATTTTCTTTTATTTCCTCTCTTAGTTTGATTTTTATGGCTTATAGTTTTGGGGCACCTCGGTGGCTCAGTTGGTTAAGCATCCAACTTCAGCTCAGGTCATGATCTCATGGTTCATGAGTTCGGGACCCACATCAGGTTCCGTGCTCACAGGGCCTGCTTCAGACCCTCTGTGTCCCTCTCTCTACCCCTCCCTCACTTGGGTGCACACGCTTTCTCTCTCTCTCTCTCTCTCTCTCAAGTAAATAAATGTTAAAAATTATATGATTTATAGTTTTTACCTCAGGGCTTTTGTTGATTATCCTTAAACTTACAATGCTTAGTTACCCAGCTTACTTATTCTGCTCCTCTCTTTCTTTTGTTTTTTCTCTTAGGTTTTATTTAATCAAATAATTCAATGACATAGTTTCAGAAGTTAAATAGATTTACAGGACTTACTAATGAAAAGTAATACCCTCTTGGTATGGCTATTTTTAAAATTTTAAAATTTGTTTGGGGCACTCTATATTCTTTTAGTAATCCAAAGTTTTTATTCTAAAAGAAATAATAATGCCCATTCATTCTATGAAAAATAGAATAAAAACAGTAGGTAAGAGCCTAAGACACTTTATTTTCATCATTCAAAAGTATTTGGGCCTCTAGGACCCAAATGTGAAGGTGAACCATAATTCTCTGGAGACTAAGAACCAAGGTAAACTTAGTGATGCGGTCTAAAAAGAATGTTTCCCTTGCTCATATGTGAAAAGGGAACATGCAGGAGGAAGGGAAAGCTTCTCCATTGGAGGGCCCAATATAGGCCCTGTCTTAGTTTCTGAATATCGTGCCAAGTGAATCTGCCTATGGTGAATTTGATAAGTAGGTGCTATACATTGTGTACCACATCTTTATCCATCCATTAAAGATGGCCTCTTAGATTGCTTCTATCTTGGCCCTTGTAAATAACACCAAAATAAACATAAGGTACATAGATCTTTTAAAATTTCTGTTTTTGTTTTCTTTGAAAACCCATTCCTTCTTCATCATTGTTTGTTTCAATGATGAAACTATCAAGACACTAACATAAAAGTTGTACAACCAACTTTAGGATATCTTCATCACCCCAAAAGGAACTCTATACTATTAATTCATACCCCATATAACTATTCAATTAAAGCAAATAATTCTATATCATTTAATTTATTCACAATTGTAAAACCATACAAAGTTGGTTGTACAACTTCTGGATATCTTCATCACCCCAAAAGGAACTCTGTACTATTTCCCAGTCATTCCCCATCCTCTTCACCCCACTTAGCACTAGGCAACCATTCAACTGCTAATCTACTTTCCATCTCTATGGATTTGTCTACTCCAGACATTTCATATAAGTGGAATCATACAATATGTGGTCCTGTGTAACTGGCCCCTTTCACTTAGCATAATGTTTTTAAGATTCATCCATGTTGTAGCATGCATAAGCATTTTATTCCCTTTTATTGTCCAATAATATTGCATTGTATGGATATACCGTATTTATTCATGCCTTCATTAGCTGATAGACATTTGGGCTGTTTCCATTTGGGGGCTATTATGAATAATGCTGCCATAAGCATTTGTGTACGAGTTTTTGTGTGGGCATATGCTTTCATTATCTTGGGTATAAACCTAGGTGTGTAATTGCTGGGTCACATGGTACTCTTAAGGAACTGCCAGACAGTTTCCAGTGTGGCTGACCATTTTACATTCCCACCAACAAGGTATGAGGGTTCCAATTTCTCCACATTTTCACCAGTAATTGTTATTATTTGTCTTTGCTATTATGCCCATCCTAGTACGTGTGAAGTGGTAACTCACTGTGGTTTTGATTTGCATTTCCTGACAGCTACTAATGTGAAAGCTTCTTTTCATGTGCTTATTGGCAATTTTTATAAATTTTATGGGAAAATGTGTATTCATATCCTTTGTCCATGTTTCAATTGGGTTATGTATCTTTTTATTACTGAGTTACAGGAGTCTGTGTATATTCTAGATACAAGTCCCTTATCATGTATGAGATTTGCAAATATTTTCTCCCATTTTGTGAGTGGTCTTTTCACTTTCTTGATAGTGTTATTTGAAGCAAAATTTTGATGAAGGCCAATTTATCTATTTCTTCTTTTGTTGCTTGTGCTATAAGTGCATATCTAAAACACCATTACCTGATTCATGGTCAAGACAATCTACTCCCATGTTTTCTTCTAAGTGTTTTAAAGTTTTAGCTCTTTTAGGTCTTGGATGCATTTTGAGTAAATTTTTGTGTATGATATGATGCAAGAGTCCAAGTTTATTTTTTGCATGTGGATATCCAGCTGTCCCTGCATCATTTGTTAAAGATTTTTCTTTCCTCCTTCGGGATGGTTTGATATCCTTGGGAACAGTCAACTGACAATAAATGTGAAGATTTATTTGTGGACTCTTGATTCCATCCCATTGAACTATATGTCTATCTTCATTTGAGTACCACAGTGCCTTGATTACTGTAATCCTGCAGTACGTTATAAAATGAGAAAGTCTGAATCCTACATCATTTTTTTCAAGATTGTTTTGGCTATCCTCAATCTCTTTCATTTTTGTAATAATTTTAGGATAAGATTGTCAATTTCTGCAAAGAATCCATCTGGAAGTTTGATAGGGATTGCACTGAATCTGTTAATAAATTTGGGGGACTACTGATATCTTAACAATATTTTCTGATGCAATACCATTTGATGTCTTTCCATTTACTTATTATCTTCTTTAGTTTCTTTCCAAAATGTTTTAGAGTTTTCAGAGTATAAGTTTAATACTTCCTTTTGTTCAGGTTATTCTTTGTTTTTTCCTTCCAAGATTTTATTTAAATTCAAATTAGCTAACATATAGTGTAGCACTGGTTTCAAAAGTAGATTGTAGTGATTCATCTACACATGACACCCAGCATCCATCACAACAAATGCCCTCTCCAATGCCCATCACCCATCCAGCCTATCCCTCCAGCCACCTCCCTTCCAGAAACCCCCAGTCTGGTCTGTACAGTCAAGAGTCTCTTATGGTTTGCCTCCTTATTTTTATCTTATTTATTTTTTCCTTTCCTTCCCCTATATTCATCTATTTTGTTCCTCAAATTCCACATATGAATGAAATCATATGGTATTTTTCTTTCTCTGACTTATTTCACTTAGCGTAATACACTCTAGTTCCATCCACAACATTGCACATGGCAAGATTTCATTCTTTTTGATAGCTGAGAAATATTCCATTATATACATATACCACATCATCTTTATCCATTCATCATTCAATAGACATTTGGGCTCTTTCCATAATTTAGCTATTGTTGATAATGCTGCAATACACATTGGGGTGCATGTGCCCCTATGATTCATTATTTTTGTATCCTTTGGATAAATACCTAATAGTGCAATGGTTGGGTTGTACGGTAGTTCTATTTTTAACTTTTTGAGGAACCTCTACTGTTTTCTAGGGTAATTGCACTAGTTTTCATTCCCACCCTTTCTCTGCATCCTTTCCAACATCTGCTGTTTCCTGAGTAGTGAATTTTAGCCATTCAGATGGATGTGAGGTGGTATCTCATCATGGTTTTGATTTGTATTTCCCTGATGATGAGTGATGTTGAGAATTTTTTCATGTGTCTGTTAGCATCAGGATGTGTTCTTTGGAGAAATATCTGTTCATGTCTCCTGCCCATTTCTTAACTGGATTATTTCTTTTTTGGGTGTTGACTTTGAAAAGTTATTTACAGATTTTGGATACTAACCCTTTATCCGATATGTCATTTGCAAATATCTTCTCCCATTCTGTAGGTTGCCTTTTAGTTTTGTTGATTATTTCCTTCACTTTGCAGAAGCTTTTTATCTTGATGAAGTCCCAATAGTTCATTTTTGCTTTTGTTTCCCTTGCCTCTGGAGACGTGTCTAGTAAGAAGTTGCTCCAGCCAAAGTCAAAGAGATTGCTGCCTGTGTTCTCTTCTAGAATTTTTATGGTTTCTTATCTCACACTTAGGTCTTTCATCCATTCTGAATTTGTTTTTGTGTATGGTGTAAGAAAGTGGTCCAGTTCCATTCCTCTGCATGTCTCTATCCAGTTTTCCCAACACTATTTACTGAAGACACTGTCATTTTTCCATTGGATATTCTTTCCTACTTTGTCAAAGATTGGTTGACCACATAGTTGTGGGTCCAGTTTTTGGTTCTCTCTTCTGTTCCATCGATCTATGTGTCTGTTTTTATGCCAGTACCATACTATGATTACAACTTGAAGTCTGGAATTGTGATGCCTCCCACTTTGCTTTTCTTTTTCAATATAACTTTGACTATTTGGGGTCTTTTCTGGTTCCATACAAATTTTAGAACTGTTTGTTCTAGCTCGTGGAAAAAGCTGGTGTTATTTTTATAGGGATTGCATTAAATGTGTAGATTGGTTTGGGTAGTATAGACATTCTAACAATATTTGTTCTTCCAATCCATGAGCATGGAATGTTTTTCCATTTCTTTGTGTCTTCTCCAATTTCTTTCATAAGTACTCTACATTTTTCAGAGTACAGATCTTTTGTCCCTTTGGTTAGAATTATTCCTTGGTATCTTACAGTTTTTGGTGCAATTGTAAACAGAATTGATTCTTTGATTTCTCTTTCTGCTGCTTCATTATTGGCGTATAGAAATGCAACAAATTTCTGTATGTTGATTTTCTATCCTGCAACTTTGCTGAATTCATATATCAGTTCTATAAATTTTTGGTGGAGTCTTTCAGGTTTTCTACATACAATATCTTGTCATATGCAAAAAGTGAAAGTTTGACTTCTTCCTTGCTGATTTGGATACCTTTTATTGCTTTTTGTCTGACTGCTAGACTAGGACTAGCAGTACTATGTTGAACAACAGTGGTGTGAGTGGATATCCCTGTCATATTCCTGACCATAGGGGAAAAACTCTCAGTTTTTTCCCCATTGAGAATGATACGAGCTATGGGACTTTCATATATGGCCTATATGATGTTGAGGTATGTTCCTTCTATACCTACTTTCTTGAGGGTCTTTAATCAAGATAGGATGCTCTATTTTGTCAAATGTTTTTTCTGCATCTATTGAGAGGATCATATGGTTCTTATCCTTTCTTTTATTAACGTGGTGTATCAGGTTAATTGATTTGCAGATATTGAACTACCCCTGCAGCTCAGGAATAAATCCCTCTTCATTGTGGTGAATAATTCTTTTAATCTACTGTTGGATTCAATTTGCTAGTATCTTGTTGAGAATTTTTGCATCCATGTTCATGAGGGATATCGGTCTATAATTCCCCCCTTTTTTTAGTATTTTTTATTTATTTTTCAGACAGAGAGAGACAGAGCATGAGAAGGGGAGGGCCAGAGAGACAGAGACACAGAATCTGAAGCAGGCTCCAGGCTCTGAGCTGTCAGCACAGAGCCTGACGCAGGGCTCGAACCCACGAACGTGAGATCATGACCTGGGCCGAAGTCGGAGGCTTAACCGACTGAGCCACCCAGGCGCCCCTATAATTCCCCTTTTTAATGGAGTCTTCATCTGGTTTTGAAATCAAGGTAATGTTAGCTTCATAGAATGAGTTTGGAAGTCTTCCTTACACATTTCTATTTTTTGAAACAGTTTCAGAAGAATATTAACTCTTCTTTAAATGTTTGGTAGAATTCTTCTGTCAAGCTGTCTGGCCCTAGACTTTCCTTTGTTGACTTTCTTTTTTTTTTTTGATTACTGATTCAATTTCTTTGCTGGTTATGGGTCTGTTCAAATTTTCTATTTCTTCCATTTCAGTTTTGGTAGTTTATATGTTTCTAGAAATTTGGTTCAGTTTATTCTTAACTATTTTATTCTTTGTGATGCGAGTATAAATGATACTGTTTTAATTTAAATTTTGCACTGTTCTTTATAAATGAATAGAAACAGAACCTATTGAAACTTACCTCATTTACTCATTCTAATGGTTTCTTAGTGAATTCCTTTTTTTTTTCTGTATGCATGATCATGTCATCTGCAAACAGATAATTTTACTTCTTCCTCCCCAATGTGAATGTCTTTTGTCATGGACTGACTGTGCCTCCCTCCATTCATATGTTGAAGTCATGATCCCATTGTGGCTGTATTTGGAGTAAAGAAGTAATTAAGATTATATGAGGTCATAAAGGTGGGACCTTGATACAATAGTACTAGTGCACTTATAAAAAGAGACAGCAGAGAGAGATTACACTCTCCCTCTCCCTCTCACCCAGTTTCTCTCCCTCTCCCTGCTATTGAGGACACAATGAGAAGGTAGCCATCTACACCCTAGAAAGAGTCCTCACCAGACCTTGATCTGTGACTTCTAACCTCCAAATCGATGAGGAAATAAATTTCTGTTGTTTAAGCCATCTAGTCCATGGTATTTTTTTTTTTAACAGCAGCCTGAGCCAACTGATACACCTTTTGTTTCATTTTATGACCTAATTGCCCTGGCTAGAACCTCTAGAACAATCTTGAATATAAGTGGTGAGAGTGGGGGTGCCTAGGTGGCTCAGTCAGTTAAGTGGCAGACTTCAGCTCAGGTCATGATCTCACACTTTGGTTTTGGTATCAGGGTTAATACTGGCCTCATAAAATGAAGTAGAATGCGTTCTCTCCGATTCTATTTTTTGGAAGATTTTGTGAAAAATTGTTTTAAATTCTTCTGTAAATGTTTAATAGAATTCACCAGCAAAGCTATCTGAATCTGCGTGTTTCTTTGTGGATACTTTCAAAATTGTAATTCAATCTCTTTACCTGTTATAGATTCTGTTCTGGTCTAGTAACATTTTATATTTCTTCTTGAGCCAGTTTTGATAGTTCATGCTTTCTTAGAATTGTCCATTTCATCCAATTTTTCTAATTTATTGGCATACCATTATTTATAGTATTCTCTTACAATTTTCTTTTTAAATTTCTGTAAGGTTGTTAGGAATTTCTCCCTTTTCATTCCTGACGTTAGTAATCTCAATGTTCTCTTTTCATTTTCGGTCTGTCCAGCCAAACATTTAAGGAACCATGTTTGGTTTAATTGATTTTCTCACTATTTTCTATTCTCTAAGTCTAATAATATAATCAACATTATATTAATTTCTGATGTACTTTGTATTAATTTTATCTTTTAGTTTGTTCTTCTTTTTTCAGTTTCTTAAGGTAGATAAGTTACTGGTTTAAGGTCTTTTCTTTTTTTGAATACACACATTTTACAGCTATAAATTCTACTGTTTTTTTTAGCTCCACCCCCGTAAGTTTTATTTTGTGTCTTCAATTTCATTAATCCCAAAGTATTTTCTAATTTCCCTTGTGATTCCTTATTTAACCAATTGGTTATTTAGAAATGTGTTGCTTAATTTCTACATATTTGCGAGTTTCTGAAATTTATTTCTGTTACTGATTTATAATTTCATTCCACTATAGTTAAAGAACATACTTTATATGATTTAAATAATTTTAAATTTATTGGAGGCTTGGTTTATAGCCTAGCATATCATCTAACCTGGAGAATGTTCCATGTGCATTTCAGAAGAATGTATCTTCTGTTGGTTTTGGACATAGTGTTCTGCAGATGTCTGTTAGAATGGGTTGCATAATTGGGCTGTTCTAGTCTTCTATGTCCTTGTTAATCTTGTGCATAGTTGTTCTATCCATTATTTAAGGAGGGATGTGGGTGCTTTCAAGTACTATTGTTGAAATGTCTATTTCTACATTTCATTCTGTCAGTTTTGTCCTTTATGTATTTTGGGGCTCTGTTTCTAGGTGCATGTATGGTTTATAATTGTTATATATTCTGAATAGATTGACTCTTTTTTTATTAATATTAGATGTCCCTCTTTTTCTCTAGTAACGTTGTCTAAAAACCACTTTATTTAACCATACTATAGTCACTCCAGCTTTCTTATGGTTGCTGTTTTCATGATATAGTTTCTTCAACCTTTTTCTTTTAATCTATACGTAACATTGAATCAAAAGTGTATTTCCATTAGACAGCACATAATTGGATCTTATTTTTCTTCCTCCAGTCTTATAATCTCTGAGTCTTGATTAGATTGCCTAATCACTCCCACTTAATGCAATTATGTATATATTCTGCCATTTTACTTTTTGCTTTATATGTCCCATGACACTCTCTCCCCTCTATTTTTGTTTTACTGCATTATGTGAATTTTTTCTAGTGTAACAACTTAATCCCTTTAATAATTTTTCCTTTCTTTTGAGATATTTTCTTAGCCATTTCTTTAGGGATGAATATCATATAAATATTAACTTATGGGACCTATTTCATATTTATAATTAGAATTAATTTAATTCCAGCGAGATAAAAAAAATTATAGAAAGTATGGATGTAGCTCTATTCCCACATCCCTTTTGTGTTATTTTTTTTACACACATTACATCTATAATTGTTACAAACTCAAGGACACGCTGTTAAAACTATTACTTTAGATAATTTTATCTTTTAAAAAAGCTGAGAAAATAAGGACAGCAAGTTTGTTATGTTGAACTTATTTATAACTTCTGGTTCTTTTCATCTGTTCCTATAGATTCAAGTTACCATCTGGTGTCATTTACTTTACTGTCATTACTGTACCTCAGTCCAGCTTTGTTCCCACCCACCTCTTCAGTGCTGTTTGCAAAATTATGTTACATATTTATATATTATAGGCCAACATATTAGTGTGTGTTTATGTATGTGCGTGTACATATGTGTGACTTTATATGATTGCCTTTTAAATCAGTTAAGAAAGGTGAAGAAATATGCATTTACGGCTGCTTTTTATAATATCTAATTACTTGACCAGTGCTTTTTGTTTTTGTCATGGACTGGAATTACTGCTTGGGGTCCTCTGCTTTCATTCTAAATGATTTGCATCTCTTGTAAGGGGATGAATTCTGTCAGTTTTGGTTTATTCCTATAGGGTAAGATAGGAAATTGAATAATAGTCTAATAAACAAAGACAAGGAATGTCTCTATTTGACCTTAATTTTTACTTTTATTTTTGAAAAACAATTTTGCTGGATATAAAATGCCTCCCTACCTTTCAGCACCTTGAACATGTCATCCTGCAGACTCTGGCCTTCATTCTCTCTGATGAAGAGTCAGCTTTAACCTAATTGGAGTCCCTTGTATATGAAGAGTCCTTTTTCTCTTGCTGCTTTCAAGATTATCTCTTGATTTTTGACCTTCAGCATTTATACATTTATACTATGACCTGTCTATGTGTCCATCTCTTTGCATTTATCCCACTTGAAGTTTCTTAAGTTTCTTGGATGTGTATGTAGTTTCTCATCAAACTGAGAACACTTTCAGTCATTATTTCTTCCGGTATTTTTTTTCTGCCTCTCTCTCCTCTCTTCTGGTACTCCTATGTATACAATGGTGTGCTTAATGGTATCCCACAATTGATGCTCTGCTCATTTTTCTTCATTTCTTCCCCATTCTGTGTTCTTTAGATTCCAACAGAAATCTATTGATCTATCTTTAAATTTATTGATTCCTTTTTTTGACAGTTCAAATACGTGGTTGGGCTCATTGGTGATTTTTTATTGTAGTTGTTGTACTTTTTAACAACAATTTCCATTTGGTTCTTTTTTTTATAATCTCTATCTTTTTATCGACATTCTTTATTTTATATCACATTGTCATCATGCTTTCCTTTATTCCTTTAATCATGGTTTCCTTTAGTTCTCTGAATATATTTAGAATGATTACCTTGAAGTATTTCTGTGAAATCTGACAACCAATTCCTTTCAGAGGCAATTTCTGCTGTCTGAATTTTTTTCCCCTTGGTTTGGCATCACAGCTCCGTGTTTTTGCGGGTCTCATCATTTTGCACTGTGGGGAGATGGGACATTCAGAGATACATTCTAGCAACTCTCGGTATTGATGCTCCATCTCTGAGACTCCTGTTGTTATTGCATCATATTCTTAGCGAATGGCTAGACGAGGTCAGTGAAGTCCCTTCCTTGCCACTGCCTGTATGGTGTGTAGCCTTTGATGTTGTTTCTCTGGGGTCACAATTTGGGATGTGTCCACAGTCACAATTAGACGACCATGGTTTTGGCGGGACTCCTCTTTAACTGTCTCTTTCCATGAACACACCCAACTGCTAGGCTTACTAATTGCCAAATGAGTACTCTACTGTTTTTAACAATGCCCTGGAGCATAAATGGTTCCACAGTCTGATCCAGTGAAATTTGCTTCCCTTTCTATAGGTAGTTTTTGAAGTCCATGTTGGAGCTTTGTTCTGACCACAGGAAGGCCCTTCTTAGGTGTCTCTTTCCCTGATTCTCTCTAGTAGAGTAACTGGCTTCGTATTTAACTTCTGCCTTCACCTCCAAAACCTTCACAGTCTTTGAGAGCACTTTTAAGGCCTGAACTTTCCCCACACTGTTTCAAATAAAGTCATTTCCTTTGAGGAGAGCTTTGAAGTTCTCTGATACTAAGGTCTGCCTCTCCCACTGAATAAAATCTCTGAGCCAGGGGCACCTGGTTGGCTCAGTCAGTTAAGTGTCCGGCTTTTAGGTCATGATCACATAGTTCATGAGTTTGAGCCCCACACTGGCTTGGTGCTGACAGTGCAGAGCCTGTTTGGGATTCTCTCTCTCCCTCTCACTCTGCCTGTCCTCTGTTCATGCTCATGCTCGCTTGCTCTCTCTCTCAAAAGTAAATAAATAAACTTAAAAACTTTTTTAAAAAAATCTCTAGGGCTATAAACAAGGGCAGAGGCCTGTTTCTCTCTAAATAACACCCCTCTTTGCTTTAAGAACAGGACGCTAGCAGGAATGGTACCCTATAGTCTTTGCTGGTCTTTCCTGGCAAGGAAACTGCACCCCACAAATGAGCTGGAGTGGGGATGATGGTGACTCCAGTATTCTCAGCATGTCATGACTAAAGTAGAGCCTTCAACCTATGAGTGGTGGCTGGGTGGAAGAGGGGATCCTCCAAACATCAGCCATATTCTCCTGAAATTTACCTTCTGCAACCTGTAGCCAGGAAAGATAAGAAATGCTATTGTCTGCCCTTCCCAGGAAGATAACTTAGCTCTAAATTTGTAGCTTATGTGATAAGGAGTCCTGTGTGCTCTCCCGGGATTTCAATCATAATGAACTGAGAAGGGGGTATGAGGGAAGAGGTCCCATTTCAAATGCCAAAAATTCTCACTGCTCTCAACAAGTTTTAGATTTTCTTGAATAAATGTTTTCTTTATTTGCTATATGCCCTTAAGAAAATTCCCAGAAATGTTAAATGGTTGTTTTCTTAAAATAATTTTCAACAGGAATGTTTGTTTTGCTGAAGAACAAGTTCATGGAACTAATCGTGTTGGCATTCCAGAGGCAGACTCCACTAATTCATGTTTATAAGCTTGTTAACCATAATCCAGAAGCAAGCAAGTTCAGTCAGGAATAGTAAATTAAAGACCAATCTTAAGTAAAACCCACAATAAAATGTTAACAAAATGAATTTGACAGTTTATTTTTAAAAATAAGCAATCCAACCTAGACATGATACATCAGGAATTCAAGGATGGTCCAACATCATATTTATTCACCTTAAAAGATAAAAACAACCTGCAGAATAATACATAGCATAAGGTACCACTGATATACATTTAAAAAGCACAAAAATTCTATGTGTTTTTATGAGTGTCATATATATGTAGTGAATGTAGTAGAAGAAGAAAAATAGACTATACATGGAAAATTTCATAATAATGTTTATCTCTGAGGGGGAAAGAAGGAGAATGAGATACAAGTAGACATAGGAGATTTCAACTTGATCTGATAGATGTTTGTTAAAGTATAAAGAATATTTATCCCTATTTTTTTTTAAATTTTAGACAGAGAACACATGATCAGGGGAGAGAGGGTCAGAAAGAGAGAGAAGCTTAAGCAGTTTCCATGCTCAGCATGGAGTCCAATACAAGGCTTGATCCCACGACCCTGGGATCATGACCTGAGCTGAAATCAAGAGTCCATTGCTCAACCAACTGAGCCACCCCGGTGCCCCTCTCTATTTTTAAATGTTAAATTAATAGATAGAGTTATGGGCTAAACTGTGTCCCACCCCCCAAATTTATATGTTGAAGCCCTAACATCTAGTGCCTCAGAATGTTACTATATTTGGAGATAGGGCCTTTAAAGAGGTAAGATTCTAGGGACACCTAGGTGGCTCAGTCTATTAAGCATTTTATTCTCGATTTTGGCTCAGGTCATGATCTCACAGTTCATGGGTTCAAGATCCACATCAGGCTCATGTGCTGACAACACAGAGCCTACTTGGGATTCTCTCTCTCTGCCGCTTCCCTGTGTATGTGCTCTCTCTCTCTCTCTCTCTCTCTCTCAAAAATAAATAAATAAACGTTTAAAAAAAATAAAGCCATCATGGTGGGTCCTAAATCAGTCTGACTAGTGTTCTCATACAGAAAGAAAATTTGAACATAGAACTAGACACTGGGGAAGTGTGCACACAGAGGAAAGACCATGTGAGGACACACTGACAAGGCAGACATCTGCAAACCTAGGAGAAAGGCCTCAAAGAAACCAACCACACCCACCAACACTTTGATCTTGGACCTCTAGCCTCCAGAATGTGGGAAATATTTTTTCTGTTGTTTAAGCCACCCAATCTGTACATTTTGTTATGACATCACTAACAAACTTAGATAGATTAGATAGATAGAAAGAATAACTAAACCAAGATGAATGTAAGCAACTCCACATGCTTCTATATTTGCAGAATCTAACTATAGTATTCAAATATGAGGCTTACATGCTGAAAAATCCAGTAAGGTTTATTTGCCTTTCATATTTTACAAACTTTTAAGACAAACTGGAATTTAAATCCTTGTTCTGTCTGCATACTAGCCATATGACTCTGAGCAAAAGTTTTTTTCTTTCTGAAACTCAATTCCCACATATGTAAAATAGGGACAAGAAAACATACCTCCCCAAGCTTTTGTGATAATTAAAGGGTTTACAATATATAAAGTGCTTCATTCAACTTCCCAATTTAAAATAGGTATTCATCAAAACCAAACCTTGCCTTTGGGCCCTTCTCTTGAACATCTATCTGAGGAAAACACTTTTGGTGAGTCAACCTGAGGGAGTGAAGTTAGAGACAAAAAGTCCAATTTACAGGTGTAAATTTCAAATGCTCCCATGGACCTTTTCCTCCTTGAACCATTTGCTTCCTCAGGGGGAAGCAGATTTGAAGCCAGAGGCTTGAGTTAAATTCCCAGCTCTGCCACTTTTTACCTATGTGACCTTGAGCAAATCACGTAACTGCTCTGTGCCTCAGTCTCCTAATCTGTAAAATGAGGCTAATAATCCCTATCTTTACAAATCACCGTGAGAACTGCAGATCCCACAGACAAGTACCTGGCCCACAGGAGATACTCAATACATCAGAATCGCTACTGTTGTTACGGTTTTTGTTCTATTATTATTATCATGATTACAAAAGCAGCTTCCTTATACATCTTTAAAAAATTAATACAGATGTATATATTCTATCCAGCACTATATCATCGCCATTAAAAGGCCATTTATAACATGTGGCCACAACACAAAAGTATAGACTGAGTTTGCAAATGGACATGCAACATGAATCTCTCCTTAATGTGCATTTCCTCCTCCCACCTTATGTTCCACTCTAGAGGACTGAAGAATTTAACGTCTTATGGTCGGTGGATCCTAATAAACACATAGCTCTTCCTGAGGCCACCTGTCTAAACTCAACTCCAAAGGTGGAAAGTTACCTCAGTCAGAGTTATCGACTTAAGAGAGATTTATTTCAGGCTCTCACAAAATGGCAACATGCCTTGTCTCTAAACCTGTCTCAACTTTGCTCCAATTGCCCTCTGAATTATTGACAGACCTAATTAACCCAGCAATTGCTTAGTGATAATTACCATCTTTTCTGAGGCAACCGTTCTGATCCCCAGGCCCAGATTTGCTAAGAAACCTGAAGAGATAGCAAAACAATCACAATCGAAGCTGCAAACGCCTATCTACGGCACACATCCTGTCAATTAAATTCTTTTATCCCTCAGAAGGAACACATGTCAATTTTAAACAAGAATTAACCTCTTAATTCCCATTTTCCTTTTGAAGCTTAAGGTTAGAAATGGACCAGAAATGGATAAATGAGACCTTGGGAACTGTTGCTTTTGGGTCGTGGAAAACGTTAAAACACCCCCCAGAAATGCACAGATAAATCTTTTGACAAAATACTTCCAATTCTTTAGAGACATTTTTAGCAAACACAAATGTTTATCCCAAAGTGCTTCAGTGCTGTCAGCACAAGCTTGGCATGTTTATCATGCGGTCTGCATCAAGCTCAAGTCCAAAATCTGGGCAGTTTTCAGAGAAGGCGCCCAGAAACTGTATTGTCTGCATTATTCACAATGCTGGAAGCTAGATCAATAGCTGCAGTTCACCAACGATGCTCCAAAGCCCAGCAAGGAGTCGTTTTTGACACTGTGAATTTAGCGAGAATGATGTGCTCCTTTGCAGAACCCAAAGGGCGGTATTCTCAGGTTAACAAAGACGATAATGAAGTAGCAGCCTTCGGGCCAGAGAATACCACCTGGGACCCATTCTTCCTGGGAAAGAACTGTGTGCAAATACAGTATTCAGGAGGAGAAGAATCGCGGTGGAGTTACTGCATGTACCAGGGTGCCGGTGAGGAAGAGTTCACAGCAGAGCGTCAAGCCTCAGGAGGGGTCCATCCGCCCCTTCCCGTTCCCATCTGCCAACCCATCTGGAGACCATGAGGTCTTACACAAATCGAATTCCCAGGGCCCCTGGTTCAGGAAGACATGGCCTAGAGGGTTTGTCTTGGAAAAAAAGAACCAAGTAGGGGCCATGCTGGGTTTATCAAACACAATCAAGTGGATTGTGGATGAGGAGTCACTTGTTAACCCTTGGGTATGTATACAGTTGGTCTGGAAAATTAAACAAGGCAAGTCCCTGAGAATAACATAGTTATAACCAGAGGATGAGTTAAATCCCTCTGGGAGGTGATGGCAAAAATTTAACAAACACTTGGAAGTGATTCTTTAAGTAGAATAACCTAACCAGTATTATGGGCAAGCTATCTAATGATTAACCAAACATCTCACTTAACCGTAGACATAACCACCATTTCTTGATTGTCTGCTACATACTAAACATCATATTGTTTTTAGTTCATCGATCCTCCAATGGGCCGTGAAAGATGGGTAATACATATACCCATTTTACTGATGAGAACTTCAGCCCTTGGAGCATGAGCTGCTGCTGCAGCACTTGGGGACTAGTCAGAAATGCAGATTTTCAGGCTCAACCCCAGACCAACTGGATCAGAAACCTGGGGCTGGGATCTAGAAATTTATAATTTAACAAGCCTTCCAGACAAGTCTCATGGGTGCTGAAGTTTGAGAACCACCACCCTGGGCCAATGGCTCTCCATCTTGGCTGCACCCTGAAATTAACCTGAAAAGTCTCACAAACTACTGATGCAAGGGTCCCATCCCTAAAATATTCTGATTTGACTGATCTGGGGTGCAGCCTGAGCATAGGATTAAATGTGTCCCAAGGACTATAATGCGCAGCCAAGGATGAGAGCCACAGACTGTAAACTAATTTTCCCACAGTCCACAGACACAATGAAAACAACAGGGCCAAGATTCGAACTCAAGTATGAGACAAATGTGTGCTCCATCCATATATCCTTGGTGCTCAAAGCCTGGTCCAGAACCAGCAGCACCTGCATTCACCTGGAATCTTGCTAAGAATGTACAACCTCAACTCACAATTCAGACCTGTGCTATCAGATTCTACATGTTAACAAGATCTCTGGATAACAAGCAGATACCATAAAGTCTGAGAGGTAGGACATTACTCAATGCTAATTATAACATGCAGTCATCAGTTGCTGATTTGTTTAACTGTCCTTATCAGTAATACTGACTGAGATATCTGTTCCCATCAATCCCCACTTTCCCCTTCCCTATATCCACTACTTTTCTGATTCCACTCAGAAACAGCTGGTAGGTGGGAGGAGGAAGAGGCTTACACAGCCTGAAACAAAGAGGTGAACTATATTTCTGAACGCATGTTTTAAATGTATACTAGAGGAAGAAAGAAGGAAAGGGGGGGGGGAAGAAAGAAGGAAGAGAGGAAAGAAGGAAGGAAGAAGAGGGAGGAAAGAAAGAGAAAGAAGGAAAAGAGGAAGAAAAGAAGGACAGAAAAGAAAAAAAGCAAAGAAAAGAAAGATGGAGGAATGATGGAAGGAAAAATGGAGGGAAAGAGAGACAAAAAGCAATGAGCAAATGAACAAAAAACATTGCAAGCCATCACTTTGCTACTACATGAGCCAGAAGACAAAAGGTCTCTGAATTCCAAATCAGGACTCCAAGTACTGAATTCATGCTATAAATGATTTCTGGGAAAGAATGTGCGATGAGGAAACAACCATTCTCCACTCCAAGTTGCCAAGCACAAGAATAAGAAATAAATAAAATGCAATACTATACTGCAGTCAAAATTAAGTACAGAACTACAGAGAGCCATCTGAATGAATTTTACAACTATAATGTAGAGGGGAGAAGAAAGGAGAAAGAGAAGGAGAAGGAGAAGAAGAAGGAGAAGAAAACTAAAGAAGTATACATAATGTAAATGTTTTAAATATGCAAAATAATTTATGTTGTTTAGGAATACACAGGTTTATAGCTAAAGAATAACCCAAATGTGTGAAAGTGATAAATAAATGATGTGTGAAAATGATAAAATTTTGAACAGTGGTTGCCTCTGAATAAGAAAGGGTACAATTAAGGAGGGAGCTTTTAATATCCTATTTCTCAAGCTAGAAGATAATATTTGGGTCTTTGTTATAGTATTCTGGGTTTTTTTAAGATTTTATTTTTAAGTAGTTGCTACACCCAACTCGGGGCTTGAATTACAGCCCCAAGATCAATATTTGAATGCTCTACTATTGGAGCCATCCAAGTGTCCTTATAGCTTTCTTTATACATTCTTAGTATGTCCAAAATATTTAGTAACTTTTTAAGAAGAAAAGAAAAACCAATCCTTTCTTTTTCCACTGTTTGGGATTGGAGATTGAAATTCCCAAGTTTAACATGGAACCACAATGGTTTATATTCAAATTGGTGTGTTCCTAGAGAAAAGCCCTCTTCCACCCTCCAAGAGCTTTATTAATTTTTGTCTGTGCAAAGTAATATAAGGTAGATCAAAATGATCTCTAGCCACATATCTCTAGCAACACCCACCCACCAGGGGTATGAAGGTTGGGAAAATTGAAGGAATGCTAGAAAGAGTCAATTCTAAGTTTTGTCTTAGCAGGGTTTTCTGGGTTGCTACCTAGTCTACTAATGCCTTAGACTGGGAAATAAAACAGAGTTGCTGTCAAACTGATTCTGCTTGAAGTGCAGCTGCACCAATAAGAAAATATTTTCAAGTGCTTACTCCATGCCAAGCATTGTTCTAATTTTACTGGATTAGAACATGGATTAAGGCTATTATGAATTTGCAGTAATCCTATGGGATAGGTACTGTAATTACCCTATTTTATAGACACGAGAAGGTTATGTATTTTCCCAAAGTCACAAAGCTAGCAACAGTCAGAGCTAAGATCCAAACCAGGTCCTCTGTGTCCAGAGCTCACACTTAGTCACTCCATTACAGTGCTTTCTAGAAGCTATCAACACAGAGATGAAAGGAAGGAAGGAAGGAAAGAAGGAAGGAAGGAAGGAAGGAAGGAAGGAAGGAAGGAAGGAAGGAAGGGAGGGAGGAATGGAGGGAGGGAGGGGAGGGAGGGAAAAGAAAGAGAAAGAGAGGAAAAGAGGTGGGGGAAGGAGAGAATTCAGGGGGAGGGGAGAGGAGAAAGAAAGGAAGGGAGAAAGAAAGGAGAGAAAAAAGAGAAATGACAGAAAGGAGAGGAAGGAGAGGAAAGAAGAAAGGAAGGGAGGAAGACCTTACTATAAAACCTGAAACTTCTCTCAAATGGTAGGAATTGCCTTATGTGGCTGAGAACTCCACATCTCTAGAAGAATTCAAATAAGGATCGAGAAAAAAAAAAAAACACCTCACTGGTTATAAAATTGTTCTAATTCCTTGTTATTAGAAGGATGATGCCTGGACCAGCAGCATCACTGGGGCACTTACTAGAAATGAAGAATCTTAGGACACCTGGGTTGCTCAGGTGTTTAAGCATCAACCTCTTGATCTCAGCTCAAGGGTTCAAGCCCTGTGTTGGGCATGAAGACTGGTGAAAAGAGAAGAGAAGAGAAGAGAAAAGAGAAGAGAAGAGAAGAGAAGAGAAGAGAAGAGAAGAGAAGAGAAGAGAAGAGAAGAGAAGAGAAGAAAAAAGAAAAGATATGGGGAATATTGGGAACCTGTGTTTTAACAAGTTCCCCCAGGAAAGAAGCAATATCTAGATCAAGGTTTTGAATCATCAGCTTACAGGTTCTTGTGCTCCACCCCACTCATCTTAAATCAGAATCTCTATATTTTTTGTAAAAAATTTATTTTTAACAGATGCTCTCAAGTGCTTTGGATGAGCAGTCAGATTTGGAAGTCAGTGCTCAGGTGACCTTTAAAAGGACCCTCCATCACTGAGACTGTGATTCTGGGTCACCCCTTTTCATCGTCCAGGTGGGGGGTACGTTTTAGCGGGCAGGGGAGCAAGTTTCCAATCATCTACTGCTGACACAAGCATTAGGCACAGAGGAAGCCCTGACAAGGTCTGCTTATTCCATCACTTGAAAGGCCTGATTCATGAAGGCAAGGCCTTTATTTACTAAATACAACCAACAAGGAATATGCATGCGTATGAGGCTCACTCTTCTGACAAGGCAGGGAAATGGAGCCCTGATATTTCACCTAGGTTTAGGAGCTATCTCTTCCACCTGTTCCCTGAGCTGGAGAGATGCTACCCACAAGCCCAGGCACACATGGACCTGCTGATTCATCTTCAGAATGCTTACTGCATTAGGATGAAGATAAGGGGCCGGCTGTCTTTGACCTACCTCATTCCCAGACTAGAGAGTCAATCCACACACCTGACTCCAGGTCAGATTAGATCCTTGCTCTGGAAAGTCCACTCTGCTTTCAAGAAACCGTAAGTAAGTCTGAAATGTTCCATTACCATATCTTTTCCTTTTTTTAAAATAAATACAAATTTGAGATTCTCCCAGAATTGTCAGTCATTAGTATCTGGTCACATCTTCAAGTCCTCTTGAATAGAAGATGCATGAATCTCGGAAACCAGATGCTCTTCTTACCTGCCCCCTCTCACAGACTCCTGCAACAGCTTCCCTCGCCCTGCCCCGTTCTTGCCCCCGTTTCATGCATTCTCCATGAGTCTGTTCACATCCTTCCACCACTTCAAGCAGTAAATGGTAAGTGCGGTGGGATTAATTGCAACTAGAAATGACAAGCAGCCAGTTTGTCCTCTGAGCACACGTTCCTCTGGCTCCCTGCTAGCCCGCATGGTCACGGGCAGCCCCGTGGCCATCCTGTTCATCGCTGTAGTCCAGCATCTAGCACAGAGTCTAAACACACTGGGTGCCAAGTCAGTATTTTTTGAATGGATGAATGTATGAATAATTGAATAAGTAAATGAGTGAATAACCAATAGGTTTAGGAAGAGAACCACCAAATATTTTCAAGAGCCAGGCAGTAACATTAGAAATACCATAGGCCCCGATTCTGAAACCAGACTTCCTGGGTCTAAATCTGGGCTCTTCCCCTTACCAGCCAGGTGATTAAGGGCAAGTTTCTTACATTCATTTTGCCTTGGTTTTCTCTTGTGAAAAAGCGACAATAATAGCACTTTCCTCAGGGGCTGCTATGGCAATTAAATGAGTTTATATATGTGAGAACTTGGTGCCTTATACATAGTTAGTATTATCTACATATTTACTGTGTTCTTTTATTATCTCTGCATATATTCTGCTCTAATTGGTGGAGACCACGAACACTGAGCCCATAACAAACTCTCCCAGATTAGGACTGTATTTGAGGGATCATAGTTAGAGCATGTCTACTATCAAACTCAACCTGGCCTTAAGTACAGAGCAGCAACTTGGCAAATTGCACTCAACAATGCTGGTGTTTTTGGCAGTTGGGAAAAAGAAATATTAGGAGAGAAAAGCCAGCCACATTACGATTATATGAAATCATATATATGGATGGAAAAGGAAATCTGCTCACAGGCAATGAATGACAAGACTAACAACCAAAAAGTGGCATTTTTTTTGTGTGTGTTTTGTTTTCAGCTTTGTTAATGTTATTTTAAGGCAATCCTGAGCTTCCCAAGATTCCCAGAATCTTCCACAGTCCTGAGTCAGGCCTCCTGAGGTGGTGGTGAGGGAAGGTTGGGGGTGATCCTGGCCCTGGAGGTCATGACCGCCCCTTCACCTATGCCACTCCTCCATGTCTACAGAAAAGGTTGGGCAGCTGGACCTCACATCACTCAGTCATAACTTCTCCTTCACAGATTTCAGTCTCTGCTTCATGTGTTTGTTTGAGCCTAGATTCCATGATAAATGTGAAGAAAGAGTGAGTGAGAAAGAGGTGTTTATCAAGAAAACCTAACTAGAGAATAAGCAGCTGTCAAGGGTCAGCTATCCCCAAGCTACAATGAACTAGAATCAATTCTCTAACCAGACTCAAATAAATTAGCAAAAATATCTCCACAGACACAGTGTCTCCCATCAGGAAATCATCTTAAGCAATGAAAAAAAGATTAATTTTATTATCAAGGGAAATATCCTCAAATTCCAGCATGACGACTATATTTTCACCAGGGGACACATATTTTCTTTCCTATTAGCTGAAGCTCTTCCAATACAATATTCTACTGTTGCCTTTGAAGGGAAATGAATATATTCTCATTAAATTTCTGTTTATTTGGAATGTAAGACGTGGGCAGAGAGAAAGAACTTTCAGGCAGGTGTTCACCATAAGAAAATCTCACTCTTATTCCCTAGCGGCTATTCTAAGCTCCCACGGCCAATAATGCCTTTAGCTAAATCAATCATCGTTCTTAGAAAATGGCTATTGAAACACATTAGCAGAGTAAGTCGTCGGCTGCCTTGCCACCATTTTGAAGGAACCAGAGCCATGTTTGCCTCCCTAAATTGCCCCTACCTTCCGTTATTCATGCAATGATATCTAGTGAATTTTCCCGCTAGATATTTCAAACAGTAAAAGGTTTTATCTGTAAAGTTGGCTCTATACTGGATGATATAAAAGTCTTAGTGCCATATTTGGATCCAGGCCCCCTGCTAGGGCTATTTTGTTGTATTTTGTTCCTGCTTTAGTCACGTTAGGCTGTTTTCCTTGATAGGGGCACCACAGCCAGCCCTTTCCCCTACCATGGAGAACTAGAGCAGGGTCATATCCAAACAGAAGTACCTAAGAGAATTCAACTGATTCTGGAGTGGTTGAAGGGAATTTGACCAGTAGAAGCTCCCCATTACTGATGGGAGGGAAACAACCCAAGGGAATCCTCACTGGAAAGTGGAAAGGCAAAGCAAACAAAGAAAATGGTAGGGTATTCAGCTTGAGTTCCCACTCTTAAAGAAGATGAAGACCTTTGGGTGGTACTTCTATAGGCTTCCATGAGAAGGGAGAAACCATATAGTGTTAGTATTGCTGTAGGACAGAGTCTAGTTCTGTTTAGTATCTTACAGATCCTTGCAATAAACTTCCATCGTGCCCCAAAATGGACACAGTTTTGGTCCTTACACCCAAGGAACCTGCTTGGCTGATGTTATACAGCTACCACTAGGAGGGTGATAAGACCTCAAACCCAAGAAAATCCCAGAAAATGCATGTGGCAGGTACTGAGGTCTATGCTCTATATGCATTATCTCACAGGATCCCGCAACATAATTCCGTAAGAGAGGTGGCAATATCCTCCTTTTTGAAGTGAGAAGCCTGAGGCCATGAAAGGTTAAGTACTTTGCCTAAGGTCATCTGAAAGGGAAGTGACAGAGCTGAGGGACAAAGACTGTCTGATTCAAGAGTTCGTGCTCTTTACATCATGATCTCATACACCTATCATTTTATTTAATCTCACATCAACCCCATGAGGTAGATATGATTACTTCGCCTTTAGATATGAAGAGAAGTTAATAAACTTGGCTTAGAGGCATTGCTGAGATGTAAACCCCAGGTCCACCTACCTTGGGAACCCAAACATTTAACCACTATGCTTAAAGAAGGGAGGAGAGGCTCTCCTACACAGCCTACAGCTTGGTTCTGTTACGTCTTTACCAAAAGTATTGATGGAACAAAAGTATTCATGGTGGAGGGCAGCTGTTTGCATCTTTTACTTTAGTTAGCACAGACGAGGCTGCAGCACACAGTATTTGGATTTCCTACCCATCATCATTAGATGTTTCCCACAGGATCCTACTGACCCTGGTCGTCAGGACCCATTCCACACAAAACACATCCAGCAGGGTCGGGAGAGGGCTGGGGAAGACATAACTGGCAGAAGCTCAACCCTTCTGATATTCTAAGGCTTACTTCTCTTTTTAAATTACCATTTCAACCCACATTTTTCCTTGGCTATTCCTCACCGCCCAGTGCAGTTCAGCGGATGGAGAAAGGCACTTAGGAGAAGGGATGGCCAGGCTAGCGAGCAGACCATTGTATCTGAAATAAAAATCAATTGCCCATCATTCAGATTACAGAAGAAGCTGCAAATAAAATTACTGTAAATTTAATTAAAACATTCCAGCCAAGTCCATACATTTGGTATTGATTACCTGGCCTGCAATTTCAGGGAGTTAATTAACACAGCCTGCTCCCGGACAGCAAGCGAACGCCAGAGCAGGCATCGGTTGTCCTAGTAACAGGTAGGCAAAAGCAGCTCACAGATTCAATTGAAGGAAATACAGAATCGTATTGAATTAGACTTAAATGCAATGATTTAAAAATATGAAGAGGCAACTTAAAGTTCAAAACACAGTTTGTGAACATGAGTCATTGTGTGTTTCTAATTGGGCCAGAATAGATTGTTTGTACTGAAGGAAGGGGAGACAGTGGGAAGGGTGGGGATGGGATCACTTCAGATAATCCATTAGAGTGAGAGCACTTCCTCAGCCCCTGCTGGCTAAGGGACTGATCCTGCAAAAATTCATTTGAAAAAAGGAAAAAAGACAAAGGTTCTTATGAATAATCTTCTAGATCCATAAGTACAATGAGCCCATTTTTATTTTCCCTTCCCCAGAATGGAGTCATCGAGTGGGAAGAAAGTGAATTCTGGGGGACCGGTGAATAGGATGACCACCATAGAAACTGTTCGCATATCCTGTGTATACACACACCCTGGGCCATTACCTGAGTGCACACCTGCACTCTCTCCTGGGCTTCCCCTGTGAGGTTTTATCAGACAAGAAGTAGAGTTCTGAATTTGGTGGCTATAGCAGAGGCTAATTGATGACCAGGACCCCTAACCTGAAACACTAACCATGCACTTACAAAGAGGTAACATGATTTAGGCATACCAGGAAATGAACCCCGCCTCCACCACCCACCTCTTCCATCCCTCCCCACCCCCCGCTGACACACACTCTATTTTTGGATACCTTGTTGAGTACAGTATTCTAGCTTAGAATTCTGCACCTCCTTGAAACACAAATAGCCTCAGGAGGGGTGACACAATGATGATGATGACAATGATGATGATGATGATGATGATGATGAATAAAATTCCTAATTATCTAGTGTCTACTTCTGCCACGAACAATGCCAGGTGCCTTCCTGGATGTTGTCTCATTTAATATTCACAATAAACTCTACGAAATAGGGACTTTTAACACTGGGGACACTGAGGTTCACAAAGGTCAGTTAACTTACCCCAAAATCACACTTCAGGTGTATAATAAAGCTCGGATTCAAAGTCAGACTTGGTCTTCTTGAAAAGTCTGTCTCCTTCCCATTATGCCAGAAACTTTCCCAGCTTTTGCTATGTAACCCCACACCCCTACTTTTTAAAAACTAAGATGGAGTCCTACATGGCACTTTGATTTATAAACTATATGAATGCAGAGAGGGCACGGGGCAGCACCCACCTACTCAGCAGCCAGCACACACAGAGACCTCTCAGAGAGCCCTGAGACTCCCCTGCAGCAGCCTGGGGCACTGAGGACCCGGTGGCTATGGTCCTGGCCACCATCCTGAGCTTCCTTGATGGCTGAATCCACTGCTTACCCCTCCCCCCGCCTTGTCACCACTGTTGTGGAATCACAGCTGGTACAGTCAGTCTTGGCTTTGTTTTCTCACTGGGGATCACCCACAAACAAACACATAATCAAAACAAAAAGAGATGTTACTCCAAAATGTACTTTAGCTGACCGTAGAGAACATTTAGGAGAGGTTTGGTTGACTTTCCTAACCACATCTGACTTAAGGCCCAGGGTCGACATTAACCAAGCTGATGAGCAGAGAACAGTGCGAGAGAAGCCCCAGGCCCAGCATGACCCCTAGCTCCACACAGACCAGCTGTTATGTGTCCCTGGACAAAGCATTTCCCTCTCAAGGTCCCAATGACGTCCTCTGTAAAAGAGAGTTAAGCTGTATCACACATCCATACATCACTGTGACACTGTTTGTGTTATAGCTCCTTTACTATTATTTTTGTTAACAAACATATTTAAAAGGAAACTTTATATTCTTACCACAAATTTTAAAAACTCGAAGTTCTTTTCTAATATGTATCCACATAACTATAGTACCACTATAATGAAAAATAGAGTATTTGTCCATCACCACTCAAGTTTCAAGTACCACGAGTGGTTTGTGTACCGGGCTTTGAGAAATGCTGGGGACATTGGACACTTTTATCTGTAGATTATTCCAAGAGCCTCTTCCAGTTCTGCCCTTCTGGATCTAAACTTGTACTCCAGAATGGCAAGGGAGATGGCTGGGTGGCATGCAAGGGGACAGAGGGACACCCCAGGCAGATGAAGGGCTACACACGGTAGAGATGGCTGGAGGCATAGAGTTTGCGAGGTGATAACGGACCCACTTAAGTTCTAGCAGTTACCCACCCACCACCTCCAGTTCTCCACTGCCCTTGAGATTTTTTCCACCCTAGGGAGCTGAATGACAAGCAAACACATGGATCATGAGACCCATCCCCACACTTGGTCTCCCAGGTTAGACACAGGATCTGTACAAATTCCAAACAGGTCCTTCTCTGCTCCACTGCCCACTGACAACTTCTACATGAAGCCATTCTCCCAGTGGACACTTCAACCTTCAAATCCAGCCTTGTTTCTTCCGAGCCACAGCTGCTCGACATGGATAACGCTACATGCAACACAAAATTCTGACCACAGAACTCAGCAAAAGGTATATGTAGTGCATAAAGTTTCTCTAGGGCGCTTGACCAAGATACAGGAATTGTTCCAATCCAGGCGATCTGGGGCCAGGGATGCACAGAATATGCAATTTCTCTAATTGTTGAAAGTGGCTTTTGTAAGTATGGCCAGTGAAGCACACTTTGAACACAAGTGTTCTATAAGGTCCTGGAATAAGTAGACAGCCTGGGGTTCTGGGAGTCAAGACACCAGATCTTCCACTTTCCTCTCTCAGACAGTCTTTCTCTGCAACGTCATGACAAGGTCTAAAGGAGTCTTCCAGCCCCTGCATTCCAGAAGCCTGCAGACTCGCCTTCACCTGGAGTGGACTATCAAGCACACTCACTGGCATCGTACAAATGCCTTCTCTCTTTTCACTTCACAGGCAAATAGAGGGTGGATGTTTAGTTGGGGGGTGGCGGGAGCAGAGGGCATGGGAGAAGGTGCTCTCGAACCAAAATGCCTTCACTCAAATATGGGTCTGACTTTTACTAACTGTCAGTTTGGGCAAGTTACTTAACACAAACTTTTCTGAATCTCCTTCTTCAATTGCAAATAGAAAAAATAACACTCAAATGACTGAAGACTCAATGAATAACTATAACGGACCTAATAAAATGCCTGGCATGTAATGTATGCTCAAAAAAATATTACCCATTAACAGGATAACTAGTACACCTGTGCTCTCCGCTCCAACCCTGCTAATCCTCTCGGCAGTTTAGAAAAGAAGCAAAGAACAGTCGGAACAGCCTCGGTGCTACAGGCTTAGGCCATATGTTTAGACAACCCGCCTTTCCCCCCACACACAGGTGTTCACTTCCATCTTTCCTAATAAGACAGCATTAGAACTGAGCTCATGTGGAGCCGTACTTCAGGAGACAGAGAGAGAGGAGGAGTCCACGGACCCTCAGCTCTAATTCCCCAGCCCAAGGTCACTGTTCAGTCACTACTGGACCCTCCCTACCTGTGTGTTTCATCAGCCTATAAAATGGCATGAAGTTTCTTGGGCTGCAATTAGGAGAGTCCATACAGACCTGTGTCTCTGTGTGGAACCTCATTAAAGTGAGTGATAAAGTGAAGGTCAGCTATCTTTATAAGGACAAGGAGTGAAACACCAAATACCTCGAAAAGCAGGAGGCTGATGAGAAATACAAAGCACTTCCAGTGCTAGGGATGAAAAGACGGAATTTATTTGGAAACAGCACCTTGACAGCAGCCCCCCAAAACTCACTACGAAATCTTCGCAAAATACAAACACTTATAAAAATCTTAAGTTCAGAGGCTCCCAAACAAAACGGAGTACAACAAAATTTTATATAATGTTGGGGCACCTGGGTGGCTCAGTCGGTTAAGCCTCTGACTTCGGCTCAGGTCATGATCTCACAGCTCATGGGTTCGAGCCCCGTGTCGGGCTTTGTGCTGACAGCTCAGAGCCTGGAGCCTGCTTCCGATTCTGTGTCTCCCTCTCTGCCCCTCCCTTGCCCATGTTATGTCTCTCTCTCAAAAATAAACATTAAAAAAATTCTTTTTAAAAAACCTTTATATAATGTTAAACCAAAACACACACCCTAGCTCTCATTATGCAATTTTTTGCTGAGCATCTACTGTATCCCAAGACCTTGGTAAGAGGGGAGAGATATATTCTTGAATCACAACTAATCCCACATCCAGGTATTCTTCATTACTCTCGCCTCCTCATTCCACTTATCCAGCAGCTATTCACTGAATGCCTCCCAGAAGGCCTCCCAATCTTCTCAATGCTCCCAGAAGGTATAGAACTGAAGGGGATGTTGTTTGAGTGCCCACTGCGTTATTTCCCTTCTGGTAATTAAGCATGTCCCCATGGCCATGGGTCCAGCCAGTGACTCATCCTAGGGTATCCCATCCCCCCCCCCCCGGTCTACTATGGGCACATCAGTAGCCTGATCAGCCTACGCTGAGGCTTTCACACAGGAGATGATGAGCAGATGCTCTTTGTTCTGTGCCCAGGACGATGTAGGACTGTGACTGTCTGGCTGTCACAGGACCACATCCCCCAGCAGGTAGAGGAGAATGACTACAGGAAGAGGAAATAAAGTTATACACAAAGAGAAGCAAGTGCGTGAGTGTGTGTGTATGTGTGTATGCACACACGTGCTCATATGTATACACACGCAGTTATGTGTACATGAGAGAGAAAGAGCCACAGAGATGCAGACAGAGTATTTTCAGATTTTCTGATTCCCGGGATCTGTGATACCAAAAGCTAACTTCATTTTTGCTCTTTCCTTCTTCGGTTAAAAAAGCCAAAAAATTGGGGCACCTGGATGGCTCAGTCAGTTAAGCGTCTGACTTCAGCTCAGGTCATGATCTTGCAGTCCATGAGTTTGAGCCCCACGTCTGGCTGTGTGCTGACAGCTCAGAGCCTGGAGCCTGCTTCAGATTCTGTGTCTCCCTCTCTCTCTGCCCCTCCCCCATTCACGCTCTGTCTCTCTCTGTCTCAAAAATAAATAAAACATTAAAAACAAGAAATGAGATCTTTCTTTAAAAAAAAAAAAGCCAAAACATTATATAATTAGATTTGGGTTCTTGTCACTAACAACTAAAAGGAGATAAAAACTTTCAGGGAGCTTAAAAGGTAGTCAAAGAGCCAAATATAGCTATTCGAACTCCTAACCAGCACAAAATGTACACATACAATGTCCCACAAGAACATGAAAGGCCACAGAATGGAAGGTTCTTCTTTCTAATGGTTGTGCTCTATGGCGCCAAACAATATCTGCTATTGTCTCTTTCAAACTGCTTCATTTCAGTGGATACATCAGTTCTTGCCATCCAGAAGGATTCGGGCATGACCCCCATAGAAACCTATTATTCCAAGGCAAACTTAATGACAGGGCCACATTTCCCACAGCTGGTTCCCTGGAACACTGGTCTTGGGGGATGTGAAGGCAAGTCAGCTCTTCTCAAAATGTGTCCAGTAGAGAGCCCAGTGTGTGGTAAGCTCGCATTAAGGGAGTAAGCAAGGCTGCCGTGAAAACTGAGTCTATCGTCAAATACATTTGAGAAATATTACATGTTTTATCCACTTCTTAGGGAACCCCAGCACAGATAAGCAAAAATAAAGGCCCTGAGAAGTTCTGCAGGAAACACGTTTTACTTCACTTGGTACACTGTTCCCCCAAACCTTTTATCATGAAGGGACCCATTTTGCCACATTAACATGGATCAGCAGCCCCGCTTCATGGATCTAGTATGTGGACCATGTGTGGGCAGACACTGAACAAATGTCACTGGTCAGCGAGCAAACCCTTCACACAGCTTACCCTAGGCACAGCCGGAATGTGCTAATCAGTGAGCCTAGGGTTTCCCAGGCTCCACGCTGTCCGCACAGAGCCCCACGTGGGACTCCGTCACAGGAACTGCGAGATCATGACCTGAGCTGAAATCAAGAGTGAAGCAATCAACCGACTGAGCTACCTGGGCACACCCGTAACACCCCCTTTTCATTTTAACATGTCTTCTTTCCAAAGGGGTAGGAGCAAGGGGTATAGATCCTTAACCTAGCCGGAAGACTACGTCTCACCAGCACACACACACGTCCACACCAGCTCAAACACAAACACGTGGAAGGCGATCTTAGCCAGAGATCATTTAAATATCAATGCAAGAAAAAATTCCTTGAGTTCAAATATATCAGGCTGGCACAAATTAGGAAGGATTAATCGAGTCAGACACACACTCTTTGAGTCATTTTTAGATAATCAGCAGGTTCTCACTGGAATTATCCTAATCCAGCACCACAGTGGAAGAAAATTCACCCGATGGCTCTCATGGTCAACTCCACAGGAACCAAATAAGCTATATTAATGCGCAGAAAAGATCAGGGCCAGGGCAAAAGGGGAAGAGAGCTAATTCTAGGTGTGAAATGTTGCCAGAACTCAGCAGCTCTGCTTCTTTAGGAAAGGCTGACATTCTCCATAAGAAAATTAAATAGTTACGATGATTAATTACATCCATTTGAGTTAGTCTTTACAAAGAAGACCCTTAAGAACTGTGCTCAGGAGTGAATTCTTGGGAGTTCTGGGCCCAAAATGTAATAGGGTGCATGGCAAAACAGGGAGCCGAGATAGCTCTGACCTTTTCAGCGGCAGCTTTTTTTTTATGTGGAATTTGAAACTGGAGATGCAGCCATTCCTTTAAAGAAAAGAATGGAGAGGGGTGAGGGTGATCGTGCAATACTAATTTGGGTGGGCCTCTTTAGCCAGTCACTTGAAACTTTTGTTATAATCAGCTCTACAAAATGTCCCCTGTCTTTAATGGTCATCTCAGGAATTGATCTGTCTTTTCTTCACTCTTCTGTAAAGAAAGCCTCCACTTCATCTGCAAATTTACTCATCCTGTACTCCATGTGGTTCTCATGAAGTAGTCCATCACCATGGCCTGCCCTCACCTCAAGTGTTGATGTGTGCCCCAGGATTAACCAATCATACTATGTGATTCCCTTAGTCCCAGTCATCGGTCCCGGGATAAGCATGTGACCCAAGCCAGCCAATAAGAACATGTCTCATAACTGTCCTATAAATTCTGATAGAAGAAATTATTTTTTCTGAATGAGTTGGATTTATTTTTTCCTAGAGTTGTTGGCAGCCATCTTCCCATGTGAAATCAGAGAGAAGACCAACTCAGAAGCAGGAGAATCAGATGAAGTTGGTGAGGCAGGAATAATAGCTAGAGTGAGAGACAGAAAGATTTGATGGCACTGTTTGAGATCCTCAGTTTAAGCACGTCTGAGGCCCCTAAATTCTTTTTTTCCTAATGCTAGTTTATGCTGGGTTTTCTGTCACAGCCGAAATAATTCTGACCTAGATAGTGACTGTCCCCCAAACTGGATTGGTTTCTCTTCTCTGAAATTGGCACTAGGTACAACTGCTTTTTAATTGTCGATCTCAACGAGCAGACTCTGAGCTCAGTGATCACTTCCAGGGCCAGGAAACCATTACTTTATGCCAAGTTCCTCAACCTATAAATGACAATGGGTTGGTGTATTGATTTGTATCAGTTTATATTGCTGGTGTAGCAAACTATCACAAGCTTAGTGCTTACAACAGAATAAGTTCATTATCTTATAGTTCTGGAAGTCAGAAGCCCAAAAGAAGTCATGCTGGGCAAAAGTCAAGATGTCGGCAAGGCTGGTTCCTCTGGGGGATTTTGAGAGAAGATTCTGTTTCCTTGCCTTTTTCAGCTCTTAGGACCACCTGCATTCTTTGGCTCATAGCTGCTTCCGCAAAGCACTCCAAACTTTTGCTTTTGTTGTCACATTTCCTATTGCTAATTTGGCTCCTCCTTGCCTTCCTCTACTATGGATTCCTGTGATTTCATTAGGCCCATCTGGATAATCCAAGATAATCTTCTCATCTCACGATCTTTAACTTAATCACATCTGCATTTACCATATCTGCATTTACCACAATCACCTTTACCATTGGAAGGTGACACATTCACAGGTTCCAGGGATTAGGAGGTGAGCATCTTTGAGGGGCCATTATTCAGCCCAACATAGTTTGTGTGCAAAAAGTATTTACAGAAAGAAAGTTCAGGAGGCACTTGCAGTCTTTCCAAAGCCCAATGTTGTAAACAGTTTTCAATATCAAGGAAGGTAGAGGACAAAAAAGAATACAGCTACCAGGTCCCCCTGGGGGCTTCAAGGTCCTCATTGTCATTTTACCAATCCGAGCTCCTATTAGGTTAAGCATTGCCTTTGTCCAAGGTACATTATTTATAGTTCTCAACAGAAATATGAACTTCGAGCATTTGACAAAAACATCGGGGGACCCAAAGGGCATTCCCCTTAAATCATGTTCTTTACTTGAATCTAAGGATAGATCTGGGCTGGCCCCTGAGGAAGAGCATCACAGATTCCACTTACAAGTTGGAAAGATCCATGCTCTGGGAGACCCAAGGCAGCTGGTTTTTGAGATGTTGTGTGGGGCTCACAAGATTGCTCTTGTATGTATGACATACGCTGCTGCTGATTCATCCATCAAATTCCATGACTTAAGAAGAAACACATTGTGATATATGTCAATCAGCTCAGCTCCCATTTCTTCCCCTAGCTGATCTCCAATTGTCTGTCAGGTTAAGAACACCAAGATAGGATGCACCAATTATTAATAATAATAGTGTTATCTAACATCTACGTGACACTAACATCTATCTAACATGATGCTTACTCTGTGCCAAAGTACTGTTATGCACATAGTAGCTAGTGTCACACTAGCTGTGGTAACAGATAAACTCTCACTTTTCAGCAGCTTAACATAATAAAAGCTTATTTCTGCACACAAAATATACAGTCAGAAGTGGCAGGGTAGAGAGTTTGGTTATACGGCATGCACCCAAATAGAGAAACAAGCTGCTTCTATCTTGTGGACCCCCCATTCCCTAGAGCCTCAGAGACCTCATGAATAGGAGTCAGAGAGAGACCATGGAGGGTTATCTTTAGGAGGCTTTTATGGAACTGGCTCATATAACTTTCCACCATATTCCATTATATTCCAGTCATTTGACCTCTCCTAACAGCAAGGATAGGTTGGTAAATGTAGACTAGCTTTGTGTCCAGTAAGAAGATGGACAAGGTTTTAGGGAACACAAAGCCATCTCCACCATCACCCATTTCTCACGTGATTAGCTAATCCTGCCAACAACTGTATGAGGTGTGCACGACTGTCATTTACATTGTACAACTGTACAGTTGAGTCTAGAAGAAGTCAGAAACCTCCCCAAGTTCCCATAGCCCAAACCGTGCCCAAAATGCAAGTTGCTGCCACTTAAACCTACTCTCGTAACCAGTGGTTCCCAAGCAGGGACAACTCTGCCTGTCCCGCACCCCCTCCTCCTGCATGGATATTTGGGGATGTCTCTAGACAATTTGGTTGTCACAACTTGGCAGGAAGGTGGCAAGCTAGCATTTAGTGGGAAGTGGCCAAGGATGCTACCACACATCCTACAATGTACAGAAAAGCCCCCAGAACAAAAGGCATCTAGCCCATATGCCAATAATGCCCAGATCGAGAAACTCTGCTCTTAACATTATACACTTCTTCCATTCTAAGGATAAAGGGGCCATCTCCAGATGTCATCCCAAGGAAAAAGCTCCTAAGACTGACACTAAACCATGAAATTTAATACAGGGTTTTTTTCCCTTTAATCCAAAAGGCAAAAAGCCAAATTATTTAACTCATGATGGAAATTATTGCTCCAATAAAAATATATCCTTTCAAAATATGACTGCAAAAAGCAGGTATGAGGCAAGCCTTGGTCTTCTCTGACCAGAACCACAAGGGGCAGTGGAGGGGGTGGGGGAGGTGCCAAAGGCAATCAGGCATATGATTTATTTGGTATTATAATTATTATTTTTAGTATCATCCGATCTTGGCTCATGTGCTAGAATGAACACTTAGCCAAAGTGACTCCAGCAAAATGGCTATTCTTCGCCACAATTCTGAACCTATTTGTGACAAGACAGGCAAAAGCTGAGATGCTTCTTACATTAAGAAAAGTGTTCTTCTTTGCCAATCTCCAAAGCTTTCCCTCCAACTTATAGGGGAAAGATAGAGGTTCACTGCAGTCAAGTGGAATTTTCCATAGCTTTGGATCAGAAAACCTGGCTTAAACCTTGGCTCCCCATTTCCTGGCCGTGTGACCTTGGGAAAATCACGGCATCATTTTTCCCACCTGTGAAATGGGAATAATAAATGTATATCCTTCACAGAGTAGTGACAATTAAATGAGATAATCATGTGAAGTGATCAGCTCAGAGCCTGGAACACAGCGAGCCCTTGAATGCCAGCCATCGGCGACATCATCATTATTATTACTAGGAGCATTGCGGGGTGGGGGTGCTGGTGACAGTCAGCTCCGGAGGCAGAATATTACCATGAAAAGACTTAAGCCTAGGCTAAACACCCATAACAGAGCTTCAGCTTTGCTCCTTGCTATGACTGTGAGTCTAAACCACATCAACTAAGGTCTGAGCCTCAATTTATCCATCAGTGAAATAAAGCTAAAAGGCTCAAGGCAGCCACAAGGAAGCGGAAGTGTGGCAGCGTGACGGAGAGCGTAGGCTCCAGAGCCAGACTGCCAAGGTTCAAGCACAAACCATGCCAGTCACTGGCCAAATAACCCTGGGTAAGTGACTCAGCTGGTCTGTGTGTCAAGTCCTCCCCACCCTCTGTCTAATGGGAATAACAATAGTAACCATTAGGATATAAGAAACACAAGCAATCCTTGCGTGCTTTGTTTATAGCTGTATCCCCAGCCTCTAGAAATGGGTCTGCTACATGACGGGCATTCTATAAGGGTTTGTTGAATGAATGAGTAATGGTCCCTATCACACAGTGCTGCAGTATGGTTTAAATGAAATAATACCTGTGAAGGCCATAGAATGGTGCCGGCCCATGGTATTTATATAAGAAACACTGACTGTCAATGAGCACTGTCCCAATAATCCAAACTAAGTCTAAATGTACATAGCAGCAGCCTCAGGTCTGGTTCTCTGCCTGGACGGCCATGGGTATGGAGCCAGGGCAATCATCAGGATCGCCTCTTCCTCCACAGCCTGCTTTCTGCTCTGGTTTGCCGCTGGCCAGGCATTACATGAACTTGGTGTTCCCCCCATGCTTCGTCACTGGATTTCTTCTCCCAGCTATGTGTGCACGTTAGAGCCATATCCACAGTGTTCATGAGCAACTCTCTGATGCAGTGTGTCTGTCCCTCCAGGACTTTCTGCAGCTTTGTCTCACCAAGATGGATTCATCTTGGGGAAGATTTCAGCATGGAGACTGCCCATGAGGGACCTCATGTCCTGTTGAAATCTTAATTGTATTAGACATCATAGATGACCTTCTGTACAGTGATTGGGATATGGCCATTAAACTTCCATTCTACCCTGACTACAGATGCTGTAAAGCTAAATGCTCTATTTCTCAGACTCCCCAGAGTTTGAGATGTCATGTAGATTTGGCCACTCCGAAGCACAAGATTTGGAAGATGGCAATGAGGCAGAGACTATGTTTCTGCTGCTTCTTCTAGCCGAAGTTCCTATAGCAATATTTGATTTATTTCTATGGCAAGGTTAGCAGACCTCCAGGGAAGGGACTCACTAGTGTTGTGGGTATCAAGAACCAGGATGCAGGGCACTGTTTTTCCGTGTGGACCCAAAAGTGGGACATCTCTGGAACCAATGGCCAATGGTTTTGATGGCAGCTTCCTGATCCCTGGATCACACAAAGTTGGAGTGACAAGGAGCCAGCACGTCAACTCTTTACTTTATGGTCATAACAGGGGCCGTTCCCTACATGGATCAATTTTGTAATTACTCTCCAGTCTTTCTGGAACCTGATCCTAGCTACTCCAAACCATTTTCTAAGCACTGAATATTCTGAAAATTGCTTTTTGCCTAAAGCAGCAATTTGTGTGTTCTACCACTAAGCCATGACTAACTGCCCCTCTTCTTTGGCTATAGCAGCCCCAAATTTTCAGGTGAAGTCCCATGCTGTCCCACCTCAGTCCTCCTAGGTCCTTATGGGTAGAATACACAGCCCAGGCCTAAGCCACTGAAAGGCACATAGCCTAGGCTTCAGCCTAAACTCAAGCCTCCCCAGTCAGAGTGAATCTCAGGGAAGTTTTCTGGGAATACTAGGAATAAAGACTCTGACTCTTTTCTGTCAAATTTGAGGCTAGTGGGATGTGACTGAGAACGGGAAGCAGGTATCTTGCGTCCATCATGGGGAAGAAATCCGTATGAGGATAAGTCTTCCAAAGAGAAAGTCAAGCCAAGAAACAGACAGTAAGAAATTCTACCTGGTGTCCTGAGCCCTTGTATCTAGATGAACCTAAAGTAAAATTAACCCTTAGATGGTTGAGGTATATAAGCCAAGAGATTCATTTCTTTCTTTCTTTGCTTTCTATCAGCCAGTTTAGGTTATGTTATCCAACATCTGCAATCAAAAAGTCCTGATCTTCATACCACCCATACAATAGTTTATGTTGTGGGCCTGTCTTTGCCCACAAAGTCAAAATTAGTGCAAACGTTTCCTGGGAAAGAATCAATTATGTGTAGAGAATGCACAGAACCTAAAGCCAGAGGCTACCACTCTGCTGCTCTCTCTACCCCTGAGCTGCCCAGGGCCCCTTTCCTCCTAATGCCTGTGAGCGTGTCTGAGGATGATTCCCCAGAAACCACCAGTCCAGAAAGTTGTCGTCTGTATAACTCACCCCACTAGCTCGGGCTTCTAAGAAAAAGGAGAGTTTGTTTGTTTGTCACTTATTATAATTGATTTGTTTCTCCCTAACTGTGCACTCAATCTCGATTCCCTTGGCTGTAGACAGCAAATCTGGGGCCGAGAGCTCTAGAAAGTCTATTATTATCTGCACATCATTTGTCATGTGAAGGAGCATGGATTTTGGTGGCCATGGAGATGATGAATGGTCTGGGAAAGGTGAGTGCAGGAACTGAGGTAGTTCTGCCTGAAGAAGAGAAGTTTGAAGGGGTTTTTAAGGGGTAAAGAAGGAATGTAGGAGAAAATACAAGACTCAGTGGACTTTCCACAATGTTGGACAGAGGGTCTCACTGGCAAAATTCATAGCAACTCAGACTTGCCACCATGACATTTTTGTAGTGACCACTTTTTCAAGGCATAGTTGGGTCTCAGATATAAGATAACTTTCTTTGTCAATGGCTGGATGAAAACAAAACTGTGGAAGAGACTATATGAGGCTTTGATGTGACCTCCTACCTCCCCCCAGACACTGATGAGTCTTCTATTCCAACTATCTTTATGCCCTCTGCCACCTTCTCTTTAAAGGCAGATCCTGGGGCATCTGGATGGCTCAGTCAGTTAAGCGTCCGGCTTCGGCTCAGGTCATGATCTCACAGTTCGTGGGTTTGAGCCCTGCATGGGGCTCTGTGCTGACAGCTAGCTCAGAGCCTGGAGCCTGCTTCAGATTCTGTATCTCCCTCTCTCTCTGACCCTCCCCTGTTCACACTGTCTCCCTCTCTCTCTCAAAAATAAATTTAAAAAAACATTAAAAAAATAATTTAAAAATAATAATAAAAATAAAGGCAGATTCTGGTTCCAGGTCTCAGCTATTCCTGCACCAGACCAACTCATCCCTGTTTCTAGTGATGTTCATACAAGAAAGCGATGCGGTATACACATATGCATCAACCTTTGCCAATGCACTTCATATGTGGCCTCTTGTCCTTTACATGCCAGACTCCAAAGACCACCCAACAGGGGGTTTTCAGGCTCTATGGAAGGTCAACACAGGAGAGACTTGAGGTGAATTCTCAAATTACATCACCACTCTGCCATTGGCTTATGCCACATAGAGGAATCTAGTGCCTCCTCGAAGATAGCTAAAATGAAAGACGCATTTCTGAAACAACATCCAATGAAGGCTTATATTTATCTTGCAATGGATAATCTCCTCAAACTCATTTCCTTTGATCTTCTCACATGACCAGAAAGTCTTGAAGGCAAGTAGTTACAAAAGCTCTGCTCTGCTGATGTTCAGGGACAGAGACATCCAGTCGCTTGCTCAAAGTCAAATAGCTATTATGAGGTTGAGCCAGAACGCAAATTTATATTGTCCCATATTTAACCTAGCACAACTTTCATTGTTTTCCACAATACAAGATAAATTCAATCCTTTACAAGATATACTGGCATCTGAGAATTTGCCATAAGGGTATCTACCATAATTTGTATTGGTGGCATCAATCTATAACTGGCTTGTTTTGAAGTACTTAAGAAAAACTTAGCAATTTAACATGTCAGAGACTATCAGGAGATTCGGTCTTCTTGTCATAGCATCACCAAGAATTCAGGAATAAGCTGGGGAGAAAAGAGACATCTCAAGCTTGAGATTACCCACCATATAACTTCTTGAGCAGAAATAGCCAGGTGCTCTTACAGCATCTCTGGAAAAAAGCAGTGACTATCCCTTACTTTAATGGCATGATCACTGAAGTAAAGACACCCTGGAATCTGAAGTTACTGCAATGTACAAGCCATCCTCCTAATTAGGGAAATTAGGGGGCACTGTGAATGGTGATGCTTTCATAAAAGCCACCAAGACCAGCCACAGTGAGAAGTCTCAGAGCTAAGGACAGAGAGGCTGTGATTAGCAGCTAAGAAACAAAACTAGAAAACATGAACAGCACTGTGTAATTTCACCCACTGCAATATCCTTAACCCTCACTGTGGCTTGCATTACCCAGAGAAGACTTCAGATAAGCTGGATTTATTTAAAACGCACAGTAACATCCAATAGATGTGCTAAATGACCAGGCTCGACACCACTTTTACTTTCCCTCCTCACTTGCTTTCAATATTAAGATTGAGGGATTGGCTGTTAGGTATTCTTCCCTGCAGGATGGAGTGGAATATTATGAAATGCATTTGCAAGCGGGCTAAATCATGATTGACAAAACAAAATTTGTTAATACAATGGTTTGAGGCACTTGACAGAAATTTTTGTCAACAGTATAGATTAAGGGATTCAAAAAAATGAAATTTGCAGATGAAATGGCTTTGATGTTTCTCATGAAAAGCATTTTGTTGACAGACTGGATCAGAGTGGAAAAATGTGCATTTTCTCAATGCGTGGGCTTTAAGTCTTTGACAAAACATGTATTAGTCCTGCCGTTTTTGCTCATTTGTCATATACTCCATTAGCCTTGCCGTTAGCCATCCGAGGGGTTCAGGCATGAGCAGAAACAGTGGAAAAGCACCTAAATAAAGTGTCAGATTGGTCCTATGCAGTCACAAAGCACGGCTATATCATTTTTCAGGGTCTTATTGACTAGCTCCCAAACCCATTATTTTATCTTTTTCTATTAGTTCTTCTAAGAATAAGATTCTTTCCCACATAAAATCAGTGAAGATGGTATCAGTCCAGTATCCGTCAAGATAGTTTTGGTTAAAAGTAGCAGAAATCAAGAGGCTTAAACATCGAAGGTTCTCAATGTATGGTCCCCAGACCAGTGCATCAGCATCTCCTGAACAATTATTTGAAATGCAAGTTTTTGGTCCCCACCCTAGACCTACTTGCATATGGGCCACGGCAATCTGTATTTTAATAAGCCCCTTGGGTGATTCAATATACACCAAAGTCTGAGAACCATGGATCTGAGCAAGAGCCACAAAGAAACAGATTGGTTCATACAACTCAAAAGTTCATGGATATAGGAAGCTTCAAATGCAATGGTCCTCAGGAGCTCAAACAATGTCATGAGGACCCGAGTCTCAATTTGTCTTCTCTCCTCTGGAGTGGCTAAACTCTGAGATAACCCCTCCCTTCATGGTGGCAAGATGCCAGCAGCTCCAGGCTTACGTCCCTCTTTTTGACGAATGCACAAGAAAAGGAATGCTTTTCCCCTGATGGCTTCCCAGCCTTCTTGCCCTAGCTGCCCTCATTGGTTCAGCCTGGGTCTTGTGCCCTTCCCTGAATGTATCACAGTAGCCTGAGGATGTCAACACTGAGTGGCCAGTCATAGTGTAGATGCACAGTGGTTTGAACTCTATAAAAGAAACTAAGGAGGCACTGATGTCCACAGAAAATCCAGTGTTGATACAGTAAGACGGGGGAGTCTTACTGGCCCAGCAAAAACAAAATACTCTTGAGTGGTGTATAGTCCTTGGTCTTCCAACAAACTCCAGATTAAGGTAAGGGTAGCTTCCCTAAATCCATACATCTTGCATTAGCATTACTCCAGATACTGAAGGTGGAACCCTACCCTTTTATTTAATCCCACCCTCTTCCTTGAACCCTTTCTGGCTTCTGAGTTAATGCAAAAAGTGGAGAGTAGTTCTTATTAAATGGCATCCAAAAACTGCGAGCAAAGGAACTGGGAGAAAGGATTACTTAGCAAGGCCTACATGTCTCTAAATAACATTGCTAAAGACTGGAGATGGGGGGAGTCTTGAAAGGACTCCTTAAGGAGCATCAGACACAGCTGCGCACACGTATGGGGGACAAGTGGCCATCTATGGCTCTGTTGCCGTGTAGTATGATTGCCTCCCTCAATGGAACCTTCTATTTCCCTGTAGTTCACAGAGGCATTTATTTAGCAGAGGAATAAAGGACTCATGCCCATGGTTTGGCTTTCATCTTCAGACCAAGACTGAGACTTTGAGCTGTCATGGTTGTACCATCTCAGCAGTCCAAATTCAGTGTTTTACAGAAGAGAGAAAGAAACTCTCACCCATTCCTCTCTCTCCTCTCTGATGTACCACCGCCTCTCTCCAGAACAGGGAAATATCTTCCTCCTTTGGAACAAACATATATGAAAATACTCAGCGAGTAGGCTCACTCTGACTTAAGAATGACTACCAAGAACAAACACCTTGTCAAATGCCTCTTGGAACACTGCTCGAAGTCTGGCTCGCTGTTTGTCTGTGTCCTGCCCTCGATACTTCCATCTCCCCAAGCACAGGGGTCAGGCTTAATTCGTCCATATACCTTCAGCTATGGACCAGAAATGTGGCACACACTCGGTGTGATATGTATATGTGAGGTGCGTTGAATTAAATGGCGTGTCCCGATTCCCAAGTTTCCTTTCTACTATTAAGTAGCGCCACTGCAGCACACGCATGGATGTTGTCTGGTTTCTAGGCCAGTATATCTGTCCCCTCATCACTAGGCAGGCTGTTGACAGGATGGGCAGTTTTAAGGACTATCTAAATCCACTCTTCTTTCTTCTGCAATCTAGTTACGTAAGGATGACCTTGAGACATTTTTCACACCCAACTCCCTTGTCTGACCACTAGAGGGAAGCAGAGAACACAATGATGGCACAATGGCCATTTTGTCCAGTCTTTGTCTTCAGCTCTCCAAGTCCCTCAATTTTCCCAGCTTTCATCCTTTTGTTAACTTTAGCTTTGTGGGTGCAAGTTTCAGGAATGGGCAACCTGGTTTGTCTTAAAGCAAGGAAAACCATTCTTTCTTTTAATGTGATTCTTTGGAAAAAATCATTTTGTTGGCAAGCCAAATTACTCAAAGGTTATAAATGCAGCTTTTTCTTTTTTAAATATGGCTCTCCTTTCAAAACAAAACAAAAAAAAAACTAAAATCTTACCTACCTTCATTAGGCTACAGCCTTCCCTTCTGAACACCTTTTTTGTAATATCTTTAACTGAGCTGTTCTATCACTCCCTCTGGCCTCTATTCTTCTGATCCAAAATCCAGTCTGGGAAAAAGCTCTCATTGGAAGGATAATTAAAGTAGATGAACAAGTCCTTCAGCCTCAGTTAATCCTAGTAAGCCTAATTCAGCTTCTATAGATGGAGGGATAAGTATGTTCTCCCATCAGAGTGCTTCATAGCTGGACTGCAGGCTACACCAATAAATCACTCCCCAGATAAACGCAAGGTCATGGAGACCAAGTTTCTACATAAGTAAGATTTAATTTGGTCTAGGTTTGATCCAATTGCACAGGTCAAGGAATCACTGCTCCCCCCCCCCCACTAAAAATAAATAAATAGAGGCTACTTAGGGCTAAATTTCAGGAAGACTCAACACCTTGAATCCTTGCAAAATTTCTCTAAGTTCCAGGAAAGTGCTTTTAATTTGACATGCAAATTGGAAGACCTTTTAAAATGGAAATTTAATAATAACTATTAAAATAAATTTCTAGAAATCTACCCTACATGAACACACAAATACACACACATACATATTCATATAAGGATATTCATCAAGGATATAAGGATATAATATTTATATTATAGCAGATAACTGAAAACAATCTAAATGTCCACCAACAAGGGATTACTTAGATATACGTTAGTACATCTATACTATGAAATATTATATAGCATAAGAAAAAAAGAATGAGGTAGACCTATATTTAATAAAAGAAAGACTGGCTGAGAAATATTAATAATAATGTCCACCCAAAACTAAAAATATATGGTTTCTATATGTTTATATACATGTACACATATACATACATACATATATATCACTCCCCAGATAAACCCAAGGTCATAGAGACCAAGTTTCTACATAAGTAAGATTTAATTTGGTCTAGGTTTGATCCAATTGCACAGGTCAAAAAATCACTGCCCCCCCCCAAAAAAATAAATAAATAAAATATATATGAATGAATGCAAAATACAGAACTGTATTTTGTATAAGGTCTGGAAGGATTTACAACTGATTTGAAGGAGTGATGTAGATCTGAGAGGGGGTGAGAAAATGGAAATTTCACCATATTCTTCTGTTTTACCACTTGTGTAACCACTTTTTTAACATGTATAAAAAGTTGTTTACACTATTAGGCCCAAGTTAGCCAGTGTCTTGCCTGGCTACTCGTGTTTCTTTGTTAACTAAAACTGTATTTATTTCAGGCACGATTTAGCACTTTGTCTTCATATCCCAAGAACAACACAGTTTTAAGTTTTCACTCTTCAAAGATTTTCAGACACTAATTTAACTCTGCTAGAATGAACAAATAGAGCATATATAAAACTGTAATATGCATTGTTCTCAGACTGGACGAGAGCAAATGTCCTCTCACTATTAGCTTTGCCCAAAGACACACATTAAAAAAACAGTTTGGAAGCTAGGAAGAGCCTTAGAGTTTTGCATAATGCCCCTTCATTCACAAATGAAGAAAGGGAGGCCTCCTGAAGTTATGGTACATCCCCAGGCCAGAAAAGTGCAGCCCAATTCTCTGGGTTCTCTGGCCACCTCATGAAATGACCAATGTTACTCATCATCTAAAAACAAGGATACTTTTGAGGGTGAAAGGTGACACTATTCATACTCACTCTGGGACAACAGTTGTAAATCAGGACTGTCCTGGGCCAAGTGGACCCATAGGCAATCTTCAACCACACTAAATTTCAAAGAAGCCTCTCTATGACTCCCCACAACCACCATCCCCCAATGCAACACCATGATGAGCACCTTCCCTCCCCCTATGCCCTTCCCCTCACAGAAGTGATCTAAAGTGCAGTGGCTCCTTGTTATTCTAGCTGAGTAGTTGTTAACAACCATCTTTCTGGCTTCTCAGAAGAAAGAAACTATCTAGCAAATAATTCAGTCAGTCCTGGGGAAAATAAAACCAAAATAGGACTATTGTTCCTCTCCAGTGTTCTCTCAATTACTCTCAGAGCCCTTGCAAGACACTATAGGCATCCAGTTCTGGCTTTCTAGCCCCTCCTGATCGGGCTGCCAGATTCAGCGAGTGAAAACCGAGAACACCCAGTTCAATTTGACTCTCACATAAGCATGCAATATTGGGGATGCACTTATACTAAAATATTATTGCATGTTTATCTGAAAGAGAAATCCAACTCTGTGTCCTATACTTTATCTTACAACCCTGTGACCGACGTCACTCTGCCTCACTTTTCTAAAGATCCAAAACATACCAAAGAGTGGCTGGGCTTTTAGAAATACTGATGGGTACTGGAGGGAGAGATGCCATGATGAAGCGTATACAATAACGATATGAGTCTTCGTACCTACCTTGTGGGAGGTACCTTGAGCCAGTGATAAAGCCAAATTTCTCTTCATCCTCTAAATGCTCAGCAGGAAATAGAAGATTTTGCGGGTCAGTCTGTCAGCTAAGGAGGGCATCCTTACAAGTCCTTCACCAAATGACATTTTCACCTCCACTTCCTGCCACTGGCCCCTTCCTCCCAAGAGAGAACCGCAATGCCCTCCACAGGTTCCTGGACCATACCACCCACCCGTGGCTTTGTTTGGAAGCCTTTCCCACATACTTTCCTCATCTCAGCTTGACAAAACCCTACTTATCTTTTAAGACACCTGGAAGCACCTCATCTTACACAGCCTCTCTCCATCCCCCTCGCTCACCTATTTTCTTCCCATCATGTCACTACCAGACTGTGCGTGATGTTAGTTTCACTTCTTTGCCTGTTGTCTGTCTTCCCCCATCTAAAACAGGAGCTCTATAAAGTCAAGGAATCTGCTGGCCTTGGTCACCACCATGTCTCCAGGACCTAAGGAGAGTGTCTAGTGCCTACACCTAACTAAGAATGAAGAGATAGCACGTCACCTCCACTGGGAGGCTTCTTCTTACCACACTCTCGAAAAATTAATGACTTTCTCCTTTGCAATTCCACAGTCCACTGGTCCCTTCCTCTAAGCTTCCATTCAAAAAACAGCTATTGAGTACCAACCATATGCAAAGAATTGAGCACATCACACAACATAGTTATATATTTATGTCTCCACTCTAATGAATGAAATAGGTGATTAATGACTTAATCATCTATTTAATGGCGGTAACAATTAGGACAGTGTTAAAGGTATTTATTAAATAGGTTCATTTAAATGACTAGATATTTGGGGACGTGTAGTAAAAGGAGACATAATTCGTTCCCTTATTTAGAATTGAGATCGATTTTAAAATTGCTCTTATAATAGAATTTTTATAATTTCAATGTCTATTTTGGGTAAGAATGTAGATAAAGGTGCAGTTTCCTACCTTGCAGATCAAAGTACACAAGGGTGGAAGCTTTCCGGAGGCTGTTGTAGAGGGAGTCTGACAGCACAGAGCCCTCTGACTTCCAATTCCTCCCCTAGGAACTTTTCTGAGAGGAGGACAAAGTGCAAGATGAGGTTCACGTCATCAATGTTTAAAACCATTTGCAGGTAGAAAAAACATGATCAAACATTCAATATGGAGTTACATAGCCATGAAAAATCATTTGTTAGAATACTGAAGAATGTCAAAAGATTTCTGCGATCTAAAATTAATTGATAGGAGTGTTAAAGGTGGTATTCCCACTATGACTTTGATAAGAAAGAGTAACATATACACAGACACACACACACACACACACACACACAAGGAAATGAGTGGAATACATAGCTAAAATGTTACCAGTACTGAAATCTGGGTGTATGACTAAAGGTGCTTCTAATTTTCTTCAGTTTTTGATGTTTTTTGAGTATTTTGAAGATTTCACAATAAAAATGTATTGCATTCAACACCACGTGTGAACCCTAATGTAAACTGTGGACTCCGAATGATAAGGATGTGTCGATGTTTTACTTCTGAGGTGCCTGGGTGGCTCAGTCAGTTGGTTACGGATCCGACTTGGGCCCAGGTCATGATCTCACCGTTTGCGAGTTCAAGCCCGGCATCAGGCTCTGTACTAACAGCTCATAGTGTGGCTCCTGCTTCAGATTCTGTGTCTCCCTCTCTCTCTGCCTGTCCCACACTCATGCTCTCTCTTTCTCTCAAAAATAAAGAAACATTAAAAGAAAATTTTTTAAATAAAAAAATGGTACTTCTGGTACAAGATTATTTTTAATGGAGGAGGCTGTGCTTTGTTGGGAAAATGGGGCTGGAGGTGTGTGCAAATTCTCTGTACTTTGCTCATTTTTGCTGTGAACTTAAAACTGCTCTGAAAAACTCAAGTCTGTATTTTAAAATATATTACTTTGATAACAAGAAAAAATATAACTAAAATAAAAAAAAAAAACCTGTCTTGAGAATTAGAGAACAAGGAAAGCTGGAATGAGTTACAATGACATTACATGACACTACACGACATTAGAAAGAAATCAGCCAAGCTGAGAGGAGGTAACCTAACTCCCAGGGCTTTGAAATCCTGGGTGGATCCGCTTGCTTGATCTCCTACCCCAAAAGGAAACCAGCTTCGGGTGTTCCTGAGAAGGGGAAGACCTTGGAGAATGTTCAGTTGCTGCACACGAACCTGCACGCATAAAGGCATGTTCTCTTTCCCCCTCACACACATTACTCACATTCATAAAGGAAGAGCTGTCCTTTCTCCAGATTCACTATTAGGAAGTCGAGCTCAGGGAATAATTCTGTGCCTCCCAGAAGCCTGATCAAGAAAGTACTCCAGGAAATCTCAGGCCCCATTTTTATGAGTCCATAACACATCTACTAAGCATTGAGTTGTTTTTTGTTTGGGGTTTTTTTTTAGTTTTTTTGTTTTGTTTTGTTTTGGGGTTTTGTTTTGTTTAGAGATTTTTGGAGGGTGGTTGTTTTCATTGAATCTGGAAATTATTTTACCTCTGAGAATTTTCCCCCTTGAGAATAACTGAGAAAGCTTTAGTTTCTGATTAAAACAAAGTAGTGATGATCAATTCTGACAGCTCAAGAATGAAGTAGAAGATTTACAAACAACCATTAGCTTTAGCTCTTTTAAAAAATGCCTTTCTCTTACACCATACACAAAAATAAACTCAAAATGGATGAAAGACCTGAACGTGAGACAGGAAACCATCAAAACCCTAGAGGAGAAAGCAGGAAACAACCTCTATGACCTCAACCGCAGCAATTTCCTACGCGACACATCCCCAAAGGCAAGGGAATCAAGAACCAAGATAAACTATTGGGACCTCATCAAGATAAAAA
>CM053563.1:26400657-26481751 GCA_028646485.1 Cryptoprocta ferox
AAACACATAGAGGGATCATTAAAAGGTACTTGGTTACATAAGGAAGTACTGCAAGGCCTGGTACACATCTCAGCAGCATTCTCAGGAGAATGGAAGAAAATGAGGCCTCGGGGCAGCACGAAAGAGGTACACTAGGCGCACCTGTTGAGTGGTAGTTGTAGACAAAATGGTTATTGATTGTTATATTATCAATATCATGAACGGTGAAGAAATCAGCATGAAAGAAACTGAGGATGTTTGTGCTGGGTCACTGACCAGCTGTGTGTCTACAGATGCCTCCTCTGTCCTTCGTGGCTCTGTTTCCTGTCTATAAAATCAAGGTGTGGCACTAAAGGCAATCTGTTCCCAAATCCAACTGAGCATCAGGTCTCTAAAAATACGGATTACAGGACCAGACCCCAGCCCTTCTAAATAAGAATTTCTGGGGGTTGGAGGTATTTTAAAGAGCCCTGGGTGTTTTGACTTGAACACAATCAACCAAAAAGAGTTTGGGCACTGCTGGCTTATATGTATCACTGGCCTTTTCCACTTCTAACATCTCCTAATTCAAAAGAATCAAAGGGATGCCCAAAGGACCACTCTGTGTAGAGATGTGATCATCCAAACCTTTATGGGTTTTAAGTGAGGAAATACTGAATATGGCCTGAGGTAATAGACAAGGTAGATATACTAAGTGCACCATTACAAAGCTTAGATCTAGGGTTCACAGAAAATAAATCTGTAAGAGTATAGCTAGACTAGAATGTCACCCTTTCTGCAATATTTACAACAGACTGAAGTCTTTCAGTTGGTGAAAAACACCTACTTGCACTGGAACTTTGTTTTGTGCATTTAAAAATACAATCACCAGAGTTTCAAAATTATCCAGCTATGTTAATGTTAAATACGTGAGAGAAAGGGCTTACTTGAAATTAACATAAAAATACAAAACTTCAGTCCATAATCAACACCTCTGAATAAAGTTATTCAGATCAGCTATTTTCATTCAAGATGATATCGCACAAGGATTCAGAGAGTGTCTTTGAATGTTACCCTGAATAATTCTATTCAAGGAAGAATTTTGCATTAATAGAGAAGTTACCACCACAACTAACTGCAAACTGAAAATTAACTTACTAGTACTGAACACAGCACAAATCTTCAAGAAAGACTTCATTGGTCCCAAGGGTTACGTGCCACGTAGGCTCTGAGGAAAGAAAGGTGATCCTTGCTCGGGGGGCCCTCAGTTTGACAATGTTTAATCACTGCATATTCCAGCTTATGACCCTTATAATCCTGGTGGCAGAGGACTTAATATCCTTCATGCAGTTTGTCCTTAAAAAGGAAACAGAGTTAACTCTCTTTCAGAAGCCCTTAGAGTATAGAGGGAGTATGGTCTACCGAAAAGAAAACCAGCAAACCGAGGTTGCTATATCTGACCACATTCTAAGTAAAGGTATGAGCTGAGTCTGTTTTCATGTTTTCAGGATTCGGGACATTATTCTGAGTCATTGGGATTGCTCTTCTAGAGTTTTTGTGTGTGTGAGTGAGACTCACTGATACTATACCTCTACCATGCTGAATGATTGATTCTGCTCAACCAACATGGAATGCTTAAGTGTGTCTACTCTTGCATCTAGAGGAAGTCATCCTTGGAATAAAGGAAGAAGTGGACATTTGAATTGTTTTTGGTTTCTAGCTCAGTGACTGCATTCAATTATTGATTAATTAAAAATACTTTTTGGGGTAACTGGGTGGCTCAGTAGGTTAAGCATCCGACTCTTAATTTAGGCTCAGGTCATGATCTCACAGTTCATGATACTGAGCCCCGCATTGGGCTCTGCACTGACAGCATTGAGCCTGTTTGGGATTCTCTGTCTCCCCCTCTCTTTCTGCCCCTCTCCTACTCACGTGCATGTGTGGTCTCTTTCTCTCTCTCTCAAAATAAATATTTAAAAACACTCCTTGATTGCCTCCATATGTAAGGAATAATTCTAGGCTGCAACTATAGAGAAATGAATAAAGATTCTGTTACCATCAACTAGTAAACCATTCTTATAGAGCATAAGAAAATAAAAGTCCTGTTACCATCAACTAGTATAGCATTATAGCAGAACATAAGAGAGACAAGTAAACAAATAAGGTAATTTTAAATAGTTTTAAGTTCCTTAAAGGAAACGAAGAGGAAAGGAGGATGACTTGGGAGAAGGCTACTTTAGACAGATGTTCATAAAACCCCTCTCTGAAAATGCTGCAGAATTTCAGTGACTCAGGCTTTCACCTCTCTCATCTAATAAGCACCTATTTGTTGTGGCTAATTCTGGAAATTAATATTTCCCTCAATATCCAATATCCAAAAATCCCCAGAATCCATCGATCCCACCTTTATATACAAACCACAGACTTTCCCCAAACAAATAAGCAAACAAACAAAACTGTTTGAGTTGGGACTTTGGCAGAAATGTGGAAAATATTCATTTGGACACCAGTTCAGGACTAATCAACAATTATGGCCACTGAGCCATCATCAACCAGATACCATATGGAAGAAGAAATGAAAACCAAAAAATCGAATACTATAGATTCTGCCTTTGAGGTATTTTCCATATCTTAGGAAGCATATAGTCTATTGCTTAGAATAATTCTATACCGAATAGGCTAAAATTGAAGCAGTGTCATAGCTTTTTGGATAGTGCCTTATGTTTCACAATGTAATGCTCAGCACAATCCTATGAGGTAATTGGTATATCTCCATTATATATAGAAAAGAAAAGAGGTTTAGGGGGCTTATGCAACACGTCTAGGGCACAAGTAGCTACTAAGGAACAGAATCTAGACTTGACCTCCAACTTTCGGAGCTGTTATGGTGCTTCACCTACCCACACTGTACTTAGGAATAGGAAGAAAGGAGGGTTTATCTCTCGGTCACATTTTGCTTAAGGTATAAAGCATGATAAGAATACAGAATTAGACCTATTATCTTGGAATAAGTTGTATTTGTCTGAAAGAGGGTAATAATCTCAACACTTCACGACTGTGAAGCCCATTATACTGTTGTAAGGCTTTCATACAACTTATATCATCTTATTCACACAATCACCAAGTGAGGTTCTTTAAGAGTCAATGTAAGCTTCTCTTCCAGAACATTCTAAGTCATCACTGCTTCCGGTGGCAAATAGTGCCCAGTTCTGAACTCAGACTGTTATACTCTGACCTTGCTTAGTTGACAGAGTTTTGCATTGTTCTTGGCAATACCTGCCCATCGCACATTTCCCCAATTAGATCAAATGCAACATGTGGGCAAAATTGTCCCTCCTATATTGATGCAAAGCAAGTAATAAACTAAGATCTGTTAACAAGAAGGAGAGAAAACCAGTGTTATCAGTTTTGTTTTATAGATAGAAAAACAGAGGCCAACAGCATAGCATGGCTTCTCAGTGACTCACCTAGTTAGTTACAGGCACAATCACATCTTGAAGCAGCATCTCAAGAAAGCCAGCCTAGATTCATTTCTCAAAATGCTTCATCCCCTTAGATCTCATTTTTTCCAACCCACCCCTCAAGCATGCCTGGCATTACCAAAGATGTGACAGACCCCAAACTGATAATTGGGCAACCTGGGATGAAGATCTGCCTTTGCAATGAATAATTTAGGGAACTCATTTTGTTCAAATGACATATACTTACCCAGTGCCTACTTCATGTGCTCATGAGCATGCATGTGTGCGCGCACACGCGCACGCGCACACACACACACACACACACACACACACACTGATTCAGATCTTTTAGAAAAATAATTCTAATTATTAAACACATTCTGTGAAGCTGGCACTGTGCTAAGCAATTTATATACATATTACTCATCTTCATAAGAAGTAGATTTTATAACCTAATTTAACATAATGAAAATAGAGTGACTTGCCCAAGGTCACACAGGTGGCAACTGGCAGAGCCAAGATGGTTTCATTTCTTCAGTGAACATTCGCCTGTGTGCCAGGCACGGGCTCGGCCCTGAGAACACAGCAGTGAATGTGCCAGGATGTAATCCCTGCTCTCGTGGAGCTCACATTTCAGGGAAGGAAACAGACAATAAACCAGTAAACTAATAAATTAACAAGACAACTACCATTGGTTCAATCTATTAAACAATCACAAGAAATAGGGTAGTCAGGAACATGTCTGTGTGACCACACACACATGAGATCTGAGTGACAAGGAGACAGTCATGCCAAGATTTGTCAGAAGAACTTTCAGGCAGAGGGAACTGTGAGTGTGAAGGTCCTAAAGAGAAAGCAAAGTTGGCAGATCGAACAGACAGGAGTAACTGAGGGGGGTTGGGGGGTGAAGGAAATGAGGTCAGAGGGGTGGTCTGTGACCAGCTCATGAAGAACACACAACACAGGGGGTAAGAAATAGGGATTTTTTTCCCAACTGTGACAGGAAATCATTGTAGGCTTCAGCTTTATACATATATTTTTTAAGAAAGCTGCCCTTGCCCTACTTTTCCTTTTTCAATGAACACGTTATCCAAATCTAGAGGCAATCTGAATGCCAGGCGGAGGGGTCTCTGGCTGCTTGTGGTGAATGGCTGGTGGGGCCACTGGTGGGTGCAGGACTGTCACTTCTGAATCTTGGGCTCTCTGTCTCAGGGTCCAGATGCTCCTCCTCAACACGAAGAGACCCCAGTTCAGCAGAGATAAGACTGGATATGAATAACGACAGGGTGGAAAGTGACAAGGACCAGAAGGCAGAGGACGCCCTTAGCATGTCTGTTTTTCTACCTGTAACGCTGAGGAATCAGACTTGGCGCCTTCTTGCTCTCAACTGCCTCAGTTCTATCCCTGCCAGCTATGGGCATGTGGGCCCTCCCTGAGCACTGTGACCAAGCCCACAATTTTATTACACATTCTATTTTTTATATCTTATCACTCCCACCTGTGATGGCCTCCATCCTTGCAGGCGCATGTACCAACGGCCTCCCCTGTTCTTCCTTTCTCCTCATGTCCACATGTGCCCAGGAAGACAGACAGTCCTACCTCCCTCCCAGTCACCTGTTCTCAAGAAACCAGGCACACTTGACAAAGCCCCACTTGGGATCCTGGGTAGGCAGGACTTAGCCAACTGCGCCTCCTACTCCATCCAAAGAGAGAAGGCTACAAGACCCACTAGTGCCCCAGACTCTGAGCAAGACTCTGATCTCACTGTGGGAAGGACACTTCCCAGGCACCAATCCGGTGTGGATGGGGCAACATTTCAAAGGGGTACACCCCACAGAGCCCATCTCCTTGTTTGGCCACATAACGTCAACAGTCTCCCAAGCTTAGAAGGACAAAGATAAAGGAAAATGGAAACAAAACCAAAACAACAGCAAAATAAATAAAACAAAAGACCAAAAACTACTTCCTGTATAGACCCTCAAGAACCCTAGCAGAAGCTCTAGAATTTTCGTATCAAAAAATTTTCACCCTCTGAGTCTCATTCAGAATAAATCACAGGGGCCAGACAGCTGGTAATTACCAATCAGATTTAAAAGGGGACTAAAAGAACTCCAAATAATTCCCTTCCATTTGATCCAGACACACCTATCCAGCTATAGAAATGACCCCACCTCTATTTCTCCTCGGCTATCTGAGTATTACTCTTGCCACGTATAGAAGGATAGGCTGAGCTTAAATCACTTGAGACGTTACCCCCTTCTCAACTGGAGGTGGCCAGGGTCATGGAAAGGATCTGGGATTAAAATCATATAGAATTGGATCCAATTTTCCCTGCTATTATTCATTAGCCATGTAACCTGAAACCCCCATCTTTGTTGGTGATCTTGGATGGTGGACCGTCTGGGATGAGGAGAAGGAAGAGAATGGAGATCCACAGGGATAACTGTATTTAATGGTACCACATATGCAGAGACCCGACACTTAGTGAGTACGCAAAAAATATTAGTCTCAATCTTTCCTTGCAGACAGGCCTGACGCAGGGATCTTATCTTCTGACCCAAGTCCTTCCCTATAAGATTTAACATGGTATGTCCTCCAGAATTTACCTGGATTAAAAAAAATCTCTTCTCTTTATTTACATCTGTATTAGAGAATCTTGCTGCAAAGTGTCATCGAAATAATCTGATATAATACCCTCATTTCACAGATCAGGAAACTGAAGCAAAGAAAAGAAGCAAATTGCTTGATGTCACACAAGAAGTTGGCAGGACAAGGGTCCAGGTCGGTCCATCCCACATAACAAAAAGTGGCCTATGGACAGGCAAAATGGACAGACCTGTCCATACACCATAACACTGCAATGCCTACCATTTGTGTATCGCTTCCTACATTCTCAACATGCGTTAACTCATTAAATCTTCACAACAGGCTCCTGAGCCGTGTTCTCATATCTACTTTGTGTAACGGTTTCCCCAAGCTTGCACAACGGTGGAGCTGGAATGTGAGCCTGAGGCCCCTTTGCTCCAAAGCCCTGCTCTCACTCGCCACACTCAACAGCCCTCCATGCTTATTTATCAAGCTCCAGCTATGAGCCTAACATGGAATGGCCTCCAGAGAAGTTGTAAGACACAACCTTTGCCTTGAGAGACCCAACATTTTATTGGGGAGAAAAAAATACACACTTCAAAGAATTCACAGCAGTCAAAAACAACAGTTCAAAGTAGTGACGTGGTGTTATGTAGATGTGAGAGAAGGAAGAAGAATGTGGGTCCAAGATGCAGAGGGGGGCTCTGCAGACAACTTGCAGCAGGAGCAGGCCTGGAAAGCAGCTCTGCCCTGGGAGCCCAAGCCCTGTCTAGGTGGTGTGGTGGTTTTAGAACACATCCACAAATCCTTTGACGTGCCTCTCTTCAAGAGGTGGAGTTTAGTTCTTCCCCTCGATATGGTCAGGACTCAGTGACTTACTTCTAACAGAGTAACAGCAGAAGTGACAACGAGTGACGTTTCAGCCTATGACATAAAAGACACTGCCGTTCCCTTCCCCTGTCTTGGAGCAACTGCTCTTGGGAAAACCAGTCGCCCTGCTGTGGGTTCACTGAAGCAGTTCTGTCAAGAGGACCACGAGGCAATGAATGGAAGCCTCCTGCCCGTAACCTTCGAGGAGTTGAGACCTCTTGCCAGTAGTGCTTCTTCTGGAAGATGACCCTCCTTGACATCAAGTCTTGAGTTGACTGCAACCCTAGCTGACATCTTGACTGTAATTTCATGAGATCCCAAGACAGAGCCACCCATCTGAGCTGCTCCCAAATTCCTGATCCGCAGAAGTTGTGAGATGATAGACGTGTTGCTTTAAGCTGCTAAAATGTAGGGGGCATTGGTTATACAGCAATAGATAACCGATGCAGGTGGTGATGCTTTTACATGTGTTGGAAGGATGTGAAAGATAAAGAGGATGAGGATAATAAGGTAAATGGCAGACTCCACAACTTCAAACCCTAGTTCTAATGCTGTGAGACCTAGAAGATGCAGGTTAAGTTGGAGTTAAGTGCAGAAAAGCCATTTCTCCAAGTTAATAGCCAGAAGCCAATTTCCTGAAAGCTCAGTTAGTAAATTTACCAAGCAACTACCCAGGGTCGCTATGTGCCATCAAGAGTGGTGAATACTAACTAATCTTTCTCCTGAGGGGAGTCAACTGGCCCCAGAATAGAAATAGTCCTCTCCAGTGTACCCAAGGGCAGTGGAAAAAAACCCAGGCTTCTCACGTGCAATCTGACTTTGTAATTACAATTTCAGGTAGCGGTCATTAAGCACACACCCCACCCCTCAGTTTACAGATAAGCATCTACCCAGACATGCACACACCAGGCAGCAGAACAGGATTCATTCCCAGGGCTGTGTCCTTCATCTGGGTCACCCATCACAGAAACATCCACCACACCATGATCTTAAAGAAATGATTATCATTTGTGGTTCTAAAGAGGACCACATTATTTTCCACAAGTGTCAATTTTCCACTGCAATATTACATTTTCCAACATTTAGTTTTCTAGCATTTTGCCATGACTATCTGTGTAGATTAGAAAGGTTCTTAACTGTTATCTGTAATAGATTTTGCCTGTAGCAAAATTCATGCAGGCATAATAGAAGAACAAAGTGTACTCTGATGAAATTGCAACCATAATTTCCAGATGCCTGACATTTATTGCTTATTGCTATTAGAATTCAAGTGCCTATTTGTTTTGTACTTTGCTTTTACTCTTGCATCACAACATATAATGGAAAAAAGATATTTTAAATGTTGGGTTAAGTATCAAAGATCAACACAAGGCACCAACATAATCAATACTACTTAAACATACTCCTAGGCAATTAATTTTTAAAGAATCAAATTGTCGTACCCCATCAAAATTTATAACAATACCAGAAAGGGTGTTACATTCTTTATTGTTTAATTAAAAGCAACATTTAGCACTGATGCAGCTAACTGTTAAGACATCACAACATAAAAGGTTTTGCTTATCGTTACGATGAGGGAGGTACAACAGACTCTACATTTTGGATGATTAAATGTTAATTGTACTTTATTAGCTAGTGTGCACTTATAAAATTACTGAGCACAATCATAAGGAGGGCTGTAAGAAGCACAGCTTAAAATTGCCACCCTACAGTGACCAGTGCATCGCTGAAATTCGATATCCAAATAACCATCAGCCTTTTAAAAGGAGAAAACAAGTGGGTTTTAGGACTACTGTGTTGATAAAGTTGAATCCGGGAAAGGGCAAGGAGCAAAATATGCATAGCTTCAGGGCGAGGCACCAGAAAGATGCATACATAGAACAGAGAAGAGAGCTCGGAAATAAAACAAACAGAAAATAATACTGACAGATCCAAGCTGAGAGAGAGAGAGAGGGAGGGAGAGGGAGAGGGTGAGAAGGAGAAGATAGAGAAGGAGGAAGAGGAGAAGGAGGGGGAGGAGGTGTAGAAGAAGGAGGGGGAGAAAGAGGAATAAGGAAGGGCACTTTCCAGGCTTTCGTGTTCCGACAGAGGAGTGAAGATTCAAGACAGGTGGGTGATGCTGTCAAACTCAGGTCATGATATCTGCTCAATACAGAGGCACTGCCCAAATGCCGAGACTGTGTTTAGGCCCTTAAGAGACAAAATGGCAAGTGGAATGAGAGTGTCTTACCCAGCCTATCAAGTTCATGGGCCAGTTGGGTTAAATTAAAGAATGCCAAGAGGGCTTGGAAAGGACATAGAGGCCAACCAGACTCCACCATGGACCATTTTCATTCATTTCCCTCTACAAACTCCATATTTGCCAGAATTTTGTCTAACAAATTGCATTTACTCCGTAATAAGCAATGCAGGTACCATTGGAGGCAAATATACAACTTCTATTAGGCTTTTGCAATACTGAAAATAGCGTTGGACCCCACAGCCACTGTCCATACCTTAATCTAATCCTTTTCTTCAATGGTTAAGAAAATGATGCCTTCCCTAATACTGATGATGACCAAGACTGATCCCAAGAAACAGAGGGCACTGACATGGTCCATAAAAGCAGTTCTCCAAGTATGTACTTTCTATAGGGCAAGGACCACAGTCTCATAAGCTACCAATAACTCTGTCCACGGGCCTAGAACCCTGCAAATTTGCACTTCCTCCCTGGGGTTGGCTGAATGACTAGATAAGAACCTATCGGAACCTATAAGATGTGGGTTCTGGAACTGGATGTCCCAGCAACTGTTCCCAGAAGTATAAATGGTACTGGGGGATTCCAGAGAAACAAGGTTCAGACACTCCACTTAAGGAATCTATCAAGAGCAGACCTGTGTAACAAGATAGAAGATGTACACAGAACGCTGAAGTTAGGTAAAGAAATTACAACTACTCCATTTTCTGTAGCTGACCTCATCTTCTTGATGAAATCTGAACTCCACTCAAAAAAGGATCTGGATGTGCCATCCATTGGCATGTCAGGGTCTTCCAATTCAAATCGTCTCTAGGGTAACAAAGTTTGTTTTTGGTAAATAAATCTTAGGAACATCTTTGTACACTTGTGTGCACGTATGTGTATATAAATTTGCACGACACCATTTAGATGACCATCAAAAACAGCACATCACTAAACTCAAGACACCACGAAATTAAGTTCATTAGTGAGGACTGGGCCTAATAAAAAAAAATCTGTAAATGTGAGTGTGTGCGTTTGAACACAAGAGAATTCGGGTGGGCGGGGGGAGTTCTCGGTTCAACCAAGAAAGACTTGCTGGATCTAGAATGAGTTTGAATATAAGGCTAAGGAATGTGGACTCCACTTCATAGGCAAAACCTCTGCTAATGCAGAATCAGAGGCTCTAGGATAAAATGACACTTTAGGGAAATGATTCTAGTAGGTTTTGCAGAGTAGATTAGTAGGAAACAGCAAAACTTCCTGCTCTTTAATCCAGGCATGGAGTCATTCAGGGCCAGGGCAATGGTAGTGGGACAGAAAGGAAACAGGGGTATAGGGAACATTGATGAGAAGGTCATGGTGTAGGAAGGAACAGAGTCAGGGATGAAAGACAGGGAAGAGAACAAGGTTGGCATTAGAGATGAAAAGTTTGGTTGGTGTATTTCTTTTAAATACTGCCTTTCAAGAGTCATCAGGATATTCACATGAAGATCTGGCATTTTGTTCCCTAAACATCTGGATGTTTGTGATACAGACTGCAAGTAAAGCAATGAGAATGACACTCATGCTCAACCATTCTACTTGGTGTTCCCTAAAACTACGGATATCCCAAGTGCAAGGAAGCAAAGGATAGGAGAGAAAAATCTGTTCATCAATCCCAACTTCCTCTTCCAAGTCACTATATGACTTGACCCAACTGGAGGGTAACATTTTTTCAAGGAAATGTTTCAGATATTAAAAAAAAAAAGATATGGAAACATAATCAATTCTTGCACACTCACCAGATGATCACTTTTGAAATATATGCTTTGAAGAACAATTAGTTTTTTTTGGGGGGGACACTATGTCACACCGCTTAACATCAAATGTGGTGTTCTTCCTCATCAACCCCTCAAAAATATGTGTGAAGCATCTTCTGTAAATGTTCTACTCTTTTTTTTCAAATTTCAAAGTGTTTCAGCAGATCCTACAACCATCATAACTTTTCACCTACTTTTTGAAAGAAAATTAACACATAAATGTTGTTTAAAAATCCCCAATGTACATAAAGGTACAAAATTAAAATATACAAGTCTCTGGTCTTTCCCAACCCTTTGCATTTCAAGGATAGCTATTGTTAACAGTTTCTCATTTATCCTCCCAGATAAAAAGGACAGTAAACCACATTTATGATTTTATTTTAAAATTTACACAAATGCAATCCTAGAGATCACTGCTTATTTTGCTTGATTACACATCACGGGAGTATTCCTATGTCTACATATACCACTCTAACATATCTGTAAAAGCTGGATGGATGTGCTATGTTCCTGAAGCCAGTCCCCTGCTGATGGACATATAGGTTGTTACCAATATTTTGGTATTACGTTCAGTGCTCAAATAAATAATCTCATGCATATGTGTTGGTATAGGTTTATAAGCATATCCATAAAGTAACTTCCTAAATAAGAAATTTTAGGGTCAAATGAAATTTTACTACTAATGTTAGTAAATATTGCCAAATTGCTCTTCAAAATGGTTTTACCAATATACATTTTCATCCAAAGTTGCAAGAGTACATATTCCCTTAAACGCTTATTATGCTGACCTATAAATCTAACTTCTTATCTAACTTATTAATGAATTATTAATGACTGCACACCATTGTCCATTTCACTTGCTTCTCTAACTACAGAGTATAATTAAATATATTTTTTAGGGAGATTAGCCTTTTGTATTTCTTTTTGAATTGACTTGTGGAAACTCAGGAACATGCTATTGCAAAGACATTTTTTTATCACATGCCTTCCCTGGTTTTACACTGGGAATCATTACCAGAGAGATTTCCTACAGCTTGTACGTTTCCAAAAGAGTCAAATCTCTGGTCAGCGAGCTCCATCAAGAATTCACATTTCCAACAAATATGGCTAGTGCTGAGGTTGTCTTATATAAGCAACAAAACAGAACCGATGACATTTACATCACACTCAACTTATGAAGCACAATAGTGGATGGAATCACCTGAAAAGAGAGATATTTAGTGTCTTGAAGAAGAGGTCTGATCAAAGAGAAATGATTGATGGGATAGCAGTAAGATTAATGTTAGGATGCTGTCTGAAGTGTTACTGAAAGAGAGAAGTGAATAGCAAGAATATATTTAACCTGAGTTTTCAGCTAGTGCCAATTTTTTGAAGTAGTTCTTTTCTTATATTCACAAAGAAGAAGGGAATGACTGAATGTGGTACCAAGATGTAGGTATACAGCAGGTGTATGAAAACACATGTGATGAATTCAGGTAATCTCGTCTGTAATTAAAGAAATTCAATCCATTAATGTCTTCAACCCAGACTGCATCTTAGAATCATCTGGAAAGCTTTTTAAATCATTCAATACCTGGGCCCTACCCCAGACCCACTTCGAGTCTAGATTCAAGCATACAATCTCCCCGAGAAGATTCTGATGTGCAGCTATACTGGAGAATCTCTTTATTAAGAGCATCCTATGGGGTTCAGTTATATTCTCAAGTTCACTTTAGCTAATCCAAGGACCCATTTCCTGAAACCTCATAGTCATGACCATGCCTTGCTCTAATATAACATTCTGAAAATCAGTATTTGGCATAATATCTATTAGAAAGCCATATATTGAGAGGCATCAGCCACAGCAAATACAGTGGAATACAGTGAATGGAAAGTTTCTGGGGGTCTTTTGAAGGAATTAATGTTAAACACACACACACACACACACACACACACACACAACCGAGTTTACTGATGGGAGTGTAATCTGGAGATAACTTTTGCAGTTTAAATCAAGTCTTTAAAATGTGCATATCTGGGGGCTCCTGGGTGGCTCAGTTGGTTAAGTGTCCGACTTCGGCTCAGGTCATGATCTCATGGTTCGTGGGTTCAAACCTCGCATCAGGCTCTGTGCTGACAGCTCAGAGCCTGAAGCCTGCTTCAGATTCTGTGTCTCTTTCTCTCTCTCTAAAATAAACATTAAAATTGTTTTAAAACTTAAAATAAAATGTGCTTATCTGTTGACCCATAAATCGCATTTCTAGAAACCATGGTATGTACAAAGATGTAGGCATGGACTAGGATGTTAATTGCTGTGTTGTTTCACAAAATTGGAAAAAACTCATCTAAGGAACAGTAAATAAATTCAAGTTCAGCTACACAATGGAGCATTACATAAGCAGATTAGTCATTCATTGACATGAGAAATGTTCAAAATATATGTTAAGTGAAAAAGCGAGCTGTAAGTTCCACGTGTGGCGTGATCTCCTTTCCTTATAAATGATCTAATAGTAACACATTAAATGAGGGCCCCCCTCATTCCAGCTATGGTTCTCAACACTTTACAAATATTAACTCATTCACCCTTCCAACTCCAGGGATATTACTATTGGTACCCCATTTTACAGATGAAACCGCTGGTAAATACAGAGAACACACTGGTTGTTGCCAACACGGAGGAGGCTGGGGTGATGGGCAATATAAAACACAACACAACACAACACAACGAAACAAAAAGATAAAACCACCAGGACACAGAGAAGTTATTAATGGGCCTGAGGTCACAGGACCTAGTGGCAGAGCTTGGCTTTTAAATTAACACACTCTGGCCCGTAGCCCATGCTCTTCTTCACTGTTATGCCACTACTACTGATGTGTTTATGTGCATAGAATGTCTCAAAGGATAAAAGAGAAGTTTTACTGTTTACCCTTTGCTAATAAACATCTACTGTTTTCTCTAATGAGCATTATGTGACACACAGATTTTAAAAGTTGGTATATTTTGATGGAACGGCAAATCCTTTGACAATACCAGAGAAAAATCAGAAAGGAAAAAAAAAGACTCAGAGGGGACAGGGGTGCAATTAATAGAGGGCAGCTGGACATCTGCCTGAAAAGGAAAGTTGCGGGGGGAGAGTCAGTCTCTGAAGTTCTGCCCCAGCTCTCTGCTTGAATGGGTACTTCCCTACCTGTTCCCATACACAATAAAAGATGTAAATTTGCAAAATGAGGACGACGGCAACAGCCAGAAGGTGAACCTGTAAATTCTGTACAGCAAGAGTTTTCAGAAATGGAGAGAAATTGCGAGGAGAGCTGAGGATGGAGGAGTCATCAGTGAGGAGATACTGCTGAAAATACATGAGAGAGAAGAGGCTGGGTATGGTGGGGGCAGTTAGGCATTCATAAATGGAAGGAAGGAGAGACAAGACAGCACTTACAGAAGAACTCAAGGAAGGGAATCTAAGAGCGAGCTTCCCCTTCATACCTCCCCCCCACTCCTCGTTCTCTGTAAGATTTGATGAGCACCCAGGTCTGGACAAAGGCAAATGTTAAAAGTTGAAAGAGTCTTACTGTTGGAGAAATGGAGCCATCAGTGACAAAGCAGGGATGCAGAGGTCAGCAGTGCTACGGAGCTCAGCAGAAGTTAGACACCAAAGGTCTGCAATGGTGCCCTGCAGCCCACTTATACTCTCCCAGTAACATCAGTAGAATTAAAACACAGAGCTCACACCTCTGGCACCATACTATTCCTACTGGCCCAGAGACCTGGCCTTCTGGCTCTCTGCCATCATTAGGGGCTGCTGGCCAATGATGTTACTCCCCACTTCACCCAAAGCTTCAGTGGGTAGAATTGTTTAGGGAAGTAAGACATTCATTCTGAGTTAGGGAAAAATTCTAGAGTATATTTCAAGAAATGCAGCTGGTTGTGTTACTTTTAGGAACACATAGACATTCAAACTATGGTAACAAGTTCAAACTACTGCCTAATAAAAATACTTTTGGAATGAGCAACTGATTTATAACTGATTTGTAAATCTGGGCTTCCAAAGTACTTGGAGGTGCTGGAAAACAGAAATTAAAACAGATTCTATTCAGTATTTTAAGTACATCCTTCCATTTTATTCCGACTTTCAGCTTCTATTTTAAGAAAGACTCTTCCCTTCTTCGTAGATTCCCCATCCTTATTATTGACAAGACAAGGTTAAATAAATAAAGTTTCACTCTACATTTCTCTTCACTTAGCAGATGCATCAATATTTTCACACGTTCACACTTAGAATTACAGCAAAGACCACATTCAAGCCAAGAAGTGATTGTCTTTCTCAATCGTTCTACAACCAGAACTCTCAAATAAATGAGTTTAATAGCAGATTTTTCCCTCTTTGGACACTAACCTCTTTCTGTCTTTAGATATAACATATGATACCTGGGAAGCATATGGAAATTATGCAAAGACATGCATAAAAAAAGCATGATTGTAAAAGCCTCGCTGTAGAAACAGCTATCCCTACAGTAAGTACTCATATAACTTTTTTGCCTCCTTATTATTGCAGTACATAATTCACTCCTCTGCAAGTTCAAATTGCATATTACAGCACATTAATGTTGGTCTTCCTTTATAGCAACCCATCATATGGTTAGCATTCTCATTTATAACCTAAATTACTTTTATTTCTCCAGCCATTTCACCTAACTACTTTGAATCAAATGGGAAAATGATCACACATCCCAAGTTGCAGAAATATGCAGTCGTAAGAGCTGCCTGCGGCACAACGTGACTCACAGCTGTAAGTGTGGGGGTGCCCACCTCTGAGGACAGTTGCCCTTTTGAATCTACAAAGTGTGTTGGGGCTTCCTGACTCCATTGAGCTTAGCAGTGGGTAGAATTGAGGACCATCCCTGCTTTAAATAAAGACTAGAGCCAAATTTATTGTTTTTAAGGGAGGAGAAAAAGAAGGAGTTGAGAACCCTTCAATGGCTTCCCATTTACCCTAAGATCAGGATGGAAATGTTGGCCCTCTCACGTGCGGCCTCTGCCAGCCTCTCTGGTCTCATCATGTATCTCTTTGCTTTGTCACTGAAAAGCAACTCCCCTAGTCTCCTTTCGGTTCCTTGAATATACCATGCTCCCCTACAACACGAGGCCTTTACCTATACTGCCATAGTTCCTGAAACACCCCTTCCCCTATCCTGCATTACATAGTTAATTCCACCTCTTCAAAAAAATCTGGTTCATTGATTAGTTCCCCAGACAACCTCTTCCCTGGCTTCCCTGACTGAATCACTTTGCTCTAGTATATAATCTCAGGCAGGATAATTTATTGAATATTTTATTACATATACACGTGATTTTTTTTCTTTCTTTCTCACATTTCAAGACTATGGCTTGGCCTTTTTATTCTTCCTTGCCTTACCAAGTTTTACAGAGCAAAGAGCAAAAGCATCCTGTCTTTGCCAGCAGTTCAAGCCTATCGAAGAGATAATGCCAGGCGTCCAGAGAGGAGAGGAAGAAGTAGACCATGAGAGACTGACAAATCCTATACGCAGTGGAGACCTTCTCTTTGCTCCCAGAAAGCCCCCCTGAAGAGATGGCAAGACCTTCAAGGGATGGCTGCATAGCATTTCTAGAGAACTTCTTATGGGTCAATAGCAGCATGCCTCTGCCCTTCAAGGACATTTCCACTCTAGACAGAAAAAGATACCAAGCAATGATCATATAAGCTATGGAAGCTTGGAAACTAGGGGCCCTTACTGCACTGGCCAGGTACCACCAGAACCCCCTGGGCTGCAGTGACCAGGAAGGAGGAGGCAGCCACAAGGGAGACAGAACTTCCCACCTACCCAAGATGAGGGAGAATGAAGATGACTTAAAAGGAAAGAATGTAATACTTCTTGCACATTGGAGTTCAAGGACTGCTGTTCGTACCTGTTTTACACTCATCTTCCTTCTCAAACATTTCACTCATCTGTATTTTTCAAATTTTCAATTGTGTGTTTGTCATTGAGTTCTTTCTCCTTCTCTACTAAGACCCCTAGAGGCAGGGACTATGTCTGTGTTGCTCACTATGCTATTCCCAGGGTATAGCACAGTGGGTATCAATACTTTCCTTCCTTAGACTGAACTGCATACAGTAAAATGCACAAATCCTGAGCATATGTGTCAGCAAATTTTGACAAGCATATAACAAGTCAAGGTACAGACCATTCCCATCATCCTTGTGTCCTTTTCCAGTCTTACCCTTCTTCAGACCATAGGCAAGCACTATTTTGATTTCTATCCTCATAGATTAGTTCTCTCTGTCCTTTAACTTCACGTAAATGGTAACATAGAGTATGAACTATTTTGTGTCTTCATTGAATCAATCATCATATTTCTGCGATTCACCCATGTGTTATATAAATGAGTAATTTGTTCCACGTTTGCTGCACACTATGCCATTGCATGAATTTGCCACAATTTATTTATTCATTTTCTTGTTAATGGGCAACAAGAAAATAAATTTAAACATGTTGTTTTGGATTTTTCATTATGATGAATAAAGCTGCAAAGAATATTTTTACACAAGTCATTTTGTAGAACTGTGCTTCCATTTTTCTTGGGTAAATAGGTAGAAGTTGATTTGCTGGATCATAGGATAGGTGTACATTTAATTTTATAAGAAACTGCCAGTTTTCCAAAATACTTACATAATTTTACATCTCCACCAATGATACATGAGTAGTCTAGTCACTCTGCATCCTTTACAGCATTAGATATTGTTAGTCTTTTTAAATGTTATAGATTTTAGGGAATATATAGTAATTTCTTATTATGGTTTTAGTTTGCCTTTCCCAGTGGGCTTACAATGTCGAGCATCTTTTCATATACTTAGTGGCCTTTCATATACCCTTTTTTGTGAATTGCTTAAATCCTTTGAACATTTTGTATTGGGTTGTTTCTCTTTTTGTTATTTATTTGTGAGAGTTCTTTAAATATTATGGATAAAAGTGATGGGGAATGTCGAAAAGACACAACCACCAGTTGACCTGGGACCCCAAGCACTCAGAGACTCCCCACCCCTTTTCCTGTCTTTGGAATGTGTGTTCCACTCGCCTTTCCTAACTCCAGAGACTGTTCAAAGGACATAGCCTTTGACATAGGGATGTGGTGTTGAAAACACCTGCATGTATACAGGACTGGACCCAGTTAAGGCCTCTTGATGAAATTTTAAGACCTGGTGGGCCAGTACAGGAATCCATTTATCTTGGCGCCACCCAAGAGAAGCCTCATGTGTAAGTTCCCTTTACTTATTAAAACTGCCACCTACCAACCTACAGTGGCCTGCCTCTTTCTTCTGTCTCTCTCTGCCCTCTTGAGTACAAGGGGGACCAGTTTCAGATTACACTTAGGAAGCTCCCTAGAGGGTTGCAAACCAACAGGAAGTTCTTATGGATATAGGTGGAACGCTTCGTGGAAAATGTTGTGAATGTTTTCCCCATTCTGTGGTTTGCCTTTTCATTTCTGTAATTGTGATTACTAAGGAACAGGAATTAATTTTAATGAAGTGAGTTTATCTTTTTCTTTTATGATTTTACATTTTGCTTTGTATCTAAAAAAATCTTTGCATATGCCCAGGTCACAAAGATATTTGCCTATTTTTTTTCATCTAAGATCTTCATAGTTTTAGCTTTTACATTTCAAGCTGTAATCTACTTTCAGTTAATTCTGTGTGTGAGGTATGACTTGCAGTTTCTTTTTTTTTTTCCATATAGACATCCAGTTATCCAGCATCATTTGTTGAAAAGACTTTCCTCCTTCCATTAAATTGCATTGGTGTTTTCTTGAAAAATCAATTGACTGTACATGTGTGGATCTATTTCTGGACTTTCTTCAAACTCCATGAGTAAGGTAAAACCATATTTAGGAAGGTCTTTAGTTTTTCCTCAACAGTATTTTATGGACTTCAGTGTAGAGGTCTTTTACATCTTTTGTTAAATTTATTTCTAGACAATTGTTGGTTTTATGCTCTTATGGAGGGTATTTTTAAAATTCTATTTTCTGATTGTTTCTAATATACAGAGGTAAAGTTGATTTCTGTACATTGACTTTTTATGCTAAGACCTTACTGAATTCACATAGCAGACCTATTAATATTTTAAGATTCCTTCATCTATGCATCTAAGATTCCTTCATCTATGCATCTTCAGACACATGTCACTGTGACTGGTTTTACTTCATCACTATCAATGTTTTGGTGCGCTGACCTCCACTAAACTGTTGAATAGGAATGGTTTCAAGTAGAAATATTTGCCTTTTCTCAATTTTAGTATGAATGTTTTCAGTAACTAAGAATGATGTTACAAATGATGTTAATGTTTTCAATATTTTACCATTAAGAATGGTGACATCTTTTTCAAAGATGCCCTGTATCAAATTGAAGAAATTCTTTTCCATTCCTAATTTTCTCATAGGTTTCTCTCCCTCTTTTGCAATCATAAATGTGTACTGGATTTTGTCCAAACGCTTTTTCTGCACCTTTTGAGATCATGATATGATTTTTCTCTTTTACTCTGTCATGTGATGAATTACATTGGTTTTTGAATGTTAAAAACAACCTTACATTCCTGGAATTAAACCCACTTGGTCATGATGTATTATATTTTTAATATATTGCTACACTAATTGCTAATAATACAGTAAGGATTTTTGAGTCTATTTAATGAGTGATTATGACCTGCATTTTTCTTTCTTATAATGCCCTTCTCCAGTTTTGTTATGCTGGCTTTATAAAATGAATTAGAAAATCCCTCCTCGTTTTTTGTTTGTTTGTTTGTTTGTTTTTTATTCATGAGTTTGTATAAGATTTGAGTTATTTCTTCCTTAAACATTTACTAGAATTCACCGGTGAAGTTTTGGAGACAGAAGTTTCTTTGTGAAAAGGATTTTAATTATGAGTTTAATTTTTAATGAATATTTAGAGTTATTCAGGTCATCTATCTCCTTTAATCAGTTTTGATAAGCTGTATTTTTATGAAAGTTGTAAAATTTTGTGGCATAAAGGATCAATAGTAAAACCCCTTTCATCTTTAATATTGGTTTTGTGTTTTCTCTTCTCTTTCTTGATCAGTGTTGTTAGTAGTGTATCAGTGTTATTACTCTTTGTTAAATGATAATCAACTTTTGGACTTGATACTTATCTACTGTTCTCCATTCTTTATTAATTTATTTCAGAGCTTTCTTCTTTGCTAATATGAGCATTTAAAGATACGATTTTCTCTCTTAGCCTCACTTTAGTTGTACTTATAAATTTTGATTCTTGCTTTTTAATTATCATTTATTTCAAAATATTTTTAATTTCTCTTATAAATTCTTCTTTGAAGCATTGGTTGCTTGATTTCAAATATTTGGGGAATTTGTAGATACATTTTTATTATTGATTTCTAATTTAATTTTCCCTTGGTCAGAGAATCTATTTTATATTATTTCAATCTTTAAAATTCTGGGGGACTTGTTTTATAGTCCAGAATCTGGTCCATTTGGTTAATCTTTAATGTGTCCTTGAGAAGAATGTATATTTTGCATCTGTTGATTATAAGAATTCTAAAATGTCTATTAAGTTATGTTGGTTGACACTGTTGCTCAGATCATCTATACCCTTTCTGATTTTCTGTCTCCTTTTCTACCAGTTTTGGACAAAGGAATGTCCAACTCTGACTGTGGATTGATGTATTTCTCTTTAGTTTTGTGAGTTTTGTTGCATGCAGTTTGATTCGCTATTAGACATATATTTAGGGTTATGTCTTCTTGATGAATTGGCTATGATTCTAAATGTCTCTTATGTCTGGTTTGAGATCTTCTCTGTCTGAATAACAGAAGTATATCAGTTTTCTTATGAGTAGTGTTTGCATGGTACACCTTTTGACCATGACCTCTTTTGAGTTCCCATTTACCTGCATTTTTATAGTTAAGGTGTATCAACTGTAGATAGAATTTAGTTGTATAGCCATTCTGATGATCTTGGCTTTCTTTTTTTTTTCTTTTTCAAATTTTTATTTAAATTCTAGTTAGTTAACATATAGAGTAACTGATTATCTTGGCATTGTATTTGGAGTATTTACTCCATTTAAATGTAATAGAAGTACTGATAAAAACTGGGTTGAGGGGCACCTGGGTGGCTCAGTCAGTTAAGGGTCTGACTTTGGCTCAGGTCATGATCTCACAGCTCACGAGTTCAAGTCCCACATAGGGCTCTGTGCTAACAGCTCAGAGCCTAGAGCCTGCTTCGGATTCTGTGTCTCCCTCTCTCTCTGCCTCTCCCCTGCTCACACTCTGTCTCTCTCTTTAAAAAAAAAAAAAACTGGGTTGAAATCTACCATTTTGTGATCTTTTTTCTTCTGTTCTCTGATCCTTGATCCTCTTTTCCTGCCTTCTTTTGTATTCATTGAGTACTTTTTTGGATTTCATTTTCTCTATGGATTTTTAAGCCATATGTGTGCTTTCTTTGACTGCTCAAGGGAATCACAATACATATTTATTAAGCCAGTAAATGAATGAAGCAACATACACCCATTTACAATCCACCCCATCAGTCCTTCATCAAGCCTAGACATAACACAGCCAACACTGATAACATGCCAGTGGAAGGGAAATACTTTAAATTCAGGCTCACCTTGAGAAGGTAAGGAATTCTTGTCTCAACGTTAATACAACTGCCTCTTGGTCAAGTTGCACTTTTATTCCTTCCTTCATTCAATTACCTCTCTAATAAACATACATTTCCTTCTTTGGCTATCTGTCAAAATTGCCTTTGAAGATGTAAAAACTACAGGTGCCAAGACCAAGACCTATTGAATCAAAATCTTCAGAGAGCTTCCGGTACACAGATAAGTTGAGAGCCACTACATTAATGAATGCCCACTGAATTCTGGCGACTGGCTGTAAGCACTAATCCTTTAATGTCCCCCACCTGCATGCCACACAGCAGCCCCCTAACAGCAAGGTACACAAATTCCTTCTCTCCTCCAGATTATGTACAAGGCCAGAAAAAAAAAAAAAAAAAGTGAGGAACTGAAGAGGCTCATTAGGTTTCTAATAGGTTTTTTTCCCCCCTTTTCTCTTTTTTTTTTGGAGATTGGCCTCCTCCAGGCACATGTAACTCAAAATAACTCCCATGGGGGAAGAGTGGAGAGGCATGTTGAAACCACAATGGCAAAACTTAATGGCAGCAAAAGAAGGTTAAGAGAAGAAACAAAAACAAAAAAGAGAAGAAAAAAGAAAAGCAAAGAGAAAAACCTTAGCAATAGAAAAGAAAAAGATTTCTTTAAGATTTCTTATGATAATCTTTAAGAAAGAAAAGATTTCTTTAAAAGAGAAGCCTTACCTCTTCACATTTCTTCTCTGCATGCTCTGTAGATAACAGCAGACCATGGCTTGTGCATCCTTGAAATGCTTGAATTAGGTATAAACCATTGGCCCTAGCTCCACTCAGTGTGTGCTTTGTTTGGCCTCTCATGGCCAGCTAGCAAAAGCCAGCAGATACTCACTGCCTCAAGCAGAGTCTTGGGACCCTACAATACATGAAATAATCTACAACCGGAATCGTATCCGTCAGTCCAGTGAAGTCCTTCCTCTTTTCCATCGGGCAGAGCATACTTCAGTTTACCACTCACCCTCAAAGCCTGGTTCAATTGTACTTCTCAGAGGCCCAGCAGGGAGAGTGGAAGCCTGTCGTTCTGGTAGGGAAACCCAAAACACTTTCCCACTGATTTTTGTTGCCTTGGAAGCTATACAGTCCAAGGGAAGGAAAGAAAAATAAGAAACTACAGCAAGGAGTGGTTCATGAAATAACCTCTATGTGAAACCAGGCTAGAGAAATATATTAGAGCCTCTAATGATAGCTTAGACACTTGCTCCCTTCCAAATTACTAGTGTTAATGTGTGCAGTGTAGTGAGTGTTCTTAGTGTGTAATTTTACCCTGCTTTTGTTTTTATTCCTTCCTTTGGGTGGACAAGAATCATGTTATGATATTTTGCATGGCTGCCTGTAACACTGGGTAATGCTATTGTTCATAACAACGGGCACCATGTACATAGCACCTGTTTAGAGGGGCCCAGCAGCTAGGATTTAAATTGCCTACTCTCACCTCCCTCACCCTGTGGGCCTGGACACTGGGCATAAGGGAACTGGGGCTTCACATACAGGGGAGAGGGCTGATTGCAGTGAACTGGGTGTGCTTTGTAAGCCGTTCACACCAGCTTACAGAAAGGCTTGCTGGGAACCAAGAAAGCAAGTTTCTCCCAAGCCAGAGGCTTCAAATCGGAGACCTGCAGGCTGGATATAAACTAATTAGGGCTTTCTGCGGCCCTATGTACACCTGTGTATGAATTAGAAAAAGGCATTCCTACATGTGGTTAGGCCTATTTTAGGACCCTCAGCTAAAGCCCAACCTACCCAGTTGTATAGACATGGTAACCCTGGCTGCCAAGCATGCTTTTTCTGTTTTTAGCATATCGGAATATTTTTTAAAAAGCAGATTTACAATTTCCCTTGAAAAATGGGAATTATGGCACACTGAATTCACATGCTCCCACGGCAGCTATCAGTGGAGGTGAGTAACAGATGCCCATCTGAGATGGGCCCCATGCTCTCCAGTTCACTACAGCCCACTCCACTCCTTACTGTCCTTCACTTGGCTCACCCATTCACTGATTTCACCTGCCGGGCACTAAGGGCATTAGCGTTTGACACCACTCTCAAGCTCTTCAAAGCTTTGTTAAACACATACAGTCAGGGTTAGGTTTCCTTCTTGCCTTCCTGAAACAGTGGAAAGAGATTCCACGGGGCCTGCACTGCCCTTATATAGAGGTTAAAATGGTGGGATCTGGAGCAAGATAGCTCTGAGTTTACAAACCTCTTCTGCCACTTCCTGCATAGATGATATCCACTTAAAATTTCACTCCCACTCTCTTCTGCCTTTCTTTTAAGGCTCGGCCTGAAGGACACCTTCTCCAAGATGCTCTCTCAGACTGCCTCCACCTTCAGGGCTTAACATGAACCTTAATACTGAACATTCCCATCCTGAACACTGAACTCACATTCCCACATGGCAGCTGTCCGTGAAGAAGAATAGCAGCTACCCACAAGGGATGGGGCCATGTCATCTAGATGGACTTCAGGAAGACCATCTGGAGCTAGAGTTGAACAAATACGTAAATACATGATAGATAACAGGGGCCAGATTTCTCACTGCCAGAGAAAGAAATTTGCAAATAAGCAAACTAGAAATTAAAACTAGAAAACTAGAAAAAAAATCTGTGGAGCTGAATTAGAATCAGAGACAAAAGTATAAACTCATGCAAATTTAATTTATATATAGGTAGATACAGAAATAATGATAGATGTGTGTATACACTGGTTAGTATATATACATGTATTTCGTAGTTCTGTCCATTGAAAGGGCCTAGAAGCAGTGACACACCAGTGAGCAATGAGCACACCCAGTGCCCGTATCTTGGTTTCTAAATACCTTGCTTCATTAGAAAGAATCTGACTCTTCAGGGAAATGTTTTGTTCAAGGAATGAAACACAGAGAATACAAGATGGGTTTGATCATCTTACAGTGCCAAGGAAGTACTAAAAAAACAAAACAAAAAACCAAAACAAAACAAAAAAACAAGAAAGGATGAGGGCATGACAAAAGGACACAAGAGCCAACCTGGAAGATCTCTCAGTGGCCCAAACTGGAGCAATCTGAACAACAAAATAAATAATGTAATATTAGATTATAACGCAAGGTGTAAAATGAGTAAACATGAATCCATACAGATATAAATAAATGCTTGAGTAAATAAGTAAATGGGACTAGGAAGAAATCTTCCACACCCAGGAGGTAAAGCTTAATTTCCCTCCCTTTGTATGTGAACTGAACGTAGTGACTTGCTACCAAAGAATAGACTCTGGAGAGAGAAAGACAGTGACTGCCTTAACCAAGCGGCCAGTGCTAATATCACCAGTTATAAGTCATGTTGACCTTACACACCTCATGATACAGTGTACACCATACGATATAAGAAGAGACTTGGGTTTGAATCTCCAGCTCCATCATTTAGTACCTTTGGGACTCAGTATCTCTAGGCCTCAGTTTCCCCTTCTATAAAATGAGGGAAATAATAAATCTCTTCCCATGGGATTACTGTGAATAAATGTGTTAAGTGGGGACCTTAGAATTGGGCACAAAGTGAGTGCTCAATACATACTGAGTATTATTATATTTCTTTATTCTTCCCAGATCCCTGATTACATTTCTTGGTCCTGACGGCTACTACTGACTCTTCAGTAAATCATTTCAGAGGCTAATGATTACATTCGGCACCTCCCAATGCAGGATTTCTGGGGCATCTAATCCCTTACTGGAGTATTGATTCTAGCATCTAAACATGAGAGTCAGCTTCTAGCATCTAAACATGAGAGTCGGCTTTTAGGACACAAAGAAAGGCAGTTACAGGGTGGTTAGAAGCACTAGTTCTGGAGTTGAGATGCCAACTCAACAACACCCAGTAACTGATGATCAATTCTTTCACCACTTTGAGCTTCCTCATCTGCAAAATGGGTAAAATACCAACATATATCTCAATGATAACTGAATAATCCATCTCTTACCAAAATGCCTGGCACTTAGTAAGGGCTCAATAAATATTTGTTGTTATTATTATACAGCACAATTAAAAAAAAGAATCTAGCTGCTGTTATGAGCATTTTCCTTATAATGAGAGAAGTACATTAAAAAATCTCTCATCTTAGTTGTGACATGATCTGGGGGCCCTTACAGGTCCTAGAGGTAGCAAAGGAGACAAAGCTTCCTTTTTCCTCAACTCTGCTGTCTGGGAAGGGGGTAGGGAATTGGGGCCGAAGGTCCCAACCTTGGCATCTGGGCCCACTGCCTCTCAGGAACAGCTGCCCCTCTCTCCCCCACCACTCACAGGCCGGAAGGGTTAGGGGAAGAAGCAGATCTGAACAGATGACCCCTTGGACTCACAGGTCAAACACAGGCTGGGAAGGGGACGGCCCCAAGGAGTAGCAGCTGCAGTTTGCCCGGCTGGGTCCCCCGGGGATTATTTGTTTAAGTTTCAATGAAATGATTTCAATTTAGTGGTTCTATGTTATATGTTTAGCTTTTTCAAGAAAAGATTTTCAATCTGGCCCCAGACCTCCCTAGAGGTTGTTGATAGTAATTTAAGTACTCAATTATTTGGTCTGATATGAGAACAATTGTTAAAGGTCACAGGCCTGACCGGGAGATCGCTATGTCAACCACCAAGACACATCCTTCTGCTTTTGTTACTATTTCATTCTTTTAAACAAATAATATACTTATGTGATTCAAAATTCTAAAGGCACTAAATAATTATTTCCTATTCATCACCTATTCATTCCTTAAAGACAACAAGTTTACCAGTTTCCAGGTTTGCTTTTGGGGTCCTTCCAAAGACTTTTTTTTTTTTTTTTTTTTGCCAAAGCAGGCAAATATGTGAATATACACACTTTTTGTTTGGTTTCATTTTCTGTATTTCTTTTTCACAGGCAATATTTCTCAGATACCCACGACAGCTGCTATATTTTTGCTTCCAGATGCTTAAATAGATAGCAAATTTAGTAACATTTACATGAACTAGTGCCTTACTAATAGTATCTGCATTCATTTAAAAATGTTTTTATAGGAGATTAAAAACACCTATACTACGTTGTATCACACAGCAGCTAAAAGGAATAAAGTAGATCTGTGTTAGCACTAAAAGATCTACTAAAAAGAAGTGTTGGCAATAATTATTTATACTTCGATACCACTTATATAAAAACTATCCCCAAAATACTTGGTATTCACTGAGTGCCCACGTAAAAGAACATTAACACTCTCTGGAAAGTCACATGCCAAACCAAGAACAATGGGAAAGGGACAAAATGGAGGAGAGTCAGGGGTGGGGGATCAAAGAGGTCATTAGCAGAACGCACACTGTGCTGGGACAGACTTTTCGGCGGCGCTTCTGGCTCACAACTGCCATCAACCTGATTGGTTAGTGTCCACGGCGAACTGTTGTTAGGTATTTTGAATATCACCCCTGGTCATGAGCGTCATCTTTACCATCAAATATTTGTATCAGATGAATTCATGGATTTCTTCTGAAATTAAAAAAATATATATAAGAAAAGATCCTATGTACAAGGTTCATGTATTTTATCCACAAAAAGAGCTTGGTGGCTACTGGCCATGTCATCTGCAGACTCTGATCCACTGACTCATAATACACACTTCCCAAGAGCTAAAGGATGTTTCCTCAACACTTTCAGCTGGACCCAGAACACACCGGGGAACCCCCACCCCCAGCCTGGGAATGGCCTCACAGTGCACAGAGATGGACTAACTCTCTATTGTTCAAATCCCAAACCCAACCTTCCTCTTCGGCCTGAGCTACTTGGATGGTGAGAAATAGGGCAGGAGAATCCCTCTAGGGTCATCCCCACCTACCAGGCTCCAAAGGCAAGGACCGCCCAGCGGAACTCAACTCTGACAACCTGCTGAGGTCAGCACGCTGTTTCATAAAGGGCCAGATAGTATCTTTGGCTTTGCAGGCCAGATGGTCTCTATGGAAATCTGAGGACTCTGCCATTGCAGCGCTATCCAGTGAACAGGCATGGCCATGTTCCAATAAAACGCCTTTTACAAAAGGAGGCCTGTGGCAGGCCACGGTTCACAAACCCCGAAGGACGACAAGCAGTCTTGCCAATACCCCGTCTCTCTCTAGTTAGTTCATCACTGGTCTTTGGTATCAGATTCTGAGTCCTGGATGAGACCTTATAGATTAGGAGATCTGTACAGAGTAAAAGGCCCTAAAGCAATTCCACACCAGCATGGCCCAGTGACCCAAAGACAAAAGACTCTCTCAGGGTGTGTGATGTTCAACTCCCCAGACTAAAGGAAATTCGGATACTCAGAGAGAACATGTTCACCCCAGACCCGTAACTGAGGAAATGCACAGGAGCCAGATGGAAAAGGGAAGTTTCGATTTTGGTGCTCAAATCTGTATTTCCCTCTCTCTGCACGGAACGCTTGTCTCCTTAATTTAAGTGGAAGTATAGAGAAGTGAAATGTAGAAGTCAGTCACAAATCCTACCTGGGTTAGGCAGACTTTCCCTGATAAGACCCTATCTATTGTAAAGCTCCCACATCACACAAGAAATCTATCTTTATCTTAAGTAATAAGCATTATGCCAGTCAATCTTTCTGCGGCAGGTTGACACATCATTAAACCAAGGCATGAGGATTAAAAAAAAAAAAAAGGCCCCATCAAACCATCACAACTCCCATTTCTTTCATATGTAACGATACACTAACAGCTACTCTTAAAATGACAGGCTACCCTGCAGCCTGGCGAGCTCAAGTTTTTCCAGAGGTTTTCTCCAAAGATGTCACATGAATTGGGAGTGCCGATCTCAAAGATGGTACTGAGGAGCCCAAGGAACAGAGGAAACAAAATCACAGAATGACGGAAATAATCACATTCAAGACCTTGTAGAAACTGTTGAAAGTTTTTTTTTTGTTTTTTTTTTTTTTTTTGGTACCCAATTAGAGATAAGGGGGAGTGGGGGAAGATCTCAAAATTGTGATTAGCGTATTGTTCTTTATTTTCCCCTCTTGCTCCCAATTAAAGAGGGGTTGCTTCTTTCGCTGGAGATACACAGTTATTAAATCATTATGTCTTTCTTTAAAAGACCAATTTATAACAGAGGGCTCCATACTGCTGCCACTTCTGCAAGGTTGCTTATAATTACTCCATGCAATGCTTTGACTAATTAAATCACACAAGAGATTGTTTCTTAGTAACACACCTGGTCCACACTTTGTTGTTGGCTTTCATTAAAGCAGTGTGTCTCATGCTGCCTTGTAGCATGAAAGGATATTAATCAGGTAAATGGCCATTAAAAGTCATATCAATGTTTGCTGTGCAGTGATTATTTTCTTAAATCTTGAACAAAGGAGGTTTCTTTGAAATCTCACGGCTGGCCTCCAACCACAGGCGAGAAGAGCCACATGGACATGCTTTGTGTTTCAACCTTCCCAAGAAGAAGGAGAAAAAGGAGCCCAATCCAAGGTGTGGCAAGAAATAAGATTATACTCTCTTTGGCCCACTGGGCAATATTCGGGGCAAGGAGGGAGGCGCTGAACAAACTGCAATCGGTGTACGGCAAGAGGGGACAAGAGACAGGAAGTGCTCTCTAAAGGCCCCCCCATTCCCTGGGAGAGGAAAACTCCACTTTCCTGGCAATGCTGCTAATTAGGTTGCATTTCAGAGCTCTTGTTAGAAATAAAAATGCCCAGGGAATCCAATGCTACGAGCATATTAAAATGAAAAGAAAAATGTTGCTAAGGGTTTCCTTCTGCCAACCAGGCACCCTTTACGGTCTCACTGATCAGGTTCTGGACCTGGACTGGAAACACAGTCCCACCAGTGTGATTTCCTCAGATATTCTTTCCCTCAGCCTGGTAGCAGCCCTTCCGAACGAATATATATTTATATAACCATGACCACTTCTAACAGAGCAAACGTTCCATTCAAGAGAGGAAGGCAGGTGGCCACGCACATATATACCGCGAAAAAAATTACGACTTTGCCACAGGCACCTACCTGGGATCCGGCAACCTTTTCTTCTTTTCTGCCACAAATGACCGTGGCTCTGGACTGAGCAAGCCGCCTTGCTGAGGCTGCGATTCAGCCTTCTGCTTAAGATCCCAGGCTCCGGAATACACATTCTGAGGTTGGAATCTCAAGTCTGCACTTCCGTGGCTATGAGCAAATTACTTAAACCCTCCATGCCTGGGTTTTCTCATACAGAAAGTGCACACAATCTCAGCAATAACCTGCCATGGCGCTTAGGAGAATAAAATGTTTTATATATGATATGCATACAGTCTGACATAAAGTCCATTATATATGATACGCATCACATGTATGATACCTGATGCACAGAAAGTCCTCAGTAAACATTGGCTAGAACACGTCTGATAGCTACCAAAGCCTTACCTAGTCCATGCTTTCCTTCAAAACTGCGGGCAAGACGGAAGACTACAGACTAAACACTCTTGGGCGGATCTCCCCTGGTGACACTGTGCCACCGTGGGAGAGGGGTGTGAGCTTGAACCGGTTCTCACTGAATCTACGGGAAACTTACCGATGCTCCCCGCAGGGTCCCCAGCCAGAGGCTTCCGCCCAAGGCACGTGCACCAGGCCTAGGCTGTCCTCAAGGCCCCCGTCCACGCTGTCCCCCGCACGAGGGCCCCCAGAGCAGCGAAGAGGCTGGAATCGAGTCTGCGAGTCTGCGCACCTCGCGGGTGTGGCCGCGACGGGCCAGAGCGGGAGCCGTTTTCCTCTCTCACGGAGGGGGCGAGGGTGGCCCTGCCCCACAGGGTCCTCTGACCGAGGAGGCCTCTGGCCATCTCCCCACTTCCGCCAGCCAGAGGACAACGGGCTGGTCGGCCAGGACCCGAGCGGCAAGGGACACAGAGGCCAACGCAGATCGGTTCGGCAGGGTGGAGGCCAAGGGCTGGGAAGTCCTGGGGTGGACCCAACTTTGAACTTGGACTGAACACACCTCCAGGTTTCCTTCTCTCTCGGGTGCGTCCCCGCATTTCTCCGGGCGGACTCCCTCTCAGGCGGCGCGCCACGTGCCGACAGGAGAGCCGGAAACGCCGCCCACAGGGACCAGCGCGAAAGAGCGCTTCTGTCAGAGCTGAGGGAGAACTTGCCTGTCATTGGCTGGGACCAGTCACGTGCCCACCTCCTACGCAACAGCTCTGGGGTGCCGGGAGCTTGAATTCTGATTGGCCAGTTGGCAGGTCAGGGTCACAGGGTACTTCGGGCGTCCTGGGTGACCTTCGCGGCTCGGGGTTGGAGGCTAGGGGGTGGTTGCAGGAGATGCTGTTACCAACATGGGCGTGGATAAGGGGTGGCCCGGAAAAAAGGCAGATGTTCGCTGGAGTGGAGAGAGGAGGCCATGGAGGACTGAGATGGAGGAGAGCAAGAGGGAAGGTGATCGCTCCTCAGATGTGTGTTTACTGGTCTACTGTCCTACCTGAAGGGGGTTGCTGACCACTGAGCCGACATGGACCCGTCTCAGAGACCTTGCTGTGGCCGCAGACCCTGCCCTACATCTCCAAGGCTGTGGTTCTCATATAGGCTGCATGTGAAAAAATCCCCTGGGGAGCTTTTGAAACATCTCTGGGCCGGGACCCCTCCTCCAGAGATTCTGTTTCAGTTGATGGTGTGGGAGGGAAGGCATGGGTGGCTGTGGTCTTAAGTTCCCCCAAGTGATTGTGTTGGACAGCCAAGTTTGAGCACTGTCCTGAGGCACCTGCTTTCTATTCTTTAGTAAACATGCCCACAAAAGGCTGGGTGGGGGGGCGTGGAATTCATCCAGTTCCCAAGAACTCCCATCCTTGCTAAGCAAACCAGTTTTCCCCACTCAGGTTCAAATTCTTAGGAGAATTAAAAGATGGGGGGAAAGGGGGGCGCTTGAGAGGGGACTAGGAGCTGTTCTGTTGGATATTGAGAGAATAAGTATATTAAAAGGTGCCTCATGTTACCTTCTCAGTGTTCTGCCTTTGTGCGGTTCCCTCTAATATGTTTTTATCCAGTCTCGGCGCCATGATGTCATCATATTAGCTTATAATACAAATTGACAAAAAGGTGACACTGCTGGAAAATGTGCTCAGAGGAAGAAATTATTCTCCTGCCCTTACTCTCCACGCCCACCAGTTTCAGTTCTGTTCCTTTTCAGCGAAAGGAGGGAATTCCTTATCCTTTGCAAGAAGACCCTATGAGATGTTTGTATGAATTCTACATTTACCAATTACAGGAAGAGATTTACCACTTAATAGGCCAAATTTCTGATGACAAAGTGAAAATAACCAAGCAACCTTTCTAACTGTAAACTATCTCCACTGGCTGGATTAAATGCCAAGAAAAGATACATCCACATTTGAGTTTCTAATCTACTTTGGTTCACAATACTGCTTGAGCCTACAAGCTCTCCTGTTTGTTTGTTTTTTCATCTGTGATTTTCTTGAACCATTTAACAGGCTAACGAAAGGCTTATATTCATGAACATTGGGTCTATAATAGATTTGTTAAGCAGAGACTTATGATAAGTGTCTTGGGGTCATCACACAACAATATGGGCATATTATATTCACCCACAATTGTCATCCCTTGATGTAGAAAGTATAACTATCAGGATGCCCTCCCTGGTCTACCCAATACACAAATTTTATATTGTTAAAATTTAGAGGACTTCCTCCAATACCATGCTCTTCCCCTGCTTTCACATACTCACATTTATTCTGTCATTATGAAAGTTCAGTGCATCTTTTGTTTTGTTCTTTATATCCTCTCTTGTATTTATAAATCACATCCATTTCATAGAACACTTCAGTATTTGTTATCCTATTTTGATCCTCTCTGTCACCCTGGGATAGTGAAGTATGTTAAGGACATAAATGCTGCTAATGATTCCATTCTTTAAGGCTATTTCTGAATCAATGAGTGTACAATTCCATAGCAGATATTTGAAATGCTTTTCAAGTATGGCTATGTATTAATGATCTCCTCTGATGGGTCCACAGCCTTTTGACAGAACCTAAAAGCACAGATTTTTATTACCCAGGATTGTGCTGGTGACACCTTCAGCCAGTCCTTAACTCCACCATCCCACTAAATAGGGTTCGAGTTCAAATCCACACAGGGACCAGGAAGGGGGAGCAGTTGCGTGAGAAGGGATGGGTGGGGACTATGGCAAACCAGAAAGCACAATCCGCTTGTTGCCATGAAAAAAAACAAGGGCCAGGTGTTGTCGGGTCTTCCACTGCCTCAAGAGAAACTGTTAATCCAGATCTTTGGGTAATCTCCCTACTTTGGAATTACTGCTAACTAATCTTTTTTACTCTCTCTTTTTAACTCTATAGGCCAAATAGGCCTTTTTTTTTTTTTCTGGCTGGATTTAACCCTTGAGCTGTCACCTGTGGCTCCTGCTTCCTCCTCATTTTTTCCTTTTCCATTAGCTCAGCACTGGCAGTGACTCAAAACAACCAAATTATTATTATGTCCCAGGAGTTCCAAACGGCCACGTCCAATTATCTTTCCTCATCCCTGAAAACCCCCTGCACCAAACAGCTTTGATTACTGTCTCCATTTATTCCTGTTGTTCTTTAAATATAAATCTGACACCATACATAGTCTGCTGAATGGTAATAATTTGTGTAGATATTTCTCTCCTACTCGACAATGAGCTCCTTAAAAACTAAAACTGTGTTTTTCATCCTGTGTCCTCAGTCCGTAGCTCACAGTGGACCCTCAATTATTATTTAATGAAAGTAAAGAGATTTGTATCACTGCTTCTAAAAGGAAGATATTTAGTGAATTAGAGAAGTGGGTAAACACTAGTATGATGCTGCAAGCATGTACGCATGTGTGTGCGCGTGCCCACACACACACACACACACACACATACACACACACACACACACACACACCACATTACAGCAGTGTCATCATCACTACAATCAAATCCTATGGTTGACCTACCAGGGAAGGTTAACCCCCAGGTTATTTGGAATCAAAAATAATAATGAATGTGATTCTGGAAATAGAAGAGGTAGACAATGAGCAGTGACAGGATGCCGCCCCAGGTGCTTAAACATTTAGGCTGAGCTCTTGAACCACATTCCCTCCTACTTCTTCTGGGCCTCTACGATCAAGCCCTAATCTATCAGGTTGCCCTGGAGCCCACCCAGAAGGATACGGGCACAGACCTCCCTTCTGTGTGTCCATGTTGCTTCCCCTGCCCAAATACCCTGCCCCTTCTTATATCCTATTGATCCTTCACAAAAGCTCAAGACACATCTTCTTCCACAAATTTCCCTGGCTGCTTTAGCCCCAGAGAAATTTCTTCCTCCTCAAATTTTGGTCGTGCTTATAATCTAGTCATTCCACTTTGCCACTTTTATTATATCCAGTCTTTTCTACTTTAATGCATAGTTGCATCCCTAAGAGATTATCATTATGAAAAATGTGGTTTAAAAAGCAATTGTTTTGATGGGGAAAATAGAAATTAGAGGATAGAGAGCTCCAGAATCACAGGAATTGATTATATTTTCTGCACTCATTTTAAGAATAATAGATGCTTGTGTATAGCTGTGAAATACAAATATCACTGAACAAATCCACTGTCGGAATAAATTTAACCTCTGCTCAAGCCAAGTCCTTTGTCTTTCTATACATATTCTTAACACCTTTTTTCATTCATTCAATAATTCATTCATTTGGCAAATATTTCTTGAGCTCCTACTATGCTCCAGACACTGATCTAGATGCAAGGGTACAGCAGTAAGCAAAGAGAAGATTCCTCTTGCCACTGAATGGGCATTATACTAGGGCAAGTAAACAATTTCAGACAGCAATTAGTACCATGAAGAGAAATAGGCTGACAGGCTAGAGATGCCTGGGCATGTGAGTAAGGGAACAAGCTTAGTGAGAGGATGGAATATACAAAAGGAAACATGCAAAACCCCTCAGACAAAAAGATTCCATCGCATGTACAACAGGGTTTTGTTTTGCTATATAAATCAAAATTGCTACTTCCCAGACTCTGTCGGCTACCTAACTTCATTTTCAACACTGAAACTGAAGTATGGCTTATATACAGCCAAGTGCAAAATCAGTGTGCAGCTCAATAAATTTTCTCCAAATGAATACACCCATGTGTCTACCCTGATCAAGAAATTGAGCATCATTGTCCCCCAGAAGTCCCCCTCATGCCCCTTTTCAATGACTAACACCCTTCCTTTTATTCGCTTAGCCTGGTTTTTATATCTGTATAAATGGAATCCTAAGGTATTATTTGATACTCTTTTAGTGACTGTGAGTTATTTCTCTACTCTGCATTTAATTATGGGTATTTGATGATTTCCAGTTTGGGACAATTAAAAATAGTGCCATCATGAACATTCTTGTTCCAGTCTTTTGGTCCATATATGTATATATTTATGTTTATTATGTAGGATGTTTTATGTTCAGCTTTAGTAGATACTGCCAAAATCGCCTCACTAATTTAACAGTACAACTGTGGATGTTTCCTCACTCACTTAAAGTTAATCTACAAAGTTTTGTAATGTTATATCGTAAAATGTACCAGGTATTTTTTTTTCCCTTAGAGATACTGTTTTATATGGCTTTTAAAGAAATCCTTGTCTACCCAGGAGTCATGATGAAGTAGAGCTATACCATGATCTCAGAGAGAAATGTTTGGTAGCCGGGTTATCCACTTCGATGCTTATTGGTCTCCCTTGAATAATTTTACCTGTAAATTCACAATGGTAGTGGCCATGGCTTGAAAGGTCTGATGACCAGGAACTCAGACTGCTCAGGAATGAGAATCCAGATCACTCCACCAAATAAGCTACTGAGCCTAGCAGAGGTGCCAGCAAAGGTGAGGAGAGTCTAGAAAGGCTGTAGAAGAGGAAAACTGTATCCGTGACAGTCTGAGATCAGCTGCAAGTGGCAGGGGCTACAAATTATCCCCCTGGACTTCTTCTTTTAAGTTTCTCTTGGGAAAGAGGCTCATGGGAATCCTCAAGGTGTTGCTTCCAGAAGTTATATGAAGTGAATCTGAGTGGTTCATGGGGTGGACTGTAGTGGACATTGTTATTGGCCAGGCCTTGTGTTGGGACATATAATCTGGCCTTGTAACATATATCTACACCTAGTTCTCTGAGCCTTTTATCCCCATCTTCCATTATCTACATAGTGATTCTTCACTATGGCATTTATGTCTTCATTGGCTTTTCTATTTCATTTAATATAGGCTATTACTACTTCCATGCCACTCTAACAGTGTGTTTGCATATCTCGTAGGGACTTTGCCGGGATGTTACACTCTATACCTTGACAGAGTCTTCACAAATAAATAAACTCTTTTTTATGGAATCTTAGTTTTACCCCTAGATCCAGCACCTTCAGACTACAGTCTCATGCATGTTTTTGGCTCCTGATGGTGTATGTTGGCTATATCCTACTTCTGCTTTCAAGTCTAGCCCTCTTCCTCTCTCATGAGGCCCAGTATATCCCTGCCAGATCATCTTGGATTTGACCCTTGTTATTTACTGGCTTATTAGCTAGAAGGAAACTGGGGCACATCCTGGGCAGGGGGAAGATATCTGCATTCTTCAAATAGGGGGAAGCAGTCCATTGAGCTAAGTATGCACCATTTCTATAGGTTCAGAGGTTCAGAGGAATCTTGAGATTCAAGATTTTAGTCTGCTTTAATTTGCTTCTTTCCTGATCGGGGCCAACACATCACAAACATGCTGTCTTAGTCTGTTTAGGCTGCTATAACAAAATAGCACAGACTGAGTGGCTAATAAACAACAAACATTTATTTCTCATAGTTCTGAAGACTGGAAAGTCCAAAATCATAGTGCCAATAGATGCAGTGTCTGGTGGGAACCTGCTTCCTCTAACAGGGTGCCTTCAGGCTGTGTCCTCACATAGCAGAGGGAGCTAGAAATCTCTGTGGGGCCTGTTCTATAAGAGCACTATTCTTGGTCATGGCGCCTCCACTCTCATGGCCTAGTCATCTCCCGAAGTCCCCAATTCCAGATACTTTCACCTTAGGGGTTAGTTTCAAAAAATGAATTTGGGGGTTTCCAGGGGATACACTCAGACCATAATTCATGCCTATGTTTAGAGTTTTAACTTTTGGAGCTCCATCACTCATGAAAGAGTCCTGAGCTGTAGAAGATGCAGACCTCTTTATATGCTACTAAGGAAGCCTTCTGGGTTTCCTTCTTCTTGCCAGTTTATCACTCTCAGCCTTTTGTTATCTTTTTCCAAAGCATCAGTGAAGCTTAGCAACAGCTAACCAAACCCATTGTTCTTTGTGTTACAGTCACCACACATTTCTCAAATGCCTGTGTTGTACCAGCTTGTGAATTCCTTTTTGCCAGAAAGCTATCCCAGTTTGCCACCAGTAACAACATAATAATTACACTGCTACCTCATGCGAGGGGCTGTGTTCTACTTATCACCAACGATGAGTCCTTCTTGCCACTCAGGCACCTGGCAATCCAGCTCCATCTTCTCACCTGCTTTCTCCACCCACTTCTGGTACCAATGGTTGTGGGTCTGGTTCTCCAGAAGGCAGAATCTGGGATGAAGACCAGAATGCAGGGGGTCTTATTCATGCAGCTTTGGGAATCAACACCCATGGAAGGGATATGAATGAAAGAGGACTGAACAGAGGAGGGAAGCTAGATTCTTCCAGAGAAGGGGGTGTGGCTTTGAGCAAGATTACTCTCTTTACCTGACAAATGCTGGAGAGTTGCCTGTAGAGAGCCCTCAGTGGTACCTCACTTTAGAATGTAATATAATTTACCATGTGAACTGAATACAGAGGAAATACGTTGGCACTTTCATTTCTCCTCCAATCCAAATACTTCCAAATACTTTCCTTATTTCATTGGACCTCTGGTGTGGTAATGAATATGGTGAAGATAGCGAACGTTGTCCAGGGAGAAAATTTTTAACATTTTCCTCTTAAATATCACATAGACTGTAGGTGTTTCCCTTTTCTTCCCAGTTTTTTAAAAAATTTGTCTGGAAACAGATGTTGAATTTAACCAAATGCATCTTCTCTACCTATCAAAATAATCATATATTCTATTGAGATTATTTTCCTTTATTCCATTCACATGACAGATTATAGTGACTTCAAACTGTGAAACCAAGCATAGATTTCTTTTTATACATCTGTTGATTTCATTTGCTAGATTTTTGGAATTTGACTTTTATGTCTATAAAATTTTTTGAGAGATCAGTCTGCATATTACTGTTTTGTAATGCTTTATCATATTTTGCTATCAAGGTTATGCTGTTTTCATAAAATGAATCAGAAAGTATTCTATCCATTTGTGTAAGACTGGTAATATTTATTCCTTGACCATTTAAATGAATTCATTAGTAAATTCATATGAAACCAGAGTTTCTTTGTGAGGATTCCTTTTCTTGATTATACATAGAACTATTCAGATTTTTTCTTTCTTCTTATGTCAGTTTTGGTAAGTTGTGTTCTATGAATTTACTCATTTCATCTAAACTGTCAAGAGTTTCTATTCAGATTCTCATTCTTTTTGGAAGCCTTCTTGTAACACTTTCTACTTGTTTTATTTTCTTCTACTCTTTGCCTAGTTCAAGTAGTTCAACTTTTGAATTGGAAATTGCTTTAAGTGGAAAAATGAGTAGACTATTAGACTTATCTCTCTCTACTTTGTTTCCCTCCAGGATCTTGACCTCTCCAATCTCCTTACCTTGGTATCTCTCTAATACTTCCACAAACATATCTTTTAAACTTTGTTCAGTGTGTCTAGTTGTTTGTAGCAGGATTGGTTTGCATATCCGTGATAAATGGAAATGGAAGAACTTCCCATATTATAATAAATATCTGACTGGTAAGTGCAAATGGCATTCTCTAATTAACCTATCTCACATTCAAATATTGTTAGGAATATTTGTGCTCTATGAGAACACCTGTTTTTTCTTATATTACACTCTATTTGTCTCCAGTATACAATAATCTTCTTAAATAGAGTGACAGTGTATCTGTCATTGGAGAAACAGATTTGGATCTAAGCACTGAAAGTTTATTCATGCAATTTGAAAATCACTGAAATTATCATCATTTTAAGCATATTAAATGTTCTCAATTAATATAGTCTATTACTATCACTATTATTGTAAGTCCCTTATTATATTTCTATAAGATAGCTCTCAGCAAAACAATAAAGAAAATTGTCACAGTAATACAATTAGCTGAGAATGGCTTAGTTATTTACCAAACTCAGCAAACTTCATTTAATGGACCAGGAATCATTGTGTAAAACTAAATGCTTGATTCTTTCTTATCTTACCTAAAAAAAATGTAGGTTATGATCATCACTACTTATCTTAACTTCCTTATTAAAATCAGGACTGATATAGTTTCAGACCAGACACACATATAAACAGTGTGACACATCATAAAATACATATGCTAGAAAAGAAAGGTTTATGTAGCTAAAGCAAAGAGGTAAAAAATTATCTAATAAATTTAAAAGTCAATGAAGTTGTCTACCTTCTCTACCTTTTCTACTTCATACTTCAGAGAAGGTAAGTTTTGAAGGATGTAAACTCTTCCCATTTGTCTAAATATAAGCCAACATCATTAGGTAATTTCCTGCATTTCTGTTTTGTCATAGTAACCTGCGATGTCACACAATTCCAGAGAGACATTATTAGCCAAATGGCCTATGATTTTAAGAACCAAAAATTTTATGAACAACCATGCTTTCAAAAATTATGATAGATTCCGGCTGCAGGTGGAAATGATAGTGGTAGGAAATTTTCAACTGCTAGTTAGCTTGGTTATACTCTTCCCTAAAATGTCTTTTGTTAACCTGATCTCTCTATTTAGAACTCCTTACCCTGTGTTTAAAACAAAGGCACCCATTCAATGCAGGCTATAATTGCAATCTTTCAGCAAAAAAGCATTTACCAAAACATGCCTTTCAGAATATGGTACAATTTATCACCCCTACGGTGCATGACACACAATTACATTTGTCACTGCTTTAATTGGATATTACATGTCAGTAATGACTCATCAGCTCCAGAAGTTATGAAAGATAAATTCCTTACTACCATACCTCAGAATTTGCTCCAAAAATAAGGCTAAAAAAACATTTCTTTCTCAGTAAGGGTAGAAGCTACATTTGGAAGAAATGCTAATCCCTATTTCAGAAAAATAACAATGTATTTCATTTATTGACAGCAAGATGATTGCCCACAGTGTTTCTCATTACCCCTAGATCATAAATGAGTAAATCACTGTCAGACAAACCAAGGTTAAAACTGAGTGTGTACATTTTAACAAAGTGCAGCAAATGAATGAATGAACGAATAATAAATAAATAAATAAATAAATAAATAAATAAATACATTTTTATGGGCTCCATCACTAGGGGAGAATTGTTAATCCAGAGAATTTTTCAGCAACCCAGTCAATGCTGGAATTAAATTAGGTTTCAGAAAATGAATATTTCATTTTTAAGATTCTGTTGCTTGGAGACCCGGAAAGAGAAGGCTGGTTTAGCCCAAGACAAGAGAGATGTTATGAGGGCCAGCATTTTTGACTCCTGGAAACTGCCAGAGAATGCCTAGGAAAAATTACACAAGAGAGGTACAACAAATGAATGCATTATAAAGGCCACAATGCAAGTCATGTCATCCACGCTAAAGAAGTCTCTGTCTACCTTTCACTCTTATTACTAAGACTTAAATTGGACCCTATATCATGACACCATACACCCCATCTACCTTCTGTTTTAATAGACACAATTTGTAAAAAGCAAAGCAAATATAGCCTCCGTGGCAAAACAAAGGATGCTCTTCTTACTAAGGAGATTCAACAAGAGATAGAAATATATAAAGTCCTATTTACATGTTGGAGGGGCCTATGCTCATCGGGCTACATTTTAGTTGGGATTATAAATATCAAATACGCTTTCCTTCATAACCACTTATACGAAGCTGGAGCACCTAGAGGAGATCTTCCTCTAGGTAGATCCTAAGAGGATCTTAGGTAGAGTAGATGCTAAGTGTTTCCCAGATTCTATAATAACAGAATCACCTGAGCTTCGCATAGGCACATGACACCATCTAAAGATTACCTTTCCCAGCCGTCTTGATAGGGAGGTGTGGCCATGTGAATATGTTTTGAACAATGAGATTCAGGCAGAAACTGTGTGTAACTTACAGATTATGTTTTTGTGTAAAGAGGCTCTTAACCTCGACTCCCTGTTTTCCCTTCAGGTGGGCTGCTGTGCAAAGGTAATGGAGTGAACCAGATTTAACCATGTGGAGCTACATTTAGGGCATGATGGAGCAGCAAGATAGAAGTAACCTAGATCCTTGGATGACCTTATGGAACAAAGTACCTTAACAAACCTGCACTTCCTACCCGATTTTGGAGTGTAACAGAAGAAAGAAATTAATGTCTGTCATCATTCTGCACGTGGGGGCCTCTTTTTTACTGCAATGTAGCCTTTTGCTAACGAACACATTAGATTTTGGGAGTCATGGTCTCAAGAGATGATTTTACCACCTATCATTTGTTCAATTTTATCACCATTATAACCTTTTCTTGCTTCTCCTCCTCCTTCCTCAGTTCTTTATGTTACATACAAATTGGGCTGACTATGGCCCTCCAAGGCCTTGTTTGAGCCACCTCTTTCTTTTTGGTTGCTGTTAGCCACTGCCTAATCTCCACTCAGAATTTGAGCACGTGTTCCAAATGTGATATGCATTTCCTTCTATAGATGACCCTGCCTCCTTGACCACAGTGACTGCCCAAGAAATAAGCATGTGACAGGAGCTGTGGGAAAGTCAGAGTTCTTTCCTGGAATCTTCCTGAAGGGTAGGCACTTTCTTTCTTGTGAAACAGAGATCTCTTGGCTTGTGAAGCTCTTTTGCAATTATCAAGAATGCAGTCAATGTACAGAAAGGAAGAAGATAAAGCCCTTGGTTGTTTCTGGTCACCCTAAGCCAGGAGCCTAAACATCTAAACTTCACAGGCCATATGAACACCTCCCCCCCAAAAAAGTTACTTTGGCCCTGGCTGGTTTGAACTGGGTTCTTCCAGTAACAAAAGATCCCTGATGAATGCTCTCTGCAATTTAAACTTATTGCAACTCTATCCTTATGTGCTTAAAATGGGCCTTTGGTTTATTTTTTTCCCTAGAAGCATCAAAAGTCAAACAGTAAACAATTAAGAAACCCCAATGCCATGTAGTTACAGATCCACATCCTATATGTAATCATACTTCACTCTTCGAATCATGATAAGTTACTGGAATCCATAAATGCTGTCCTAATTTTGTGACTGCCATGCTACACCAAAGTGTCAGTTCAAAGCAGCAGCAAAATCATACGAGAAAAGTATTTTTTCTGTGATGATTTCTGCTCAGCACGCAACATGGAGGTTAACCACCTGGAAAAAGAAAAATAAACTGTAATACTAAGCCTAAAAATCATATATATAACTGTAAGAATGACTACTCTTTTCTATACATGTGAATAATGGAAAATGAAAAGGTTGATATGCTATCTGTTTATAAAGTGAGGGCCATTGTACAGGCCAGGTTTGATTAAAGAATCAATCTCAGTGGTTTACCTACATCATTTTAAAAAGAAATCGAAAGGGGAGAGGCAGTCACTTTTAGCTTTAGAGCGGGGCACTCTGGGAGCCCACAAGAGATGAATGGAATGGATCCATTAATAGTGAGCGGGCTGTTTCTCTATTGCCAAGACACCAATCTGATTGCACAAGGTAAGGAACTCTCTTTGAATGACTGATGAAGAGTAATTCTTCGAGACAGATGGAGAGTTAATTTTAACCAAATAAAACTACTTGCTGAAGAGAGTGCAGGAGCCATTTCTGAGGTGTGAGACCGCATGGGCAATACACATTTAAGGAAGAATTTCTTTTATGTCCCTTGGCACCAGAACTACTCCCAAGACGCCAAGGGGAGAATAATCCCTATGACAAATAGGAACTGACAAGGGCTACCACATCAAAATTCTCCTCTCTCCAGCTGCCACTCATTACTGATTGACAGAGTGGACAGTCCCTTTTGGTAGAGACTCAAAGATAAATGTATTTTTAATCTAATAGCCAGTAGGATTGTGTTCTAGCCTTTCTCATGATTGCTGGGCTCATACTAATATTCTGTGTCCAGCAAGGACTAAGAAAAGCCTGTAAGGAAGAAAAGTAGCAGGAGGTGAGTTGTGTTTTTCATTTTGATTATAATTCTTCATTATGTATGAATTATATATGTTCTTAATTATGTATATTTTCTTAACCGTGTGTATATTCTTAATTACATATACATTCGTCATTGTTCACAATGTACCTATTTTTCTTTGAATTGTGGCTGGGCTGATAAATAAGTTATTTACTTTCTTCTCCAATCACATAATAAGTGGTTATTGTGTTGCAGAACTGCTAGACAGGATGAAAAGTCAAAAGAGAGTACCAGATATGCTCTTCCAAGAGGGTAATAATCCATTTGGGGTTGGGGAGGGAGGACTCAGAGTAGAAAGTAATGTGAAAACCTCAACCACCCCAGCCTACTTAAACATGCTTCTGCTTAAGTGGAAGAGACTGATATTTCTTAAATTTCAGCCACATGCATGCTAACGTGATGTGGTTTTCTTTTGTCATTTTCGCATGGCACTAGAAGTACTATTTACACAATATTTTTATGTAAAGGAAATCAGTTATTTTTTTCCTGAAACAACCCCATAGCCAAGGGAAACTTAAAGATCTTTACCATAAATGGTAACATCATTTCCCATAAGTTAGTAAGTATAAAAGGAAATACACTAAAAATAAAATGATGTTATAAAATTTCAGCTAGATATTTTTGCCTGTTGAAAGCGGAGACCTGCTATGTATGTGTATCATCTCAAATCATTTTTCCTTCACCCAAAGTCATCAAAGCGCTGCCAATCATATGCGCCCTATAGTTCGGGAGCTACTAGTTAGAAAATAGCAGTAAAAGGCATTCATAAAAGGGAGTGATCTCTGGGCCAGGTCACCTGCTGAGGTTTCATGGAGGATGTAGCATCTGAGTGGAACTTGAGGAGATAGGATTGTCCTACTATTAGACCCAGAGACAGAAATGATTTTGGCATTTACAGAAAAGAGTTGAGATACCGGAACAGTGTAAGTGATGCTAAGTTTGCTTTCTTAATTAGCCATCATACCTGACCTAGGGCTTCAATAACAGAAGACAGTTAACATTTCTTAATTACTTGCTCTGTGTCAAGCACTAAGCAAGGCACATTCACATATTTCCTTATTTGATCCTAATAATTTAAGGGAACAGCTGTTATTCCTATTTTATGATGAGGAAACTGATTCAAGTTTGCATAGCTTTGAATCCCCAGTTCCTCCCTATACCCAAAGCCCATGTTTTCTACTGTACACTATGCTTCCAGTGAAATCATGAAATGAAAGCTGTGGGCCATCTTGGGAAATTCTCCTAAAAGGACTCTGCAATGGGAGCTAGGAATACAGAAGAGGTAAGTGGAGGTTCTCCTTTGCTAAGACTCTGAGCCAGCCACAGAGGCTAATAAGACCCGGGTTGATGGGCACGTGCCCCAGCATTTCCTTCCCTTCTGGAATATTATAGTTTGTCCTTCAGTAATGAAAACAGTTTCATGTTGGGCCTCCCAGCTCTGAAACTGGAAAATATCAACTGTGCTTATCAGCAGTATCAGTGACCAAAAGTTGACCTTGCTGAGTTAATCAGTAGAGAAACTAATCAGTTGGAAAAATGCAAATTTGTTTTCTGCACAGACTTGGAAACTCATTACACTGAACCACTCCTTAAATTAAGTTCAGAGTAGTGACTCAAAATCTGGGTCAGATAAGGAACAATGTAAGGCTGCAAAAATCAGACTTGAGTGTGGTAGCACTAGCTAAAACCTATCATTTTAGGTATTTATATTAATTTCTCCTTTGGCTCCTTAACTGCGTCTGCAGAACAGAAAATGGTCGACTCAGTTTGGAGTAGATTGTTTTTTCTAGCTATCACATATTTATACGAACGGACGTTTCCTTTAGTGCATTTTGGTTTAGAGTTTGAACAGTGCACCTGCTCCTTGAGTCCAACTGTCAACCTTAAGCAACTTCATCTTTCTAAATAAACAGTGGGTTGCCATAGCAATGCAGTACCTAGGTCACAAGACTCTAGAGGTGAACATCTCATGGGCTAACCTCATCCCTTGCTCCTTGGAGCCTCTGGGGAATGAAGTCTGAGAAACCTGAACTGTGTTGTTGCTGGTGTTGTTTTTCAAAAAGCCAGTTATGATTTAAAAGCAATGGTTATTATTGAGTGCCCCAGTGGGACAAATCGGTAATGGCACCCCATTTCCTCTCCTTACACTCTCCCAAATGGTCAAGCGACTTCACGAGAAGTGACACTGTTCCTCTGCACTTTTGCTAACTTCCCTTCCAGGTCACCTTGGAAAACTCTGTGCCTGTCAACTCAGAAGACACCTGCGAAAAAGTGTCCCTGATAGAGAGGGCACGTCACAAAATACACAGTACGTGCAGTCAGAGATTCTCTAATTCAGCCCTCTGTCTTGTGACTTAATAATCACCCACAGGATAGAAGTGTCTAGAATTTAAATCCGAAATGCCTTAGGATTCAAAATTAAGATGATTTTGACTAACGCATTCATTTCTTTATGCCCCTACTATGTTCCTGGCATAAGGTCAAATTGTTGGAAGTCAAAAAGTTAATTGGACACAATACATCAAAAGCTCCGGATCAAGCATGCAAGGCAGATACATTGTTTCCAAATAGGGAAACAAGTGCTATTATAGAAGTATCTATAAGGGAGGGGCAAGAGTAGTACAATATTGTCTTCCTCCCCTAAAAGTCTTAAAATTAACAAAACTTAGGTAGGTCTGTTTAACCCAAAGAAAAGGTAATGGGGGAGTATATCATGGATATCATTAGCTATCTTCCAACAGCTGAGGAACTACCCCCAGAGAAGGTGGAATAGTATTTCTTTGAGTAGCTCAAGAAAGCATATCTGGTTAAATATTTATAAGACAAGTTTTAATTTGACAACAGAAAGAGGGTTCTGCCAGGTACAATGTTCCCATAAGAGGCTAGCTTCATTGTGAATCACTGAGCTAGCCTATCTCTGGGCTACCAATAGCCACTCATACATTTTTTTCACCTTACTGGCCATGTTTTCTTGTCTTTGCTACAGGCTCACTTCTATGGCAATGTCCTTTATCCTCATGCCCTGTGAAGAGACAGTTCCACTGGGCCATGTAATATCACATCACCGCACCATACCCCAGCCTAGAGAATTGGTTCTGGGTGAGGCACATAACATGAGGCCAGGCAGTCGTGGGCTAGCTAGCAACCAGCTGGGAAGTCTTTCCTGGAAATCTGAATTAAGAGCCTCAGAGACTGTGGTTGTGTCTGGTTCTTAGACTCGTGAATTGTGCCCTATTGGGCTGTGTGGACATAGATGTCAGAAGCTCAGAAGCCACCAAGCAAAAGAGGTGTGACAAACCACGTGGCCACTGAAGGAGAGAGACAGGACCAAGCAGCCCCTAAAACTGAGGGCAGGGCTTTGATTTGCACTGGCTTCTAACTTCTATTTCCCTCGGAGCTAGCTGGACTCTGAGTTTGCTTGTCAACTCCTTAAAATAAGCCTCCTTTTTGAGCTAGCTTTAGTATATTTCCGTTCTGTGCAAACAATGATCCTTACTAGGACATTAACAAATATAAACAAGCTTACATTTCTTTATCAGGAATGAAGCGGCCAGCAACCTGAACCAAAATGATACTTTAATTAAATGTTGATGCCTGGATTTTGTTGTTAATAATCATGATTCTATTATCTTCTTTTTCTTTGTTCTTACACATGGAGAATAGGTTGAGAAGACCCAAGAATGCTGAGATCAAAATCAATTCCCCCTAGAATTTTGGAATTACTTGTCTCTTACTGTTAGAATTTTCATACTGTAGATGAGATATTTGGTGCCAGACTGATTCTCCTTCCTTTATGGTCACCATATTCTTTCTGTATGGCTCAAGAATTTGTTCATCTGAGGCATTTTATCCAATTATTCTATTATCACTTTAAAAAAATGTCTCCCCCTCTTGTTTTCTCTTTCTGTAATGTCCATTAGGCATCCCATCTCTTAAGATTTCTCCTTTGTCTTTCTCTCTTTGTCTTTTAGCTCTGCACTTTGAAAGAATGTCTTGTGCTCATGTATCGGTTTGCTATTTCACTGTTCAGCTATTTAGTGTCTGTGTTCTATTATTAATTTTGGTAAACCTTTACTGTCTATGAATTCTTCCTTGTCCAGCCAGTACTCCTTTTCTTTTTAAGCACATGATGCTCTTACTTTTCAAAGTTATTATGCAATCATAAGAAGATTTGTAGTTTCAAGTTTAACTTTTACTCCTGTTTCCTCCATCAGACCCATTTCAGTAGAGGACCGAGAGTGGTGTATAGTCAGATCCATGAAAACCCATTTGACTCTTCTGCCCGTACAGAGCATGAAAATAAATAAATAAATAAATAAATAAATAAATAAAACAAAAATGAGATTCTCCTTGGCAGAAATGGGAGACAATGCAAGGCACTGAATGAGGTGGTGTGGAGAGAACCTCACAGCAGTGGCTAAGATTTAGGCTCCCACTGAATATATGAGTCTAAATGTAACCCAAGCAAAGTGGCAGACCAGAGCAAAGCCGCAGGAGACACCAGAAGGGAATGGAGTCTATACATTATGTTGAAAGAAAAAAGACAAACAATAAATAAACAATTCCTGCCAACCTAGAATGTTATATCTCGCTAACTTTTCATCAAACAGGAAGCCAAAATAAGTACATTTTCAGGCCCACAAAGAGAGTTTGTAAGATGTACTTTGTAAAATAATTATTAGCAGGCATGCTACACAGGGGCTTTAAGGTTTCAAGTATATAAAGAAATCCTTGGGCCCCAAAACAGTAGGCCTATTGATTATGGCTTTAGTGAGTATGATCTCTAACCAGTTATATATGCATACATATTATATAGAGCTATAAATTCATATATATATATATACCCACATGTATGTATATATGCATAAGTGTATATAGACTTACACATGTCTATTTGTGTGTGTGTGTATGTGTGTGTATACAATTGTGTTGTTTAAGAAACAAGGGAGATTGGAAGAAAATAAGGCAAAATGTTCACATTGGTTAGATGGTGTCAGGTATGGCGTTCTCTATTTTTTCTGTTTGAAATATTCCATACTAAATATATTTTTAATCATTTTGAAGCAGAAAGTCAATGAATTGGACTTGCACATGGGCATAGACTTCAGACATCTGAAAATATCAGTAGCTCTTCTCTCCCAAGCTTATCAGCCCCTTGGCATCAGAGCTGTTTTTTATGCTCATCATACTAATGCTGTCTACTGTGGACTGTTAAAAAAAAAAAAAAAAGACATTTATACAATCAGCCATGGGTCTTTGAAAAATTTTTTCCCTCCAAGTGGCGCCTGGGTGGCTCAGTTCGGTTGAGCGTCCGACTCCTGATTTCGGCTCAGGTCATAATCCCAGGGTCCTGGGATCGAGCCCCGCATCAGGCTGCAAGCTGAGCGTGGAGCCTGCTTAAGATTCTCTCTCTCCCTCTCTCTCTGTCCCTCCCCTACTCATGCTAGCCCCCTCTCTCACTCTCTCAAATATATGTATGTATGTATGTATTCCCTCTGTTTGAATTTAGCTTTGTTCGAGTTGCCTTTTCATTTTGGGCAAGGGACTGTGTTGGGCGGGTTTGTCACAGGAGGACTGTAAGAGAAAGGCATGTGATGTGCTGTCTCCCCTGGTGACGGGGACTATCTGTAACGGTCTCTTTCCTTGGATTCATAAATGGATTTCTGCCTCATCTTGCAGTAAATCTGAGACCAAAAGAATTCATAGGGCCTCCTAATGCACGTAATGTGGCATGACTGATGAAATGTGGCAGGGCACAACCCAATACCTAGTTTTCTGAAAACCACACTGAAATGAACCATCCTGGCCAGAAAGTTAAAACAATACACAGACTTGAACAACCACCAAAGTTATTTTCCTTGATTCAGTCATTTTCTCAGGCACTTTGCAATTTGGATTACAAAGCACTATCTGTGTATTTTCTGATGGCGGGTGACAGCTACTGTTTATTCCCAGAAACTCAAATTAATGGTTTTGTTAAATCGACTTTCACCACGGCAAACGCAAGTCATCCCCTGGGGATCTGTCTAACGGTCTAAGCCGGTTTCATGTACTTCGAAATGAGTGCTCTTAAGCAAACAGCAAGAAAATTGGTTACCTGAATCTTGAAAGTCAATTGAGGCTCTGCCTGCAAGGACATAGGAGGGTCAGAAGAAATAGGTATAAAATAAGAACCAACTTCATTGGCCCTTCCCTAGTATATAACAATCATGTTAGTAAAATGGACCAGTGACTCCAAGACAATGGAAAGCCTGGAATTAAGAAGCTTTCATTCCAGTTTGGTTCTTTTCCTCAGTCTCTCTCAGTCTCAGTTGTCCTGTCTGTAACCCTTGATTCCAGCTTTCTGCTTTGTGATTCTGTAGACGAGGATGAAATGAAATTGCAGTGTGAAAATATTTTGTAGACGGTAAAACACCACGTGTGTATAAGGGATCAGACTGACTTCCAGATAGTTGCATTTCTTGTTTTTCAAGCTGGTGGTTTGGGCTCAGTGAAGACAACAGACTGAATCACATCTGACTTCTCAGGGTCTGAGAGTGTCCTGTCAAATGAGCGTAACCATCCTAAATCGAGCACCTTCTAAAGCTGTTCTGAGAAGCACGTGAGAACATAGATGCAAGATCGCATTGCAGACTTAAAGAGATGGGATAAATAGCAAGCGTGGTTATTTTTGCCAAGCGTTCTGACTGCCTTTCTAAACAAGCAACCTTCTGGAAACGATGAAAGAGGCAAAAAAAATGCCAGCTATGAGCAGCAATGCCCCAGGAACCAACTGGGGGGGCTCACCGTGTAGGTTAGATTTGCCTCAATTATTTGGATATTTCAAGTAGAAATCGTGCTGTTGTTTTCTTGCCTTGATTCTATCGGAATCACTTGGAAAACTGCCTCTGTTCTAGATTTCCTATTCTATTGGGCATTCCGAAATGAAGTGGTTAAACCACCTAGCCATGATTTGGGGATTCTAAAGAGTACAGGTAAAGGAAGCTTTCGAAGCTCAAGTAGGTAATGACAAATATCTTATTTAGAAAGTGATGTGTTTTCTTAGGCTATGGAAATTCCCCCAATACTGGCCTGCCTATAACATCTAAAATCAATCTCATCTGCTCAAAGATCATAAGGAGGAACGAACACAAGTGGGTTATATCAAAACCATTGGCCTGCTTTGAGTGCCCGAAAACTAAAAAAGAAAAGTCCAGTTTGAAGAGGATTTGATTCAGATTCAAATAAAGACTTGTCCGAGCAGCAGGAGTACAAGGTGAGCAATCACTTGCCTGGGGGCAGGCACTTAACTTCCACACATGTTTATTCTCCAGTGAGATGGAGATACTATTCACTCCAGGACTTGTCCTTTGCTGAACAAAACTATAGATGAGAATGCAGTTTCAAAAGTACAGAGCCCTGTGGAAATGCAAGCTGTCTCGGTTACAGTGGTATACCATTCAAGCTGGTTCTCTTCCCCTCCATGCTGACCATCAAGGTAATAAAATCTTCACATGCAAAATCAAAATGTAATGCCCCTCCCCTCCCCCACCAAATGTATTGGCAATATTTTGTCTGGTCTCACATAGGGTCCTCAACCTAGTGTCCACAGTCCCAGGAGAGGCCCAGGATTCATTTCAAGTAGATTTCTGTTTCTTCTAAGATTGTATCATATATGTGTGTTTATTTATATGTATATGTAGTAAATATGTGCATGTGCGTGTGCATGTACAAGCACGTGTGGGTGGGTATACACAAAGAGTATATATATTTCATCAAAATGCCAAAGAGTTCCATGACCCAATCACTTTCTCTTAGTGAGAGGCATAATCCTCATTCCATTGTTATACATCACCAACATAATCTGTATCTCATTGAAATTGTTTCCATTTTCAAACAGAAGGGAGACCTGCAGTATATTTAAACCCAACACTCTTATCTCAGACAATGTATCCCCTAAAGGCATTTATTCTTGCAAAGCTTGCCATGTCTTTACGTTTCTATTCTGTTTGCTCTCCTCCTCGGGCAGGCATTGAAATATTGATATTTCGATTAAGGTTGGGAGGGTGACTCTGAACACCAAGGTCCAAAGATAGCAACAAGGAGGTTTACCGTTTTGATAAATCCTGATACGTTCTTTGATGGAAAAACAATCACAATATGTTCAGTAGGAAAAGTAGCACACTACACGTTTGACAGCTAGGGCAGCCTTGTGGCAGACGGGCCAGTAGACAATTCCTTTCTCTCCACTGACTGGTTTCCTAGTTGGTTGAGAGCTTCCCGATGAAACTCAGAAGGTTACAGTCCTGCCAGTGACGGCAATGCACCCTCCACATTCCTGCTGCTGCGGGGTCATCAGGAGGACTGATCCTCTATCACAAACAAGCCCAAACCAAATCTGAGAAAGGACTGCATTTGGTTTATGGGTTCTCAACTCAATTTTAATGAAGGTCGTATTCTCCCAGCGTCACATCAATGATATCTAAGTTTCCTTTTGTTCTGAAATTCTGGGATTGCCGTGCTTCTTACAAAGAGGTAGACGTTTGTTTCTGTTAGCCACTTGGTAAAGAATACACTTTTTGTAAACCCAGGCTGATTGCCATGGAAGTAGCTGAGCCCAAACCAATAGACCCCGGGCTTGAAACATAATGATATTGAAGATCTAACCAACAACAGTGTGAGTGCTTCTTGTTCTTGATCACAATAATCAAAGTAGACCTTGCCAAGGCTTCATGAGGTAAAAAGGGCTGGAGAAAATGTCACTGCCTGGTCTTTTTTTCCTCTTGTGGGGAGGAAGGATCAAAAGCAAAACCCTTAACTCTTCCTAAATAGTGTGTAAATGCCCTAAAAACTTTATCCCTTAGTGCAATGGAATTTTTCAATTATTTTACGGTGTTTTTGTGCATTCTGTATTTTTTTGCAACAGGTATATTTTATATGTTACAAAAAGTAATAAGCTTTTATTCTTTTTTAAATCTTCCTCAGAACTCTTTTTTATCACCAACTCACATGTAGGATTATTTTTAAAAAGAAATAGGAGGGTGGAGGTTAATAATTTGCATTAAAACTTAATGGATCAGCTTTCCATCCAGTATCTCTAAACAGATGACCAATACAACTTGTAAAACAGCTAACATGTCCCCTAGAAACAGAATCTGTACATATACCTGGCAATCAATAAAGAGGAAACAATATAAAAGTGTGTCCAATCATTTATTTCTTAAGTTCCTTCGTGTGTGTGTGTGTGTGTGTGTGTGTGTGTGTGTGTTGCTGTTTGGTGTGTAAATAGGGTGGTTTGTTGTGGAAATAGGACAAATGTGGATTGAATTCACAGCCAAAATAGCAAACAAATGGTCATTTTCACATGTAATGCTTAATCCTGGTATTTCTTTTCTTTACATGAAAATGTATATGCATGTGTCTACATACATAAATTTACTTATGTATTCACAGACACATAGATATGATATTTTAATCTGGAGTCTCCTTCTGCTTTCATTTACAACCAAAAAAGTTGAGGTAACAAGTCAAGTCTAAATATCAGATTTTCACAGCCAAAATGCAAACAGCAAGAGGGTTAAAAAGAGGTTGCTTTCTGCATGCGTTTGCCTCCAAAGTATTTTATCTAGAGCTGACCCCATTGGCCAAAATCTTCTTCTCTTGTTCATTGGACTTGATTTGGTGTGTCACCTGTCTCTTGTTTGTCTATAGATTAGCACAAAAATGTCATTGCAAACTAAGTGAATAGGGCACAGCATCAGCACCTGCCACTTTTAAAACTCTTTAGAAGATTCCCTTGTTTATTTTGTGAGCACCCAGGGGGGCACTTAAATAACTGCATTGAAACAAACAATGCTGGTGATGATTAAGGAGGCTTTTCACATGAAAATTCACTTCAGAAAAATGTTTTGCAGATGTACTGAAGAAAACTGTATCGCTAAGAACCACTCAAAATACTTTGGTGGACCAAAACACCTTTATATTTCTTCTGGCAGCCTGCCAAGTTCACTGCCAGCTTGAAAAGAATTCTATAGCTGGAGGCTAGAGCAGAAACTGCAATGATTTAAAAGAGAATTGGCTACAGTAAGAACGACAATGTCCTATATCGTTAAAATGCAACTGGCATCATAGCTTCCCTACAACTCTTTGAAAATGTGCTTACTCTTCAACTATTTACAAGGAAAAAATGCAGAGACAATTGAAATCCCAGGAAATAAGAATTATTTTAAAGGACTGAGAAATATTTGCCAAATGATTTATCAGTGGTGCTTATACAATAATAACGTGTTCCCGACTGTTAAATGAGTAAGAAATCCATGCAGAAATTCTGCTCATTATGAAACTCACCCATCAGGCGTAAACCATTTTCAGGATGTCCTAAATTAATTAATGCAGACTGTAAACACAAAATCAGTTGGCTTAAAATTTAGATGTAAACACAAACGGACAACGTCCTGACGTCATTGGTTTATCTTAGCATTTAACAGAAATAATGATATCTTCGGTTACTTCTCTGGGTGATGTTGGAGAACTCAGATTCGGTCTGGCAAGCTAAGAGAAATCACAGGAAGTCCATGAACCAAATTAAAAGGGATCTCCTGGGTGCTGGTATGTAAAACCAAGAGAAGTATTTATCTGGTGGTTCAGATTTATAAAAAGCAGCAAGGACGTGCCTTTAAGCTTAGGGCTCAACACATTGTATGACACGACTTATTTCTTCCTTATGTGAGAATGAGTAAAATTCTCCTTTCAATTGGGTCCATATATGTCCCCATTAAATTTGCTCTCATGAATACACACAGGTCAATGGGAAAATCTGGAGTAATTTGTTAGAACGCAACATAGGAACTGTGGAGAGGAAGCCCTCAGTTTAGCACACCCATCCCTCAATGTGTGCCAAAATTTAAATAAGTTATGCATGGTACCTGGCCTCAGGGGGCTTAATGCACAAGGGGAAACAGGTGCATAAATGCATATTAGCAGCCTATGTAAAAAAATGTACTCTCATGGAAGTGTGTATCAAGTGCAGTGGGAATATCAGAGAGGGAATATTTTCTAAAAATCTAAGTGTATAATCATATAAAACCTGTAGGAGTGAGGACTTCTGGTAATTTCAATCCAAACTCCACAGTCAAGCTCTTCCCCACCGTCAAAAGAGAATGAATGGTCAGTTATACCTTCTTTCCCCACTGTGGAAAGAAAGACTCACCTGTGGAACACAAGAAGTAATGACTAAAATAACCAACCCCAGTGAATTTCATTCAACATGCATTTACTACCCCATCTTCTCCATCTTCATGATGATTTCATGCCCCATCAATGGGCTAAATCTGTATCTATGGGCTGGATTCATCTTCTGAGTTCCAGATACTTAAGTTTGACTTCCTTCTTAATATTTCTAGATCCCTCTCTGGCAGCTCCAACTCAACATATTCCCAGCTGAACTCATCATCTCCCATAACTGACCCAAACCTGAACCCATCTTCCATTAACTATCCACACAGTTATCCCAGTCCAAACCTGGGGCCTCATTCCTATCTTTCTTTTCTCTGTGACTCCCACTCATGCCCAATCAATCTGTTGAATCCAGTCTGTTGATTCTAATTTAGCTATAGATTATAGATTGAATCTATGTTGAGGGGTGCCTGAGTGGCTCAGTCGGTTAAGCGGCCGACTTCGGCTCAGGTCATGATCTTGTGGTTCGTGAGTTAGAGCTGTGCGTCGGGCTCTGTGCTGACAGCTCAGAGCCTGGAGACTGCTTCAGATTCTGTGTCTCCTCTCTCTGCCCTTCCCCTGCTCACACTCTGTCTCTCTGTCTCTCAAAAATAAACATTAAAAAAAATAAAGAATGTATGTTGAAATCCTAACCTCCAATGTGATAGTATTAGGAAGTAGGGCCTTTGGTAAGTAATTAGGTCATGAGGGTGGAACGCTCACCAATGGGATTACCATCCTTATAAGAAGAAACATTAAGAGTGATGATGTCTCTCTGAGTCATGGAAAGATGCAATAAGATGGCCATTGGCAAACCAGGAAGGAGACTCTCTCTAGACATTGGATCTGCCAGCACCTTGATCTTGGACTTCCCAGCCTCCAGAGTTGTGAGAAGTAATTGTTGGTTCTTTAATCCATGGGGTCTATGGTAGTCTATTGTAGTAGTGCTAACGGCCAAGAATCTATGCCTTTCAAATATATTCCCTTGCCTCCATTCCCTCTCCGGTACTTTACATCAGAGCACCATTGTCTTTCACTAGGTTGCCACGGTCGTCTTCCAACTTAATGCTCAACTGTTATCTTGTCCACCCATAAATAAATCTACAGTAGCCACAATGGTCTTTCTGAATTGAAATTGTGGTTTTTGCACTGCCCTGCTTGAAACTTTACAAAGGCTGCCTGCTGGCCACACGACAAAGCCTAACCTCCTTATTGGGACTTAAAACAGGTACATCATAATCTGGTTCTTAAATATCTCTCCAGGTTCATCTCTCTCCGGGACCAACTCACACTGCAGAATAATCAAGTCTTTCAATTTCGCAAGAGCCTCACTGCCAGAAAAGCCCTTCTCCCCACTTGCTAACTCCTGGTCCTTTGGATTCCGTACAGCTAGTACTTCTTTCAGGAACTCTACTGTCACCCCAATAGATGCCTTAGGTCATAGTTGCCAATGCATACCAAGATCTCTTGTATATGTCACTTCCTTTAAATGACCCACTTACAGACTGTTAGCAGGAAGTCCTGTTCCCTGGGCTTGGTTCTTGAATTCAGCCAAAAAAGAATTCAGAGCTAAACTCATAAGCAAGCAAGTATTTAATAACGGTCAGAGTGAAAAGCACACTCTCAAAGAGGAAGAGTAGGTGGCCCCAAAGGTGTAACTCTGCCCACAGTCCTGGCTATCGTTTTTTTCTTTTCTGTTTTTTTTTAAACGTTTATTTATTTATTTTGAAACAGAAAGAAAGAACACACATGCGAGCAGGGGAAGGGGGAGAGGCAGAGAGAGGGAATCCCAAGCAGGCTCTGCACTGTCAGCATATAGCTGGACACAGGGCTCGATCTCACGAACCATGACCTCATGACCTGAGCTGAAGTCAAGAGTCAGACACTTAACCAACTGAGCCACCCAGGTGCCCCATAGTTGTCTTGCTTTTTATACCTGTATGGGTTATGGGTTATGGGTCATAGATAGGGTGGTCTCTGATTGAGGTTACGCCCAGTCACTAAAGGGATTCCTCCTACGGGTCTGGAGCGGGAGTTTTTGGCTCTATAGGGTCCTTGTTGAAATTGTCATGGCAGCCTTACCCCTGTAAACAGAAGGAGGAGGGGTCAAAACCACAATGTAAATGAATTATAATGTAGCAATAGGTTACTTGAGGGCAGCTGTTATAGGGAAGGGTGAATGCATGTTCCTCAGAGTTTTCCCCAGCTATTTGTATTCAGGAGGTGATTGATGGTTTCCATGTTTTTCAACTGTGGGAAAGCCCAGTTCCTGTTCATACCTAGCTGACCGCATACTCTATCCAGACTACAGTCCATACCACATTATTACTGCTTCCAAGTCAAGTTAGGGACTGTGTCTTATTTTCACTTGTATCTCTAGTTCCTAGCAGAATTATGAGCACCTAGTAGGTGGTGATGAGGTTTATTCTGGTGTTGAACAAACACATGCAACACATGCAACACATTGTGGGACCTACAGAGATCTTACCCAATGTTTCATCCCACTCAGATTTTCGCCTCATGGGTTAAAATTATAGTTTGAAAGATAAATATGTGTATCACTGTGATAGATATAGATAGATAGATAGATAGATAGATAGATCTATATACATCACATTTATGCAAAAACTCTAGGGGAGTCTGGGTGGTTCAGTCAGTTAAGCGTCTGACTCTTGATTTTGGTTCAGGTCATGATCTCACAGTTTGTAAGAACGAACCCCAAGTTGGGCTCTGCGCTGAGGTTGTGGCACCTGCTTGGGATTCTCTCCTCTCTCTTTCTGCCCTTCCCCTGCTCATGCTCACTCTTTCTCCCTCTTAAAAATAAACATTAAAGAAAAAACTCTAGGCAAATGATAACATGGAACAGAAATGGTAAGGATGATGAGCCTTAAAACAACAAAGGACCTCAGGAACACAGAAGGAATCAATAATTCCAACATTTGACAAAGGTGGTCAAATAGAAAGAGTCTTAAAGTATTACCTTGACTAGTGACCTTGGACCTTACGAGTCCACCTCTGGAGACGGGTGCTTTCAAGCTGAACATGACTCACCCAGGAATTCTTTATAAAATGTAAATACTCATAGGAGACAAGCCACATTAACTCTCCAGACACCTAAGTGCCAATTAGCCTATGGAATCATGTTATGTCACAGAAACTCTAGGGATGGGGATTGAGTCTAGAGAGGACAAAGAAAACTTCACCTTCTTCATTATCGTATTCAGAAATGTTGCTACTGAGGCCTTAAGCTTCCACACTTTGGTTTTCCATAGATAGTTAGCTTATATGTATGCATATATTTATGTACGTATGTTTACAATATTATTAACTATATTCCCTATGCTGTACTTTTCTTAGCCTCTCTGCTCCACAGATAGTCTAAATTATAAAAAAAATATATAAAAATAAAAATTGAGGACCAACCAAAGGCTGCTATTTTGTTTCAATTTCATTGAGGTATAACTGAAGTACACTAACCTGTGCATATTTAATATGTACCATTTGGTCAGTTTTGAAATGTGTACATACCTGTGAACCCATCACCACAATCTAGATAAGAAATATTTTTACCACCCCCAGAAGTTTCCTCGTGTCCTTTTATAATCCATCCCTCTCTCCACCCCACCCCTCGTAACCACTTGTCTGATTTCTGTCACAATAGATTGATTAGTTTGCAGTCTCTAGAATTTTATGTAAATGGAATCATACAGCATGCGCTCTGGTTTTGCAAGGCTTATTTGACTCAGCATAAGGATTTTGAGACTCGTCCATATTGTTGCATGTATTAACAAACTTTTTACGTTACCAAGTGATGACATCTTTCAAACCATTCCTGCTACTATCATAATCATCTTATGAAAGAAAAGGCATGTTAACCATCAAAGAGGAGAAAAAATATGTATCTGCAGAAGGACGATTGCTCTTCGGAATGAAAAATTGGCACTCTTATGCTGACAAAGAGTGGGGTCTTTAGGCGAAATCATGTAAGCCCTGTTGCCCAAAGGCAATCCTTCTCCTGACCACGAAGGGGGAAGCATTGCCCCTCACAAAACCCTGTGCTCCTCTTCATTCAAGGAAGGAGAAAAGCAGATCCCTCTTGAGACCTGTTTCCATGGTAACCGGCCAGCAATTGACAATGTGGCGGCAGTTGGGCCTCCTGAAGGGGAAAATCTTCAACAGAGACCAGGCCACTGAGAGGCCCAAGAAGAGACAGCTCATTCGCATGCCTCTTGAGGAGGCCCCAGGAATCACTGGGCTGTCTCTTTACTGGGAAAAGCTCTCGTGTGTTTCCAAAGAAATGGATGGAGAAGGGGAAGAGAGGATTTTCTGAATCAGGCTGGCCCATTAACTGGCAGCCGGCAAGGCAGTGATGATTGCAGAGAGAACACAGGCCCTGGACAGATGTCACCTTCGAATCAGTACAACGTTGAACAAGTTCATTCAATGCCATAAGGTTCAGTTTCTTCTGGAAAATTAGGCAAGACAGGGGCTTCTGCATGGAACAAGTCCTGAGGGCATCATTGAGGTCAGAGTCGGTTTGCCTGCCTTCATTCCAGTGAGCATATGCTTGCCTTCTACAATGCCCTGGGGGCCCAAAGGGCAGAGGCAGGTGTCTGTGTGTGGAAGTTTTTAGTCCTGGAAGGGGTGGAGGGCAAGAATATTGGGTAAATATTCCAGGTGAGTAAGGGGCTTAAATCCAGATGCTCCCTCCCCCCCATTCCTCTCCAAGATAGCCATCAAGAAGGCCCCATGTTCCCAGCATCTGTGGCTTTATGTGAGAGCAAGAGTATCCACCAACAAATTTCACACACTTTTCCGCATTCACTCCCCGGACAGTCGATCAGATCTCTGCTTGTTGGTGGTTCCAGCCAATGACAGCCGGATAGCCAAGCATGTTGGTTAAGCACTCAGTTCTGGTGCCAGGCACACCCAGGTTCAAATCCCAGCTCTGCCTTGATAACTGGTTAACCTTGGATGGATTCTTTAATATTCTTAAGCCTCTGTTGCTTTTTAATAATATTTATTTCTCAGAGGTGCTGCAAGAATTGTGAAAATATGTAAAGTGCTTAGAAAATTCAGATTTTTTTGTCTGGGCAAGGTAGAAACTTTCTTGGGCTCTTTCTCTCATTCAATCCGGTCCTAGACATCCCCTCTGCTGAAACTGAGGCTGTGGGTAACCCAGCATAGGCGTGGTGCTCTACTTACTGATATGTAGAGTGCAAGGCCAGCCATCAGACAGCTTTGACCAGTAAAAGATTTACATCATCTCAACACTAGTAAGCCTCAGAGCTACCTGCGAAAGTTTACAAAATGCAAACAACATGTTGGAGAGTAGGTTCACTCAGAGCAGGCATCTACTGGTTCATCTGTGTTGTTTTGTTTTCCGAGATTCCAAGAACTTGGCTACCCAGTGTGTAGTCAAGACTGAATACCATTGGTCTAGAGCAGGGGTTGACAAACATTTACTGTGAAGGGCCAGCTAAAAAATATTCTAGGCTTTGTGGGCCACACGCTACATTCTCCCTCCCAAATTCTTTGGGTTTCTTTACAACCCTTTAGAAATGTAAACACCATTCTTAGGTGTGGGCTCTATTCAAACAGGTGGTGGCCAAATTTGGCCCACAGGTCATTGTTTGTTGAGTCCTGGTCCGAAGACCTTAGTCCTGAAGTTTCCATGATCTAACACATTCTTTGGTTTGACCTGGAATTCATTGACCACGTTGATGCCATGTTCCCTTTGGCCAGCTACCCTTTATTTACCCCCCCACCCCCACCCCTGCTGCCCCACTCACCTCCAGCAAGCTACCGCAGGGCTTCACTGCAGCTGAGAGCAAGTGCTCCCTGAAGGCTGCAGAGTGAGAAGTGTTGGTAGAGCAGTTGTGTTCCCATTGGAAGAACAAGAGTCAGCACCATGCTGAGCTCAGGCATGGCGAGATGCCACTGCTGCCAGAGGATCATCATTTACAAGCCTATTCTGAGTACCCTTCATCTAACTCATCCTGCAGCAGGTAGAAAATTGCTATGCTTGCACGCAATAAACTTCTGGCACTAAAAATTGGGACTCCACCCCATTCCTTCCCGTTGGGTGAGGAAAGGGCATCCGTTACTGAATCTGTTTTGTTATAGCCTACTCCACAGAGCCACTGATGGAGATCCATTATATAACCGTTCGTGGCAAACATTGGACTTCCTGCCCGAGGCACTTGCTTTGGGATGAAAACTAAGCTCTCTCAAAGCGTGTACATTGCTCTTTAGATTTTGTGCTGCAGGACTCCCGAGGTCTCTCAGGTGTGAGAGGTTCTCGGCTAAAGCGGAACATGAAGGAACCGCTGTTGAGAAGCTTCCTTTTGAAGTTAGAAGGCTGAGATCAGTTCCATTTCTTTTTTTTTTTTTTTTTTTTTTGGTGTTTTGGTGTTGCACTTGGTCTTCAAGTTCACCTCATTCCTAGAATATTGTCCTTTGAAGAAGTGGAGTTTCAAATGACAACTCATCTTGAAGCTCACATTAAATACAGAAGACCCATTTCTGTGTCATAAAATGGAGACATTTTGATTTTATCAGAACTCCTGAGATGGAGGCTCTTTGGAAAAGTGCTTTGGGTTGAAGGGGCATGAGTATGGGTGGGGAGATTTGTTGGGAGACAGGGTGAAGAATTAAGTCACTTCCTCACTGTGGGAGGGAGGAGATAGAGAAAGGGAAGGAGATGGGTGTAGCCAGAAAGATTGTGAAGCGTATGCCCTCCACGTGGCTTCTCTCCTGACTCTCCCAGGTCTATAACAGTGTTAGGAAATTCATAAAATGCTTGTGTTTGAATACATTTTGGGTGGAAACAGTGAAGATACTGAGCTTCTTGCTCAGATTGATAAAGGGTGGGACAGAGCTGGAGCAGCATGGGTGAATTAAAAAATGGGAAAAATACAGAAAACATGATGTTAAGCCCTAAAACCTTCCCCAAACAATGGACAGTGATGGAGAGTTTCTCAAGATAGTGTCATTAGCTATTCTTCAAAGGTAACTAAATCCCCATTTGATGTTATTCTGTTATTTATGTTATTATTAATTTCATAGGGGTTCCATCTGACTTCTGAGTCACATCTGGTTGTCTTCACTCGCATTTTAGTGCAAGAGTAAGTACAAAGCGGTAGATTTACTTCTCTCTCTCTCTTTTTTTTTTTAAATCAATAACCAGTTTGCAATGCCTTTGATAGAAATTCAATGACTAACATACGGTTTTACTTTATCAAGAAGGTGGGATATTGTCAACAGCCTTCCATGAAAGTAACTGATTCAAAATCCAATTGTCAAAACATTCACTGGGTGCTCATTGCATGCCAAAACAGTGTGCAGGGTCCTGAAAAGATTAAGGGATGCATTCTCCCTCCTCAGAAGAAATGTCACCAAATAGCATAAGTGTGGGACCAGAGGAGCGATTCCAATATGCATTATACAGAGACAAACATAGCAAAGACTATGTGACATACTCAGCAGGTTGAAACTAAAGCAGGACCACCTGGGGTTATATAACCTACACTGTTGACACTGGAGACCCCAAAATCACAGCTATCAAACACATGCCATTTGGGGGCTAAGTGGAAACTTATATCCCTTTTATGGACATTCCAAAGACTTTTGCCTGAAATTAGCTAGGACTATGGGCAGAATAATCAGGGTGTGTTTGTGAGGGACTTATCTCATTCGCAAGTTCCAAATTGCTTCTTGAGGAATCAATCTAGAGGACTCACAGTTATCTTTTGAAACAGCTTTTAGGAAAAATCAAAAGATCTGTTTTCCAAGAGGCTGATATCCTAGTGGCCTAACAAAGCATCCTGGGAATTGCCTTAGGAGGGAATGCCTGGAGACGTAGCCATGGGCGAGGTGTAGGAATGAGGAGTCATGAGTTAAGCAAGGTGAGAATAAGAAAGTGGTTGCCCAAAATCAAATTTAATTCTCTCCTACTCCTGCCAGAAGTACTCAAATAATGCAGCATCTACAAGGACATCATGGATGTTTGGTAAATATTTGTTAAAAGAATTGACAAACTTTGGGGTGCCTGGGTGGCTCAGTTGGTTAAGCGTCCAACTCTTGACTTCCACTCAGGTCATGATCTCACGGTTCGTGGGTTCGAGCCTTGAGTCAGGCTCTGCATTGACAGATTCTCTCTCGCGCGCGCTCTTTCTGCCCCTCCCTCAAAACAAATAAATAAACTTAAAAAAAATCTATACAAATATGGATAGAAGGTCTAAAATCATCACTTGAGGAGCACAGGATGCTACTCACTTTCAGAGCCACCTTGTATTTACGGTATCGCTTTAAAAGTGGGCAACGATCATGCCACGGAGATCATTTCCAGTAGGAGAGAAGTTCTGAGGACTCTGGAAACTTGCAGGAAGAGGCAGCCAAGCCCAGAGATTGTGATAAGTAAAGTGATTAACTGAGGAGCTGTGTGGGGAGAAAAAAGAGACTCAACTTATCCAAGGTTCAGAGATAACAGAAACTCTTCACTAAATGAAAGGTGGCTGTGAGTGGACCGTCTGTCATTGATTTCAGGAAAAGCTCACGGACAGAACAGGTGGGCTCAGATAGTGCTTTCAGGTGAAGACCTCAAGGGAATCGCGCTTGTTCAGGCAGCCCCCAAGTCCTGTGGGAATCTGAACAAGAAAGAATTCAGAGCTCTCAAAACTATGCATAGCGAAGTGTACCAGTAAACACAGGAATACTGAAATTTTCCTGGGGATGTCATCTACCAACAAAGGGATTTTTCAGATGTGCTGCCGAATTCAGCTTCATGAAAGTGCAACAAGAAATGAAAATATTGTCGTTGTTGTCGGTGGTGCTGGCGGTGGTGGTGGTGGTGGCAGGGAAAGGGGAAAAGAGAGTGAGAATTGCAAATCTCTTTTTTTTTTTACATCTAAGGAAATCACAACTCAGAAAGATGAAAACAGCTTTCTCAAGGTCCCACACACAGCAGAAAGCCTTTCTTTAAAGCTACATATGATATATCACCAGCTGACCTATTACGTATTTTTTGACTGGAATATCATTTCCATTAAAATGGGAATTTTCTATTTGTTTACTGATACATCCACAGCACCTAGAACAGTGCTTGGCACAAAGTAGGTGCTCGGTAAAAATGTGTTAAAGGAAAGAATGACTGAAATGTCCAGACTCTTATCGCAATGACCTTTAGATTACATCATACTGTTTCTTAAACCTCGGGACCCTTGGATGGCTCAAATCAGCCAGTATTTGCCAGGTACACATCACACGCCTGACACTGTGCTAGTTTGCTTGGTGGGAAGTGTGTATATTAGTGAGGACTCTTTCAGAAGCAAAATGCAAAAACCCAACTGAATCTAGCTTAAACATAAAAAGGGGTGTGGGTGGTGGAGATTTGCTGGCTCATGTAACTGGAAAGTTCAAGGTAATGCCCGCAAGAATGGCTGGAACTCACAGCACACACACACACACACACACACACACACACACAAAGAAAGAAAGAAAAAAAAAGAAAAAGAAAAAAGGTTTCTGGATTTTGTTGCTCTCTCTGTTACTCAAGGCTCTGTTTTTTCTCTGCATTGGCTTCATTCTTAGTCAGGATTTCTTTAGACTATAGTCCTGGGAGTTCCAGGCTAACAATTTCCTTCCTTAGCTGTGGAAAGAAGATTCCTTTATTCTAACAGTTCAAACAAAACCCTATGTAGTGTTCCTATTAATTCCGTCTGGATTAGGTGCCGGTCACAATGAATTACTGACCAATGGGAGGCAGTAATTCACTTACACAGGTGTGAGATAGGCCAGGACACATGGAGCCTGGGATGGGGTCAGCCCCATCCAAACTACATGGACCGGACAAAGAGTAAGTCCCTTAAAAGAATATTGGGGGCACCTCATCCAAAATAAGACATGCTGCTGCGAGGATAAAGGGTGCATATCCCCACCCCAGATCGGTATTGGTGGTAAAAGCAGTTAGAAAAGTCCATGAAGTTGAGGAGCTTAATTTTTGTTGAAGGAAACTCACAAATTGATTCATAAATAACCTGAGAGCACTTGATTAATATCAAGTCTGAATTTGAACTTACTACAGGAGCATCTTGTATTGCTAACTTCTGAAATTTCAATTTCCTTTTAGGATTCAATTTTGTGCTGCTCCTCATGACAGCTTTTCCCCACGTGTGCCCCGAATTGGTATATCCTGCCCCCGCCAAGCCCCCTTGGACCTCTCAGTGTGGCACTGCCAGACAGTCAACCATCCAGGTTTGGCCCGGCTCCCATCTTCAAAGCAAGTTGTTCAAACAATTGGCAGCTGTTTTATTATTGTGGTTTGCCTATTAAAAACACAAATAAATAGGGATGCCTGGGTGGCTCAGTTGGTAAAGCGTCCAACTCTTGATTTTGGCTCAGGTCATGATCTCATGGTTCATGAGTTGGAGCCCCATGTCGGACTCTGTGCTGACAGCGTGGAGCCTGCTTGGGATTCTCTCTCTCTCTCTCTCTCTCTCTCTCTCTCTCCTCTTTCTGCCCCTCCTCCACTTATGCACTCTCTGTCTCTCTCTCTCAAAATAAATAAATAAACATTTTACAAAATAAAAAATAAAATAAAGGAAGATCTGTATCACAGACATAAATGGAACACTGGTATCCCTTGCTGTTAAGTTGAAAGTATCTGAAAAATGAAACAACGTTATTCAGGTCTACCTAGGCACTGTTTACTGCCAAGGCTTTAAGCCCAAGGGGGGCTCTCTCTTTACTAAAACAAAACAAAACAAGAAAAAATGAAGTAACCAGCAAATATCAGAGAACTGTTAAAGCCATATTAGCACTAAATTTATACTTTTTCCCTTGATTTCAATATAAGGATTGAAGGAGTATGGAAAAGGCAATAATTTCCTCCCTATGGGATATTATTTAAAGCCTTGCCCAAGCGCTACCTAGAATGATCACATTTCATCCACGACAGATGATAGGGGGAAGCAGCAAGGCAGAGGAATTAAGGGGAGAGGTGAACCACGCAAGCGACTTTGGGGAAGGCTTCCTGGAAGCAGGGATGCTTGAGGTTGGCCTCACAGGACGGGCATGACTTTGACCTATCTGCTGTAGCAAATGCCCTGTGGTAACACCACGGACACAAGCAAGGCTCAGGGCTAGATCTCCCAGAAGGCCTAATGCCCAGTCCTTTTTGAGAGTCCTCAAGGACAGAGTATTTGTGTAGGGAGCAAGGAACCTCTTTTCCATTCCCTTTCATTTGTGCTTTTTTAAAATTTAATTTAATTTAATTTTATTTTATTATTATTTTGTAAATGCTTATTTATTTATTTTGAGAAAGAGAGGAGGCAGAAAGACAGAGAGAGAATCCCAAGCAGGCTCTGCGTCGTCAGCAGAGAGCCCAATATGGGAGGGACTGGATCTCACGAACCTCTAGATCATGACCTGAGCTGAAACCAGGAGTCTCAGGCACTTAACCAACTGAGCCTCCCAGGTGCCTCTTTTTATTTTATTTTATTTTATTTTATTTTATTTTATTTTATTTTATTTTATTTTATTTATTTTACTTTATTTTATTGTCACTTGCTTTTCACTCAAGTTACATTCATTTCATAGAATTATTTTTGCTCAGAACAAACAGTTGTCACTAATGGTGCTGTCGTCTCCAAGGACCCCGTATGTCCCACCATCATCCCCTACAACAAAGCCAGCGAAATGAGAAGCTTGGCTATGAATCAGAGGCTGGAACTGCAGCTTGGGTAGACCCACCAGCGACTCCCCACCATAGTGGACAGTGCACATGGGACCCACCGTAGTGGACAGGGCACAGGGGCTCACCGTAGTAGTGGATGCACATGGGAATATCTCTGACCAGACAGAATGCATCCTGAATGCTCACAGAGAATGACCTGTGGTCAATCTCACAGTATCTCACCCCAATCCCTCATGATGGGCCCCAAATCTCTTTTTATCAGTAATAAAGAAAATACACGTTACAAAAAGGCAGTTCATCTGTGAACATATTGGCTAGGATAACACATCTTAGAGCTAAATGTGTCATTGTAAATGGACTCATTTTATGTCTTCACATACTGTAGATGTTTTAAAAAAGGCATATGCACAGAAACTATGGGAACCAAACCAGAGTAGGAGACCTTGAGCTGAGACTCTAGTATAATCTGACTTTTGTGTGGCCCGTTTTCTTTCTTTAATATTTTCTTAATGGGGTAGAGGAGGAAGCAAGAGGAGGCAGCGGCTAACACAGAGCATTGTATTTGGACAAATAGAAGTACATTCAGTGTATCTTAAATTATTTGTCATCACCAGGAAATAATGTGATTTAAAAATATTTTGTATTTGCATATTACATATGAGTCATGCCATCATAATTTTTTAAGTCTTACCTTCCAATATCTAATCAATCACCAGGTCCTCTTTTTTATACCACCAAAATATACCTGGAATTTTTATTTATGAAAATAAAAATAATAAGTTTCCTTTAAGTTTATTTATTCATTTTGAAAGACACAGAGTGCATGAGTGGGGAGGGGAAGAGAGAGAGGGAGAGAGAGAATTCCAAGCAGATTCTTTGCTGTCAGAGCAGAGCCCAATGTGGGGCTCAAACTCACGAACTGTGAGATCATGACCTAGGCCGAAATCAAGAGTCGGATGCTTAACCAACTGAGTCACCTAGATGCCCTTGAAAAAAATAAGTTTTATTTATGGGAATCCCCATCTGTATTGCCAATGTCCTCTCTTATTGGACAAATGGGAAAGCCTCTATCCTGGTCTCCCTCTTTGCACCATTGTCGTCAAATGAAAGCAAGGGCAATTTTGTCACCCCATTGCTAAATCCCTCAGAGGTTCCTCACTGATCTCAAGATGGAGACCCATTTCCTTCCAGAAGCCTCCAAGGTCCCTGCATTTTGGGTTTTTTGTTTTTTTTTGTTTTTTTTTTTTTTTTTTGCATCTGCCTCTCTCTCTAGCTTTAACTCTCACCACATGCTTTCTCTCATACCTTGTGGATCCTCAGCTCTGGCCTGGAGATGTGCATTTGAATGTGGTGGTTAGAGGCAAGAACTGTAGCCAGACTCCCAAGGGCCAAATCCCGGCTCCCCAGCGGATTAGCTAGCTGCATGATCTTGAACTAGTTACTTAATCTCCCCACTTGCTTCATCAGTAAGACAGGGGCAATGATGGGCCTCATCATTGTTCAGGTTGTCATCAAGATTATGTGAGTTAAGATAACATTTAGAGAAGTCATAGAATGAATAAGTCCTTGGGATGAAAGGTACTGCAGAGGGAATACAGTCAATGATAATACAGTAATAACGTATGGTGACAAATGGCAGGTACACTTGTGGTGAGCACAGTATAACATATAGACTCCTGGAATCACTATGTCATACACCTGAAACTGATGTAACATTGCATGCCAATTTTACTTCAATTACAAGAAAATGACTTAGAGCAGAATTAAACTAGCCAGAAGGCCTTAAGGCCTTTTGAGACTTCATTCTCTCTGTGAAATCTTCTTTCCCCACCTCCTTCCCACTTGGATAGTACTAACTATTCATCAAATTCTATCTGTTATGCACTGAACTGGGTCCCTCTCCCCCCTCCAGACTCATAGGTTGAGACTCTAATCCCCAGTACCTCAAAATGTGACTATATTTCGAGGAAGGGTCTTTAAAGAGGTGATTATGTTAAAAGGAGGCCATTAATTGGGCCCCAATACAATCTGACTTGTGTCTTTATAAGAGGACATGTGGACACAGGTCAACAGAGAGAAGACCATCTGAGGACACAGCATGAGAGTGGCCATGTGCAAGCCAAGGAGAGACCCCAGAACAAACCAGAGCTGCCAATGCCTTGACCTCAGACTTTCTAGCCTCCAGAACTGTGAGGAAATAAATTTCTGTTGTTTGAGCTACCTAATCTGCCATATTTTGTTATGGCAACCCCAGGAACTTATTATAGATTTGCAGATTTTGGACTCAGCAAACTCCACAATCATGCGAGCCAATTTTTAAAATTCTTTCTCTCTCTGTCTCCCAATAAACGGATGGATGTATGGATAGATGGATAGATAGATAGATAGATAGATAGATCTAGATGGATAGAGATAGATAGAGAAATAGACGGATAGATGGATGGATGGATGGATAGATAGAAGATAGATAGATTTGGATAGATAGATATGTAGATTGGTAGTAGATCTTTTTACAGCTATATCTATATATCCTTATCTATTTCTCTATATCTCTGTATCTATAAAACCCCCTTGCTGTAGATTCTTCCTTCCAGCGCACAGCACCACTGGGATAGAAGGCCATACCTATGATCATGTGGTCACTGTCCATCTTGCCTATCAGATGGTGACATACTAAAGTGAAGAGTCAGCTCTGTTGTTCATTGCTGCTCCCCACGTACCTATCACGGTGAGTCTGTATGGGATGGATACATGTGGAAACCCCACAGTGGAAGACATAAGTTTTTATCATGTCTTTGCTCTTATAACTCCCAAGAAAGTGAAAAGAACACATCTTTTCATAGAGATGATCAATATATTCACCAATATGATGAATATATTTGTTATCCCTCAGTCTTTTGTTTTAAACCAAGATTTTGCTGAGTTTGTATGTTCTATGAGAGAAAATTTTTACTATAAAACCCCTATTATTATGTCATATAGATACATATAGATACATTGGATACAAATGTGAGTGGGTGAAAAACAGAACAGCATGACTGACAACAGTGACAATAGATTTGGGAGCAAGTATCAAGCAGGGGATGGGGAAATTTGCTGATTGCATTCTATAATTCTGTGTTTAATATTGCCAGGCACACCAATTCTGTCACTTCTTCGAGACTTAGCTTTTGCTGCCGGACATGACATGACAGCCATGATTTTTTTTTTCAGTATTTTTGGATCTTGGATTGCAAGCTTCTGGCTCTTGAGTAAAAATAACGCCACATTTCTTATTTGTGAAGTCACTGTGTGACACAGGGGGAAATGCACCAATGCAGCAATCCATCAATGACGAGTAAGTAGTCCAACTGTCACTAAGTTGTGTGCTTTTTTTTTTTTTGGATACCTTCCTTCTTATTATTCTGTTTTCTCAACTCTAAAATGTCTGCTATAAGGAGGGTATGACTTAGGTGTCTCTAAAGACCCATCCAACAACGGCAGCTATGACCAAATAATCAACTCACCCAGCAGGGAAGGTATATAAGAAGACCAATGCCTGACATGTCACATCTTCCAAGATTTTTCAGAAAGTATTCCCCACAACTCTTTCTCTCATCTAAGTATTCCTGGGGGAAAAAACCCCAATTATTAAGGAACAGCTAGGTCCCTGGTTCTATGATAGATGCAGGAGAAAATGATAACGAGCAAGAGGACTTTGTCCTCCTGGAGACAAGAGATTCAATGGGCACTTACATTACTGTGTGTTCATCTTTCTGATAACAGAAGCCCTGGGTATCACGAAATTCACACCCAGGAGTTTCTCACATAATCCTGTGTGGCAAGGAATCATAGAAAGCTTATTAGAGGGAGTGAGGTCTACTGAGACATAAAAGATAAGTAAAGGTTGCCTAGGTAAAAGCGTAGAGGTGTGGGGTTGGTTGGGTGGGAAGGACATATTCCAGGCCAAATTTGTAGCCACACTGAGCTCCTCACTCCTCCTTCCCTGATCTTGGTATCTTTCATTACTGCCTCCACTTGAAGCTCTGCTCAGACAAGCTCTATCCATCCACCTCCCACCCATCTTTTAAGACTTGAGTAAAATACTATCCTTTCCAAGAAGCCTTCTCTGATCTCCTAGAGAAGAAGCCAGCTCTCTCTGTAATCACATGAACATCCAGAGACAGCCTGAAAAACCATTCCTCCATTACAACTTCAGTGATGGGTCATCTTACACAAATTGTATAGAACTGGACCCCAGGAGGCATAAACGTGCTTTTGGTAAAATAATGGTACTGGAAAAGGTACTTGAAAACAATTTATATCATCACTACACACTTCTGAGAAAGTACAAAATGAAGGAAACCACACACACTGCAGCAATTCATTTATTTATTATTTTTAAAATTCTCTCTTCTTAGATTTCTCATGTTCCGTGCTTCCCACACCAACCAGTTTATTTTTCTTTTCTTTTTAAAAAAATTTTAATGTTTATTTATTTTTGAGAGACAGAGAGAGACAGAATGCAAGCATGGGAGGGGCACAGAGAGAGAGAGAGAGAGAGAGAGAGGGAGGGAGACACAGAATCCAAAGCAGGCTCTAGGCTCTGAGCTGTCAGTAGAGAGCCCGATGTGGGACTCAAACCCCTGAACCGTGAGGTCCTGACCCGAACTGAAGTTGTTTGACGCTTAACCGACTGAGCCACCCAGACACTCCCACACCAACCAGTTTCTACCAAAAACACATCCAATTTGGCTCTTCATCTTCTCTGCTCACTTCTCTGCTTTGGTAAAGTCATCCTCTCTCCTTTTTGGCATAATAATGGAGGGATGAGGGGAAAGGGATGATAATATACATGCATTTTCCCCATCACACTAATATGAGAATTTGTGCTATTAATATCTTATCTTCTTTACCAGGCCTGTGATTAATGTTTAAGCTGAGAGTTTCCCAGTCTGATTTTAAAACTTCTACCAACAAAGATTCCCCCAAAAAACATAAGACTGTTCTTTCCCTGTGAGGAGCATATCCTTTTCTAACCTCTAATTCTCCACATTATTATTAAATCCATTGTTTAGCATTTATTGAATATGTACTTTGACAAACTAAGGTACCTTCTTACTGAAGTTCAGGGGACCTGTGGTTTTCTCCATGTGATATTGTGATTTATAATGAGAAGTAGGTATTTGATCTTTGATCTCTCCTGGCATAGAGTTCCTAAAACCGTTTGGAATGTCCTAAGTGATGAGAGCCTTAAAAGTGTCTTTTCTCACGTTAACAAGTGACTCTTTAAAACTGTTAAGTCACCAAAGTTTGGGGCTGGTTGCCAATGAGTCAACCACGTGATTAAGGGTTTGCAACTTTCAGTCCCAAGCCCTCCCCAGCCTACCATCTTAGGGGAGGGGAAAGGGGCTGGAAATTGAGTTCAGTTCTCAGCGGGCAATGATTTAATCAACCGTGCCTGTGCAATGTAGCCTCAATCAAAAGGACAGGATTTGGAGAACTTCCAGGTTGGTCACCATGTTGAAATTTGGGGAGAGTGATGCACTTGGAGGGAACATGGAAGATGTTTTCGCCATACTTTGCTTTATGCATTCCTTCCATCTGGTCAATCCAGAGTTACAACCGTTTATAATAAACCAGTCACCTAGTAAGTAAAATGTTTCCCTGTGTTCTCTGAGCCACTCTAGCAAATTGATCAAACCCAAATTTATCAAACCCAAGACTAGAGGTTGGACCCTCCAATCTATAGCCAGTGAGTCAGAAGCACTGGTGACGACCTGGTGTCACACTGGCATCTGCAGTGGAGACGGAGGGCAATCTTGTAGGCCTGATGCCTTCCCCTGTGGGATCTGATGCGATCTCCTGGTGGATAGTGTCAGAATTGAGTTGAATTGTAGGACACCCAGCTTAGTGGTGTGGGGAAATCCTTCACACATTGATGACCAAAATCAGAATCATTAGTCTCCAAATATAAAATCAAATTTTCAGAGGAGGTTACCTTAGGGAAAGCCTTCATCCATGCTTCTTCACCTTGGTAGGATGCTACAGAATTACTTAGGAAGAGGAGCTAATGAGGTCAAAGTCTATATAAAGTCTAGGTAGGTTTGTACAAGAGCAAAGTCTTTTCTTCAACATTGATCTGCACCTTTGGATACTGCTTAATGTTTTACAAAGTCAGGCCACTGATCAGAAGAACAATCAGAAAAGAATTAGTAAATGCCTTAGAAGAGTAAAAAAGTCCCCACCTCTGGAGAAATAGCCCAGTAGGGTGCTTCATGATGGGTAAGTCAACAGATGATTGTGGTACAGAGAGCAGAGCACTTTTCTGATTTGGGATCTCAGAACTTCCCAGAAGGGGCCGAATATCAGGACCCTGAATAAAGCTATGACACAAACACAGGAAAAAACTGTTGACGCATACCTTAAGAAGGAGTTAAAGGTTTTTCCTCGAGAATTAAGCAAGTCATAAATCTTCTCATTCACAAGAGTGACCCATGTTCTCTCACCCTTGCCTTTTATGCAATTTTTCCCATCCAGCATAAAAATAATTATCAAAACTTAAGCTAGAAATATTATTAAGAGCTGGCCTGCCTGTTTCAAAATTGCTCCCATGAGGAATCTACACAGCAATTCAGGATAGGCTATGAATGTGATTGGATTAATTAGAACACATCAGAAAAATTTCAAGTGGGGGAAATAAAACTCTGATGGAAATTATTCCCAGGAATGCTCTTAATATATCAGAGTTACCATATGAGTATTGAGACAGTGTGATAGTTCACTAAATGGCCTGAAAGTATTGTAGTAAATTGGTATCCAGCTATAAACATATATAATCTATTCATTATTTAATGCTCAAATACCTAGTTAGGGTCTAATATAAGTTGACAGAGTTTAGGTGCAGAACACGGTATTGGGCAAGCAGACAAAATTCTATCCTCCTGGGCATGCATTCGAGAGAGAGATGGGAAATACTTTTCATACTGGTAAGACAGTAATAAGAGGTGTAAAGAAAACCTAAGCAGAGTAAGAAGATGGGGTGGAGTGAGCTTTAGAGCAAATGGTTATTGTCAATAGGTATTCCAAAAGAGTTCTCCAAGGAAGTTTCATTTTAACAAAGACATGAATCACAGGGGATACACCCACAAGAGGTCTGAAGAAAATGTCCTAGATACATGCCAAAGTGGCAACAAGCTTAGGAATGTAGGGTGACATCATGGAAAAGGATGACTAAAACAGGTAATTTGGAGAGGAAAGACCTTTGGAAAGAAGGGAGGCAAGAGTATGAGATACAAATAGGTTGGAAGGATCATCTATGTAGATATTGCATTCCCCACAAATGATAAAGACACAACTATGGGAGAGACCGATTGAGCTATTTAAACTCCCAATGAATGGGATGTGGAGTGGCTCAGACATTAATAGATGACTATATCAAAAGGGGTAGTAGTAAATTGTCTGACAGCCTCCATCTCAGAGCAACTGGTGTTTAGAGAAGAGGAGACAGGAAATGATTTAGAAAGAGCGATGAGGAAAAGAAGGACATGAACTATCTCTAGGTTCTGATCCAAGATTATGGGGTTGCCAGGCCTCAGAGCACAATGCTGAAGAGAATGTCCAAAGAACAGGATACAGGATATTTTGCTGATGATCATGAGTCTCATATGCCACAGTTTTGGGGGTTGAAGAAGCAGTGGAAATCAAAACAAATTTGGAGCTTTACTGAGTCCCGTATCATTCGGAGGCATTACGAGCTACCGATGTGTCTGAATCCCCCAAGTTTCTATCTCATGCTAATGGAAAAGATTAGAATGGATCATAATAAAGAGCCACTGAGTATGCTAAAAAGATGAAGCATTCCAATTTTCTACATTTCCCTCCTTACCCCAAAGCACAGCACTTGATTGATAGCCAGCTTTATTAGCTTCTCTAATATAAATTTTAGAGGTTGACATGTTATTGAAATGGACACTGCGATTTCAGACAGCAGCTGCACTTCCAATTGACAGAAATTTTGGGAGCTGAAAGATAAAACTGACTTCACACACCCCAACAGCACACGTCAACTCGGCCAAGAGAACTTCTCCATGAGATGCCTTACACCGCAATGCCAAGGGTGCGTCACCCATATACACTGACTTTTCTATTTTGGTGAACAGAAGGGAGAAATGGCACTATCAGATAAGATAACATGATGAATGTTCTCAGATTGTACTTGTACTCTGAATCCTGGAGCTCTAAAACTTCCTTGACTTAGCTGAAGCCAGAGAAATCAGTTGGAACTCAAGCTGTGTATGTAATGTGAAGTGGGTCAAGCCTCCCCCTCTCCCAGTGCCTCTAATGGACTGGTTGAACCGCTCTGCTTAAATTACAAAGTGAGTTGGCTCCTCTGAGCTCACAAGGTTCATGCTTCTCCTTTAAACTTCAAAGATAGTTATTGACAGTGTGTGAGGAGCCCAGCTCCTTATCACCAGTTGTTTCATTAAGGTACTCCATCCCTCACCGGGGAGTGGGCTGAGTTTCTGCTGCAGTTAGGAAAATAAGGACAGAGAGCGGAGCAAACAGAAGGAGAAGAAAATAGAAATTAAAAAACAAAACAAAACGAATCAATACGCCGGCAAAGCAATGAAGAGAGGGGGAAGAAAAGCATAATGAGAGAGGACGAGGGGTAGTTTTCCAGAAACAGTCAGTGCCTTTCTCACCACTAATGATTCACTCCATGTTGCAGCTCATTGCGCTTGTATTGAATTATGAGACTTACTTCTGAGCACCACTAGAAAGGATCCATTAGCAAAGAACTTTATGTGCACATGAACCAGAGAGGAGGCCTATTTGGCTTTTTCCTTATGCTTATTGAAATCTGTTAATTCAATATCAGGAAGAACAACCAAAGTGATTTTGTAGATAATACAAGGATAGTGTTTGGGTTAACTGTAACTATTTTTTACACTGTAACTATTTTTTGTAACTATTTTGTACCATATCCTCATTTCTGGCTCTCCTGAAACAGTATAAATACACGTAGTTAGAATTTGTAGATGATAAATGGCATTTTGTCCTTGCTTTCCCTACCATTCCCTTTGCCCATTCAAGTGTGCTTGCCACAGGTTTTGCCAAGGATTTCTGGAAATGACCATGGCATGGAGGCAATGAGCATCTCGGCACTAACCAGTATGGAAAGAAACCTCAATGAGGCCTCATGACTACTTCTTACCTCATAAGACAGACATTGTCATGACCCTTGGGAGCTATAGGACTTTTGTTTGAGCTTGAATTTCCTGGCAGCTTGGAAACATAGAAGGCGAGAGTCAAATGACATTGATTTATTGAAAGTAAAGATATATATCTGTTTTTTAAATTGATTTATTTATTTTGAGAGAGAGAGAAAGAAAGAAAGTACAAGTAGGAGAGGAACAGAGAGAGAGGGAGACAGAATCCCAAGCAGGCTCTTCCCTGTCAGTGCAGAGACCTACATGGGGCTTGAACTCACGAACCATGGGATCACCGCTTGAGCTGAAATCAAGAGTCGGATACTTAACCAATTGAGCCACCCAGGTGCCCCAGTAAAGGAATATATCTTTTGAGTATGTATTCTGAGATCCGTAGCTAGTATATGTATCAGTCACTCTGCAATGTATATAAATGTACACACACACACACATTTGTATTATATCATAGAAGAGTGTCCTGAGACAATAGACACCAAACTCTTAACAAGCTACTCTTGAGGATTGAGGTAGATATGCAAGGGCAAGAAAAGGAAAGGGTATGGTAGCTTTTAAAGAGAGAAAAAAACCCAGGAATGTGTCAGACACTCATTTCCATGTATGATCCAATGGCTTCTCTCACTAGCACACACTTGCTGGCAGTTCCTAGGACAAGGTGTTGGACTTCAAGGGAAGCAAGCATGATAGTCACTCTCGACTCAACTACCTAGAGAAAGGGAGGCCCTGTTTCTTTCTTCCTAATCTCACTTTTTCCATCCTCCATCTCTTCCTGCCTCCACTCTTCTGTTTTACACCTGTATGGAGGTATAACTCATGGACAGAACAGTACGTATTCAATGTGTACAATTTGATGATTTTGAATCCATGATGCCACCACGACAATCAAGATAATAAGACATTTCCAACACCTCTCAGAGTTTCTTTGTGTCCCTTTGGTTTTCATTGTTGTTGTTGTTGTTGCTTTGTGGTAAGAACTCTTCATAGAAGATCTAGTCTGTTAGCAGATTTTGAGTGCATGATAAGTGTGTTGTTAAATGCGGGCCTCATGTTGAACTGCGGACCTCTAGACTTGCTCATCTAGCATAACTGAAACTTTCCTTAAAATAATTTAGCGCATCTCCAGTAACCACTCTAGTTCACTGACCAATATTTTACAAACACAAACATCAACAAAGGAAACAACCAATCCACTCATTTAAATAGTGAATGAGGGCCAACACGGGCTGGACAACACGAAAGGCACTGAACACACAGAGGCGAGCAGGCTGATACGGTGAAATGTCCCAGTTCTGATGGAGATCATACAAGACTAGCAAATCTGGAGTACAAATTCTGAATCTGAAATAAGCGACTTACAACAAAGAGATGTGCTTATCATGATTTGAAGAATTTTGCTTCCATGAAGGAAAAAGTAGGCCTAGGAAGTCCGCATTGGGCACATCAATCAAGCAAATTTTGCCTTTCATGCCCCAATCAATGTATCTGTGGCCTCTTTTCATGCCCTAGCCACAGAGGCTGCTCTATGCTGTTACAAAGTGGCTACGGACTGGATTGGGGCTGGTTGGTGGCCTAAGTAGCCTGACTAAAAGAACTGTGTAGTTGGTGGGGGTCGGGGGTTGGCCTGGGTGGGTTAGTCAGTTGTGCTAAGACTCTTGGTTTCAGCTCAGGTCATGGTATTGTTTGTGAGATCGAGCCCCATGTCAGGCTCTGCGCTGACACCACCAGTCCTGCTTGGGATTCTCTCTCTCTCTCTCTCTCTCTGCACCTCCCCTGCTCATGCGCTCTCTCACACAAAATTAATAAGTATTTTTTTAACATGTATTTATTTTTGAGACACAGAGCATGAGCAGAGGAGGGCAGAGAAAGAGACACAGAATCTGAAACAGGCTCCAGGCTCCAAGCTGTCAGCCCACAGCCTGACGCGGAGCTTGAACTCACAAACCGCGAGATCATGGCCTGAGCCGAAGTCGGCCGCTTAACCAAGTGAGCCACCCAGCCACCTCAATAAATAAATTTTTTAAAAAAGAAAAGAAAAGTGTGGTGGACATTCAGATTTCTTCCATTAAAAGTAAAAAAATGAAAAACAAAAAACAAAACAAAACAAAACAAAAACCCCACTTTACCAGAAAGTAACTGGATAGAGAGAAGCAATCCTTGGAGTGGGGCTGAATCACACTTAGAGCAGAGCGCTGGAGTGAAGAGCTTTCCATCTCACAGTTAACAACCCCGGCTTTGGTGCCAGGGCAACACTTCTTGAAAATGCAGAGCCCACGTTGCCTTGGTCAGAAGATTCTCTGAGCTCCACCTGTTCCACTGTAGCAAGAAACACAAACTGAAAGGGAACCTTAAAAAGAAAGCAAGATACGCATTTTGCACTTACCCACAGAGCAGGCCGGACATCAGTCCAGAAAATTCTCATCTCCATTTATCAGAATCCAGGAAAAATGTGTAAATATGTCTTTTGAGGTAAATATGCTGATGGCAATGTACCTGGTTCATTGTTTTCCCTTTAAAGTTGAAGGAAGCCATCGATATAGGACATAACAAAAGACTCCAATTTGGTTTATACACTATTTATAAGAACTTGAATTGATAAGCCAGTTGTTACTTTTGTTTTATTCGAAAAGCATTTCTAAAACACCTACTACTGTCAGGCACGCACTGTGCAGCTCACTTAACTCTTACACCCATACCATTTAATAGACACAATTATTTTCTCCATTTTATAGAAGAGAATGCAAAGGCACAGAGAGGTTACAAAAATCGCCTTAGGTCACACAGCTAAAAAATGCCAAAGCTTGGGATTCAGGCCTGGGTCTGGAACCAAGCTTTTAACTGCTATACTATGCAACCCCTTTGCCAATGTGAGGGACGGGGTCACCTGTCTGCATGTCTTCTAAGGGTGAAGATAAATAACATCAACAGTAATCTGGAACATTTCTTTTGGGGAAAATGAGGCACCAAACAGTTATTGCAGGTTACGGAATCTGTGCATTGTGGGGATCTTCTGGGATCACCACGGGGTATTATTCTCTCACCAGGCTGCTAGGTGTCCCTTTTGGAACAGACAAGATGATATCCCAAGATCCACCTCGGCTCCCAGAGTCTGCTTTTCTATTCATATGCCAAAGCCGGCATTAGCAGATTCAGGAAGGGGTCCGTTGTTCAGTTTCTAAAAAGATTTCAAACTTGTACTTAAATCTTCCAGCTTTAAATCATTTTTCTTTTATTCATTCTTCTGAGGTTTCTGAGGGATTGCCAATACTTGACTCTGTTTTGACAAAGCTATCCTTGGCTATCAGATTAGATAAGATGATGAATTGTACTTAAGACTCCACATAAGTTAAAAGCCCAGGAGTTTTAGTGGAAAACTTTCTCAAACACAGTTAAATCTCAGAGCTTGCAGAGAATGGTGGGGGTTGGGTTTTACTGATAAAATAATCCAGTTCATTGATGTTGCTGCTGGGATTACTGAAACCTGACAACAGGGAGATTTTCTATATTTTCCCCCCAAATAAGCCTATACAGCTGGCAGAAATCCCCTAAGTAATGGGAGGAAAACACTTTATTCTAAATGGAAAACAATATCTAGATTATGACCAAGGATAAAATTTTCATACTTCATAGGCCCGAAATGTGTATTTTTCACATTTCTGAATTGGGTGCATATTATAATCACCCAGGTAGAATCACGATGTAGTTGCTTGTCTGCTCATGGGCATCCACATGTGTAGACTAGGTATCACTGGTTTGGAAGGAAATCCTAAAGACAACAGTAGATTTTCTTTTCTTTTCGTTTTTTGTAATGTTTCTTTATTTTGGAGAGAGGGTGTGTGGGGGAGGGGCAGAGAAAGGAAGACAGAGGATCAGAAGTGGGCTCTGCGCTGACAGGCTGACAGCAGCAAGCCTGATGTGAGGCTCGAACTCACAAACCGCAAGATCATGACCTGAGCCAAAGTTGGTCGCTCAACCAACTAAGCCACCCAGGTGCCCCAATAGTAGATTTTCTTATGCAGAATGTTCATCTTCAAGAGTCTTAGGGGTATTGACAACCCAGGTAAAAAACATGGCTCAGAAGTGAAGATGTTTTAGGAATATCGTAATAAAGTTATTTCACTTAGATTTTCTTCTAAGGATAATCGGTGAGTGTAAAAGAACTCTTTCAATAGGTAGAAAGTGAAAGTTCTGAGTGATAAGAAAACAGTGCACCCATTTAATTGGTGCTGGTTTTCTTCAGTGTCTCAATTACACATAAAATAACAATCTGACTTCAGTCAATGGTGTCTTAGATTTGAAGAAGTATGATAATGATCAAGTAGTAAAACACAGTATTTATGACACAAAACCACAACTCTAGTTTCGACGTCAGGTAATCTGAGTACAAAAATTGAGCTTGGTGATATATCCCTTTGCTTGATTTTCTAAAACTACTATATTCTCAACTCTTCTGGAGTGCCTCTAGAAAATGCAGGTGCCCATTACATCCTAGTGATGACTGAACGATAGAATGTGTGTAAGACACTTAGCAGAGAGCCCACATTTAATCTGTGAATAGCTCTTGATTTTATCTGCTTTGACAGGGGCCTCACAACATTGCGTCTTTTTGCCTTTTCCCTTAGGAGCAGGAGCCTCTAGAGAAGTGGTTGGCTTCCTTCTGCAAAACAATTTTAGAGGCCAGAGAAAAGAAAAATCACTAATAAAACTTACCACCAAGTCGAATATAAATGAACAGGGCAACCTTTCGTTATTACGCTGACATACGTCTCTGCAGCCAGCAGGCCAGAGGAGGGCACTTGGAAGTGTGTAGAAGGGTAGTCAGCTTTGTCATGAGATGAATATTTGACCAATGGGAAGTAAGAGACAGGGGAAGTCAGACAATTCCCCCCTCTTTTTCTCATTCTGTGGTTCTTCATTGGAGCCCTTCTGGAAAAGTCCAGTGTGCCAAGCAAATTCACTCACCAAGGGGCCTGCCGTGTTACCTTGTGGCTCAGTGGGAAGTGTGGCCAGTCCAGGAATACACCTTCTCCAGTGCTTTGCATTATTTCCTTTGTCCTCACCTTTGCCACTGTGGGCTTGCACCACCCAAATAAAATATCAAATCCTTGATATTTAATCAATTATCAAATCCTTGCCTCGCCTCTGCAGGAGCCCTGGAAATGTTGGTGTGATGTGGTTCTAGAATCAGATGACATGGTTTAGTCAAACGTTGATGCAGTTGTGAAACCAGGCGTCCTAGCTTCAGCCTTAGCTCCAGTTCTCATTACTTGTGTGACCTCACTCAGAGGTCTAATGGAAATCATATGACCTGCCTTCCTTATCTTGAAATGCCACCATCAGGATCAGGAGAGATAAGGTTGGAGAAAGTAATGTGTAAGCCACCGGGTAGCACACAAAAGATAATTATTGCTACCAAACCTGAATTCGGTCCAGTGAATTCTGTTGCCCTTTTTAGTCAATAGAAGATTGGTGTTAAAACTTTTATAAAGTTGGGGGGTGCCTGGGTAGCTCAGTGGGTTAAGCATCCAACTCTTGATTTTGGTTCAGGTCATGATCTCATGGTTCCTGGGATTGAGCCCTCCATCGGACTCTGGACTGACAGTGTGGAGCCTGTTTGGGATTCTCTCCCCCCCCCCTTTCTGCCCCTCCCTTACTTGCTTGCTCTCTTTTAATAAATAAATATATTTTTTTAATTTTATAAAATTGGAAAACTTCAGGTAGTTCATTGTGTTAGTTTCCAGGACTGCTGTAATAAAACACCACAAACTGAGTGGTTTAAAACAACAGAAATTTATTCTAAGGCCGTTCTATAGGCGAGAAGTCCAAAATCAAGGTGCCAGCAAGACCATGTTCTCTCCAAAGGCTAGAATCCTTCCTTGCTTCTTACAGCTTTTGGTCACCCCAAGAGTTGCTTAGCTGTGGCACTGTAACCCCAATCTCTGGCTCCACCTTTGCATGCCCTCTCTCCTCTGTGTGTCCCTGTGTCTCCAAATCTCTCTCTGCTTTTAAGGAAACCCATCATTGGATTTAGGGTCCACCCTAATCCTACATGACCTCATCATAACATGAATTACAACTGCAAAGATTCTGTTTCTAAATAAAGACACATTCACAGTATCTGGGGTTAGAACTTCAGTGTATCTTTTTTGGGTGATATAATTTGACCTAAAATAGTCATGTGAGCCTTAAATATATATATATAAATATAT
>CM053563.1:26482251-26685876 GCA_028646485.1 Cryptoprocta ferox
AAATATATATATAGTATTATGGTCTATGAAGTTAGAAACAGGAAGAGAAATACAATTCTTATTAAAAAGCGAAATAAATAGCTCTTAGAAATCTCTTCCCAAAGGGAGCCTGCGTGGCTCAGTCAGTTGAGTGTCTGACTCTTGATTTCAGCTCAGGTTCTGATCCTAAGGTCATGGGTCAAGTCCCATGTCAGGCTCCACACTGAGCCTGAAACCTGCTTAAGATTCTCTCTCTCTCTTTCCTTCTGACTCTCTCCCACTTATTCTCTCTCTGTCTCTCTCTAAAATAAAAAAAATTTAAAAGGAAATCACTCCCCAAGATCAATGTTCAAATTACCACCTTTTAAATTCAAATGTTCCTGTCCCACATACATCATAGCTTAGCCATATAGCAGTCATTTAAATCTGTGCCATGAAACCATCCTTTAAAGAAGACTTTCAGAATTCCAATAACTGAATCATCCTGGCTAAGGAAAAGAAGAAAACAGTGGAGAAAGGAACTCACATCTATTGAATACTTATCATGACTCAAGGTCACAACAATTCTTTTATTCTGTCATCATAACCAACCTGCAAAAGAAACGTTGTGGGGTTTTTTTGTTTTATAGATAAACAAACCGAAGCTCGAAGATTAAAGCATTATGTCTAAAAACTCATAGTAAATGCAGGAATGTAAGACTCTAACTTCAGTGTTCTGAATCAAAAGCTCAAGATAAGTTCTCTTTAATTCTGCAGTAAATATTGTGTGAAATAATTGTTCTATTTCTTTAGCAACTAAACAACATCAAAGATATAATCTGACCAGTGACGGACGGTCCCCCGATCTCTCTGCACTTCAGTGCCCAAGTTTTATGGTTGAGGAATCTCTCTCTTAGAATTCTCCTCTTATATGCTGAATCTGAATGGCCCATTATACTTACTTCCCGCTTCATTACTTGATTGTTTATTCACTCATTCTTTCACCCAATGAATATCATTGGACATCTCTACTATATTCTAGGTGTAAGTTTCCAATGGTGACTAAAACAAGCCCTTACAAAGCTTATAGTTTCCTCGTAGCTAAAACATTGGTCCAATAGATCAAGCCAGTGTTTCATGTTTGGTACCAAGTGTGGAACATGATTTTGGTCATGTCAACCTTTTGGTACTAAGCGTGAACATGATTTTGGTCATGTCAACCTAAAACTCAAACAAAAGAAAGCAGGAAAAAAAAGCAGCATGTACATTTCCACGGTGCATAGGATGCTCCTTGACTCATAGCCAAGTAAATGTTGTTCAGAGCGACAGACAGACAAAGAGACAGAGAGACAGACGGTGCTAGAGAAGTAAAAAAAGGGAAGGAAAGGGAAGGAGAAAAAGGGAAGGAAGAAGAAGCAGAGAGAGAGGGAGGGAGGGGCAGGGGGAGAGAGAGAGAAAAGCTAAGAAATGGAGAAACTGCAAAAAAAAAAAAAAAACCCAAAAACAAACACACACAAAAAAACAGAAGCATAGAGAGGATAAAAAGACTATCCATGCAGGTAACTGGTGGTTGAAAACTTCCTTTTTCATACTGTAGGGATGGTTGAAAAAAAAGAAGAATCTTGCTTCTAAATGCACAAATACTGACCTGCGTTAATAATTCAGATCAGAGTACAGGTTCACAGAGTTTCCAGGATTCTGTATAGAATCAAAGATACCAGAGGCAGGAAGAGGTGCTGTCTAAGTAAAGGAGTAGAAGTCAGCCAGCATGGGTGGAGGAGGGGTAAGGTGGGGTCAACCGCTGAAACACCAGGGAAAGAGCCCTGCCAGGTGTCAGAGAACAACTGAGGACTGGTGAGAAGTAGAACACTGATCTCAGGCACCTCAGATCAGTGTTTCTTTCTTCTATAGATTCCTAAGTTAGCGGAGCCTTTGAGACCTTCTTTTCCCCTCTGTCTTCTGAAATTCATGAACATTCTCAGTGTAATTCACTTGTCATCAAGGCAGATAAAGCATATCTGTAGTCGGCCAAGAATAACGGAGCAATGGCCCAATTGCGTCTGGGTCTGGATCTCACTGGCTCTCTGCGGTTCTCAAACCTGGTCAAGGTCATAATCAGTTCCCATCATCAGGCTTTACAAAATAGTCACGGGTCTGGAGGAAAGCAAATCGCATCATTGTTTGTAGCAGTACAAACCGGAAGCAGCCCAAATATTGATCAAAGCGGAATGAATACATACACTGGGGGATATCCAGACAACGGAGCACCACATAGGAATTCAGACAAAACAACCGCATCTGTGTGTCCTAACGTGACTAGATCCCAGAGACTTGTTTTTTATAAATACTTTTGCCTCTTCACCCCAAATGTAATTATTTGTGTGTACTTATTTGCAAATTACGTACATGTTCAATCATGCTGATCATTTTGTACTTCCTAAAACATACACTAAAATGGAAATGGGAAAAAAATGAGATAAAAAATCAAAATGATAATATTGTCTGACATCCAGTGTGAGCCGAAAAGGACGAGGCACCGAACATTTCCTCCAGGGCAGGCATAAGCAAACTTTTTCTATAAAGGCCCAAATAGTAAATATTTTAGGCCTTGCAGGTCAGACAGTCTATGTTACAACCGCAAATACTCAATTCTGCGCCTGTAGTTGTCAAGGTGGCTTCAGAGATGTGAAGGGCTGGGTAAGGCTGAGTTCTGGCGAAACCTTCTTTACAAAAATAAAGACTTCCCTCTGAATTTGGCCTGTCTGTGGGTCATGGATTAATGACCCCTGCTCCACTAGGATATTATTTCTCTAAAAACAAAATAACACATCACCTACTTGAGGTTTTCACAATTTTAGAAGTGATTTTTCACATTGGTATTTTGAAAGAAAAAAAATCAAGAGAGTCCATTGGACCAAATTCTTGTTTGGGAGCGATAATTATTACTGTGTGTGTCTTACCTGGTGGCTTACGCATTACTTTCCCCAACCTTATGTCTCCTGATCCGTACAGTGGCATTCGATCCTGACGGTGCATAAGGAAGGCAGGTCATATGATTTTCGTTAGACCTCTGAGTGAGGTCACACAGGTAATGAGAACTGGAGTCGAGGCTGAAGCTAGGACGCCTGGTTTCACAACTGCATCAGCGTTGGACTAAACCACGTCGTCTGATTCTAGAACCACGTCACGCCAACGTTTTCAGGGATGCCCATGAACTCTCATGGTCTTAACCAGCACGTGAGGCATGAGGATGTGCCAAGCTCCCTGGCAAGCAGAGGAGAGGCAAGGATTTGATATTTTATTAAATATCATGGATTTGATATTTGATTTGGGTGGTGCAAGCTCATGGTGGTGATGGAGTTTTGGAATGGTGGGGAGGCAGGGTTCAGAGCTGACGGCCAGGAAAGAATTCTTGAGACGTCTCTGATGCAAAAAAAAAAAAAAAAAAGTGATTTTATTAAAGCATGGAGACAGGACCCATGGGCAGAAAGAGCTGCACTGGGGTTGTGAAGAGTGACTGGTTGTGTATTGTAGAGTTGGGGGAGGCAAAGGCAAAAGGGAGGCCTCCAGAAGGACTTTGATATGTTAAAGAGGACTCACAAGATACCTGAGGCCTTGCTATTGTCAAGCTGAGGATGTTTTCCCTCGAGTAAGGCATTAACATTAGGACAACAGGGGGTTCCTGGGGAAATGTTATGCTATTTGCCTCAAGAATTTGTCCATGGGCTGCAGGTTATAAAGAAATTTAATTTTACCTGCCATTTCCTTCTTGCCTTTGTTCCCCACATCACTATGGAGGGGAGGATGATATTAGGGCTCCAGGAAACTGAGTCCATAGGTTTCTGGAAATTAGGCTGTGGATAAGAAGACTTCCTTTTTCTTGTAATTTACTAAGATATTTGTAAACTGATGGAGACTCAGGTCCTGCGTGACTGTGATCTCTATTAGTTAAACATTTGTTTTTTCCTTTCCTTTGTTCTTGGGCAGCCTGGAGTGCCTGAGGAATATCACACATATCCCACCTGGAAGAGGGGTGGGGGGTTGCTGTTAGCTTGTGCTTTGCCCTCAGCTTGTCTTATGCTCCCTCATCAGTGGTGAAGGTAAGGAAAAAGGAAATAATGCAAAACATTGGAGAGGATATGTTCCTGGCCTGGCCACCACTTCCTACAGAGCCGTAAAGTAACACGGTAGGCCCCTCGGTGAGTAAATTTGCTTGGCACACTGAACTTTTCCAGAAGGACTCCAAAGAAGAAGCCCAGAATGGGGAAAAGAGGGGGAAACTGACTTCCCCCTGCCTCTTGCTTCCCATTGGTCTTATGGTGTAAAACAAGCTAGACACTTAGAGCTCTCTATTAATCCTGAGGTGACTATTGCAGGGGCTTCTCTTGTGATCTAGGGGACAGTTTCTTCAAGAGTATGCCTGCAGGAAATTAAATAATGCGTATCAAAGGATACATATGTCAGCCTCCTTTGTATGTGTGTATATTGTATAAATAAATCTGGAGAACTGAAAGATACAGAAAGGATAAGCACAAAGGATAATGTAAACATTACCAATGTATATACCTTATCTGATGTAGATAGATAGATAGACATCATATCACTTATGTTTTCCTCCCCATTCCTTCTTTGGAAACAACCATTCTCATGATTCCTGAGTATATCTAATCCATGTTGCATATTTTTCCTACCATATATTTGTGCTATACATAGTATATATTAAATATATACTATACACTTATATAGATATATGTACCTTTATACAATACCAACATATATATACCTATACATGTAAGTGTATCATATATATATAATAATAGATGTATAGTACATATACAGACAATACATGTATTATATATACATAATACCTGTGTGTGTGTGTGTGTGTGTGTGTGTGTTTGACTATACATATAAAAAGGGAAAGGAAGGGGCACCTGGGTGGCTCAGTTGGTTAAGCGTCTGACTTCGGCTCAGGTCATGATCTCACTGCTCGCGAGTTCGAGCCCCACATCAGGCTCCGTTCTGACAGCTCAGAGCCTGGAGCCTGCTTTGGATTCTGTGTCTCCCTCTCTCTCTGGCCCTCCCCTGCTCATGCTGTCTCTCTCTTTCTCAAAAATCAATAAACATAAAAAAAATTTTTTTAGAAAAGGGGAAAGGAAAAAGCTCAAACAGTCAAATGCTCAACAACAGGGTCTTGGTTAAAGAACTTCGGGCCATGAAATAGTATACAGCAATTTTTTTAAAAACTGAGGCAGAAGTACACAGTCACCGAAGCATCTATGAGATTTACTATCAAATGAAACAAAGCAAGTTACTAGCCGTGTGTATTGCTTGATGCCATGTGTGTGCCCCACTTCTTAATATACATTCCTTATGTCTGGAACAATACCTAAGGAGCCATTAGCAGTTTGAATTTGGAAAAGCAAACGAGGGAAATTTTTGGTTTTCTCTTTATAATAGCCTTCAGCCCTTAAAAAAAAAAAGCTAAAAGGTCCTACTTTTCTAATTAAGGAATACTAATAAAAAGGCCCCACATGGGTCTCTGCACTATCAGCGCAGAGCCTGCTTAGGATTCTCTCTCCTAGTCCCTCTCTCTGCCCCTCCCCAACTCGCACGTATGCTCTCTCTCTCTCTCTCAAAATAAATAAACATTAAAAAAAAGAAACATTAAGAAGAAAAAGCAAGGTCTGCAGCAGACGTTCTCTCAGGAGGGGCAGCCAAAGAAAGACTCCAGGACTGAGGCGGGAGGAAGAGCTTTATAGAAGTGACACAGGTGGGTGGATGGCACGTTTCCAGGAATCAAGAGAAGTGAATCTGAGTCCTGTGTCTGGCACTGAAGATCAGACATCAGTGGGCAAAGCAGGCTCTTTGCAGGGAGGTTCCTCCCTGATCATCTGTTACCTACCTACCTCTCCTGATTTCTTTCCCCATTTCCCACCGTGGCTTACAGACTCCTCCCATTTCCGCACTATTTCCTCTTTGTGCCTCTGTTCCCGCCTGTCCTGCCTAGATGCCTTCCACCAACTCATTGGCCTAAGCGTGGGCATCATCACCCCAAAGCATCTGGAGGCCCTTCCTATGTATTCGCCGGCACACCTGCTGCATTCTCCCCTATTCCAGGTCTGTTCCCTCCCCCACTTGAGCTCACAGCTCCCACAGACCAGCGACTATGGCTGACCAAACTTTGTGCCTGGCCTTGGGTACACTTTAGTAAAAGTACTCTTTCACTAAATATTGATACCGTGTCCCAGCCACCTTCCTTATAAAACGAGGAAGCTGAATTATATTTCGTTCAATTCAGCAATTATATACCAACACCTACACCATCCCAGCATGGCTCTAGAAAGGACAGAAAAATGGGGGTGGCCCTCTAGTGGGAAGGATGGTCTAAGGTCCCCCAAAACTTCTGAGTCTCACAACCAGAATTTAAAAGATAGGAGTTCAATTTCTGGCTCTGTCCTGACCTGCTGAATGATCCTGGAAATGTCTTCTTACCTACACGGGGAAGTTCCTGGCAGGAAACACACTGAAAGACACTGACCTCACCAACGTGTGGAGGAGGGGACTGGTATTTTTTCCTGATATACAATATACTGTGATAGGGTCTTCTGCTCTCTAATCATGCAATCTACATAATTTATCCTTTTAAAATGAGCCATAATCCCCAGAGAGTGCTTCCCTATTGATATCAAATGTAAGAGGGTATTCTTAAGGACACGGCAGTATCACTGCTATACATTAACCTGCACAGAATCAATCCATTTCCAAGTTAAGCACAGCCCTAAAAATTCACTAATGGAACTCAGTGTAGTTTGTCCATGAGATGTGCAGTCAGGAATCATGCATAATGTAATAGCGCAAATGCTAAAGGCAGCTCCCACAAACTAATTTAATCTTGGTTTAATGGACATAGGAGTACTGATCTTCAAAAGAGATTGCCAGTGAGATTCTTGGGGGCCTCCCAGCAGCCAGAGAGCAAGCTCCAATATTAGCTTTTGGTTAGTTCCCCCTTTCAACTAGTGCATATTAAAGGCAATCCAATATTGTCATTGAAATTATAAATAACTTGTGTCAACTTTCATGGACTATATAATATAGATGTCTCCATGCATTTGCATAGATCTCTGGGATTGAAATTTCGCTCTCCATACCTCTTAGTTCATGTGCATCTACCCCAGTCAAGGGAATCTTTTACACTCTGGAAGATCAGAAAGCTAAGCTGTATCCACAGCCCCCAGGCCATGCCAGAGAGATAGTGTCTGAATAAAGACCTAGGATGCGAAGCCTGTATACAATCAAAGGGATCAGAATCACACTACTGTAGCTTGTCTCCCAGGGACCCCCCAAAGCCCCTAAAACGCACCTCCCACCCGACATGATTAGAAGAAGAACATTTGCCCATGCGAAAACCCGTGCGCATGTGTGCGCATGCGCGCACATACAAACACACACACACACACACACACACACACACACACACAGAAAAACTCCCTCACTAGTGTTAGTCGGGTTTATCGTATAATCTAACATTAAATCTAGCTAAGTAAATTGTAGAATATCCAAATTTAGGAACTTTAGAGTGAATTTGGTTCAAGCCACATATTTTATTTTAAATGAATGCTGCTAATTGACTTTGGACTGTTAGAGTCGACTGAAGGAGAAAGCATAGCAATGACAGCCTTGGTGGTTAGAATAAATGGTGTGCGGGTGAAAGTGGGGCAGCAGAGAATGAGATTCGGAAATGGGAGGGAGGAATGGAGATGAGGATTGGGGAGCTGATAATGCAGTTTTGCAAGTCAAGTTAAATAATGTTACCTAGCGTTCGAGAGGCAACCAATAGACATAATAATATAAATTTCAAACACTGGGAGGAGGAAATAAAAGGGAGTGGTCGATAGGGGTAAACTTACTCCTCATCTTCCATATTGAGAGTTAATAGATGTTAACTGAGTGATAAATTAAGAAACGAAGTTATGGAAACAGTCACACACACGCAAAACCCAGAAACATTAAATAGATGTTACCTCGATCATACAGAACTGGAGGAGGTGAGGGTGTATCTGCACTATTTCGTTTGTAACAATGCATACACTATCATTTGATTTAATCTGCTTTTAAGTAGGTGCTTCAGGGAAACTCCACGGGTGTAGAGAAGGGCAGGACAAGGCGATACTGCTGTTCCGCAGAAGCAGCCGAGCTATTTGCGTAAAATCACGAGAACGTGTGGGGTGACACATTGTTATTTCTAAGTGCAATTGAAAAACAATGGAAAATTTGTACAGTAAACTGTTAACAGTGAATACCTCTAGAGCAATTGTGTCCAAAATACTTTCTACGATCATAGAAATGCTCTAGTTCTGCATTGTTGAATACAGTAGCCGCTAACCACACATGACAGTTGAGTACTTCAAATGCGGCTAGTGCAACTGAGGAATTGGATTTTCATTCTACTTCATTATAATTAAATAAATGTAAATGTCAACATGTAGCTAGTGAATACCAGATTGGGCAGCACAGCAAGAGAATCATATGGAGGTGTGAAAGACTTTCTTTTTATTACTTTCTATGTTTCTGTATTATTTGAAATTCTTGCAATAGGAATATGATACTTTCACAATTTAAAATCCCTCAAAACTTTTAAATTTGAAACAAAAAGGAAAAGCAAGGAAAAAGAAACAGCCATAAAGTGATGCACTGGAAAAAAAGAATTCTACAACAGAGATTAAGCTATTCAGAGAAAAAGAGCTAAATAGATAAATAAACACATATTCTTTGGGATGCCTTCCATCTCTGAACTTTGACATGAGCCTCTGGAGAAAATATCTTTGTGTCATCTCCTTATACTGTGAGCACGTAGGTTTCAATTCTCTGTGCTCTGCTAAGTGAATCATTACTCTTTGTTCTGCTTTCAGTATAATTTTTTTAATGTTTATTTATTTTTGAGAGAGAGAGAGAGAGATGGAACGCAGGCAGAGCAGGAGCAGAGAGAGAGGGAGCCACAGAATCTGAAGCGGGCTCGAGGCTCTGAACTCTCAGCCCAGAGCCCAACACAGGGTTCGAACTCACCAACTGCTAGATCATGGCCTGAGCCAGACTCAGACGCTTAACTGAATGAGCTACCCAGGCGCCCCTGTTCGGCTTTCAATCTTTCAAAAATGCCTTCTTTTTCTCTGTTGGTATAGATCTAGACCCAGATATACAGATATGTAGATTTTATTCCTTTACTCTCTTGTGAATGATTGTGTAAATAACATGCATTCTATTTGCTGTATTTACTCTGACCCAAGGGGAAGAAATTAACCAAGAATTAGCGGCAATATGATCTAGATCATCTAATCCCTAATCTGATCCCTTTCCATTCATCAAGCTGTTCCACCATCTGGAATCTAATCGTCTCTCAATTATCAAGCAAAACAATGACTCTGCCACTTTTTTTAGCTACAGAACCTCCATTACTTAAATTCAGTTTCTTCATCTAAAATATTGACGTAGTAATTGAACTGACCTCACTGGATTTCCATGAGGATGAGACACAGCACAGTAAGCCCTCAGCACAGACGTGTCAAATAGAAGGCACTCCATAAATGGTAGCTGTCGTTATTTTAAATAAAACAAAATGAAGAATTCTCTGCCCTGAGTGTACAAGGCAAGAGATTTCTAGTCTTCTAGCTCATAAACTATTAATCCATCTCTTTTCTTTTGTGGCACATCAAACCGATCAGAGGTACAATTACTTCTAGAGAAATGGCAGGTAACACTAAATAGATAAATACTATGTTGGTAGGCAGTGTTTTTCAATGCAAAATGATTTGCATAAACAGGAATGGCCCGTTTCATGGTGCTGCTCATCTCCTTTATACAAACAGTAGATACAACCAGGCTGGAAGAAATTGTAGCCATTACACATAGACTGAGGCCATTAGAAGAGACCCTTATCAATGTCTAAACTTGAAGGCCATTCCCAAAGTTCTCCTTCTCCCCCTCCCCTTCTTCCTCCACGTCCTCCTTCTCCTCCTCCTTTTCCTCTGCCTCCTCCTTTTTATTCTTCTTCTTCTGGAGACAGCTTTCTTCATATTAGAAAGGTAACATACACATGGGAAAGTATTCAGAAAGTAAGAGTAAAAATAAATGTCATTTATAATCCTACCACCTAAAACCACCCAAGTATAATGTGTTAAAATTTGCATATGTAAGAAATTGAAAAGGATATGCACGTATATGTCAATCTAAATCTGAAGTCCAAATAAATATATATAATATAATATGCATGCAAATATAGTTAGACATATAATTCTGTAAATTATAATTCTAAATTCTAAAACTGGAACATAGAAAAATAAAAATAAAAATAAAAATAAAAAAACTGAACATAGACCATATATAATTTATTAATGATATAAATAGGATCGTGTAGTTCATAATGATTTAAAATATCCTTTTATTTAACTATATACTTACACTATGGCTCTTTGTCAGTATGTTTATATATGTATCATTTTTTACTAATATCATATATATTGTATATATATTTTTTTATCAATCCCCTACTGATGGATATTTGGGTTGTTTCTTGCTGTGGGTTGTTTTGTTTGTTTTTACTATTCAAGTCTGTGGGCATACCACCCTGAACACGCCTGATCTCATCGGTTTTTACTATTTAAGCTTTTTTTGTGACGAATATCATAGTTGTGAAATCACTGGGTGAAACACAGGCACATTTTTAAGGCTTTTGATATTTAATGGAGAAATCCTTAGGGATGTAACAGGTTACCCTTCCACTAGAGGTCAACGGGAGCTCCATTTCCCCACTCTCAGACCTACATTAGATATTATTAGTCATCTTACTTTGGCCAATCTGATGAGTGGAAATATAATATCTGCTGCTTCTTTCAATTTTGCTTCATTTTGATTTGATTTTTTTCATTATTAGTGGGAATGAAGGCCTTTTCATATTATAGTGGTCATTTCTATTTTTTCATATGTATATTGCTCATTTCTATTTCTCCTTTTTTTATGAAAGACTTCCACACTGCTCTCCATCTTGGGGAGGTAGGGCAAGGAATGCGCGCACACCCCCAACACCTACCTGTTTCATTACTGCCTGTCCTTTAAGGTTAAGCCAAAGGTATTCCACACCCATGAAGTTTTTCCAGAGCATCTCGGCCAAAAGGAATATCCTCATCTAGCTTCTCAGAGGTCCTTTAGTAAAACTATCCTTGTGGCTGTAACATCTTGCCTTGTTCTATGGTTATTTTTATCAGCATCTTTCTTCCCCTCACTTTCTTTTCCTATTCAGTTGAAACTGCTGAAGAAGGGAACACAACAGTCAGAAGAGTATATGCCATTTAAATACACAGTTATCATGTATCTATTTATAGCAAAGTAGATATATATATAATTATAAATGCCAACACTTATTGGTTTATGTATTAGGCCTAGCTCTGCCATGTGGAGTAACAAAATAACACTGAATGTCAGCAGTTAAACCCAGCAAAGACATTTTTGTTTTCTCATGGGGAGTCCAATGTGCGATCAGTGGCCATCTTGTAACTATTCTGTCTAGAACACATCGATTCCAAGGTTGCCTTGGCAGGGAAGGAGAAAGATGGAGGAAGCACACAGACAGTTGAGTACCTTGGCTCAGAAATGACATGCACGCCTTCAATAACAGTCCATTGGCTGGAACTAGTGACTTGGTCCCCACCTAAATGCAAGCGAAGCTGGGAAACCAAGGGGAGCTTAGTGAACATTACCTGTCTCTGCCCTAATTGGCTTCAATGTTTCAGGAACTTCATAAGCACAAACTCATGGGTACCTTTAATCTCGGTCATTATAATTATCTCAGTCTTCCAGATGACAACAAGAGTTCAGACAAGTGAAGCAACTAGGATCACTCAGCCAGTAAGTGGTAGAGCTGGGATTTAAACCCATCGGTATGTCTCTAAACTCTCTACTCTTAATGAGTAGATTATGAAACTTCGATTTAGTAAGTAGCATGAAAGGGCTCCAATTAGGAAAAATGTGTGGGGTCTTATGCCCTACGTGGGTGAGTGATCTCTTCCTGCCAGAAATGCAATGCTTAGCTTCTCTGCACCTACTCACAAGTAAGTATGAGTGGTAGGTCCAAACCAGACTTTGCATGAAAAAAGTAGGGGCGCCTGGGTGGCTCAGTCGGTTAAGCATCTAACTCTTGATCTCAGCTCAGGTCTTGATCTCAGGGTCCTGAGTTCAAGCCCTGCGCCGGGCTCCTCGCTGGGTGGGGAGCCTACTTTAAAACAAAAAAATTTTTTTAATCATGATTCTGATTCTGTTAGGAAACTGTGTATTCCTCTCCTGATAGCAACTAACGCGAAATGGCTGAGAGCAATAAAAATCCATTTTGCTGTTTAGTGCAGTTTGTCAGACTAGAGAAATGGGATTGAATTTCAAAGCCACAGGCAAGCTGGCTGCAATCTGTGGCTACACAGTTGATAGGTTTTTTTCTTCTTTATTTACCACTCTTTTGATAAGCCTTCAGCAAGTTACATAGGTTGTTCTAGTTGTATCTCGTTTGACTGGATTAGAATACTTGATGACAGTTTGGATAAGTTTGAGGCAGATGGTTCTTGACATTTTTCATGGCATCAGTTACAAACCATGCAAGAAACTCTTTCATCCTTTGTTTATCCTTCACTTAGAAGCCACTATAGTAGATTGTTAAATTTTCATTTTTCACAGTGCTGATTAAGGCATACTACGAGGCAGATGTTATTCTGTACCATTTTTAACAATTTACATTTAGCACCAAAGCTGGCTTTGTACTTGTTCCAGCGGATCAATTCACTTTTTTTTTCTTAAACTTCAAGGTCAATCTCTGAAATGCTGTGACTCCCTCAACTATCAAATGTTTCATAAACTTCTCTTGGTTACAGAAGCTCTGCTACTATTCCATTTACGTGTGTTTGCTAGTCAGCACACACACCGCAATTCATTCTCTTTCTCAATAGAGTAAGAGCATTATTTAAGAGGCAGATCACTAAACAAAGAGAAGAGACTTAAAAAAAAAAAGGAAAGAAAGAAAAAAGAATCAGACTATAACCTATCAGAATATCTTAATTTTTCTAAAGCACTTCTAGAATCAGAAAAGGTTGATGGTCCTGAAACACAACATTCATTGCACCTCACAGCTGAGATGCAGGACAAAGAGTAAGAAACATTTCTCTTTTCTTTCCCATGGTTTAGCGATTTAGTAAATTACATACTATTTAGTTCAACCTAAGACAAGTATAAGGATACAAGTCTTTAGATACAATGCAATATTGACAAAAAAGTTTATTGAACACAAATTGTGACACAATTTGCACCTTAGGAAGGCACAGCCTTTCACTTTTTCTTCTTTTCTAGAGTAATTTCAAAGTCGATTCTACTTATAGACAAAAGATGATCTCCTGCTCAGGAAAACAGGAATGTATGGGGAATCCGGAAGACAGTGTATGTGGACTATGCTCAAATGTGTTCCCCACTTATTGGAAAGAAGGACTTTAGACAGGATTATGAGTCATGCAAGGTGGAGTGCTGTTTCTTCAAAAAGGAAACAGAACACAAACACCTTAATGACACATGAGTAAACAATAGTATCCACGACAGAACTAATCCACAAACAACGTTAAGAGCTAAATGGGACCTTGAAGGATCATCGGGTCTAGCCTTTTCACTAAAATGATAGGAAACCTGAACTCCTTCCCACCTCTTACCTACAGGGACTAGAGGTGAGAAGGACGCACACAGCAAATAATTTGATTTGTAAAAGTTATACTTCCAGCACTATAGCTCAGTATTTGTGTAAGGAACGTAACCATTACGGAACCACCTGTTCACTAATGAGCCCTGTTTAATGCAGAATCTGGATGTGGCAACAAACAAAGGAGGACTTGATGAATATTTGCATATTAGGAGCCAAGGAATCTGCACAGATCAAGTGCACTTACTAAAGTGTCTTTCTTATTGTGTTTTTAGCTACTATGAGTATCTGCCTTTGCTGGTGTGTACTTGTTAACATTGGTACTGGGAAACCTCACTAACAAGGAGTCGGGAGGTCTCTGCAGGGGGAGCTCTCATGCCCCACCACCTGTAGTCAATTGCGGACCCAACAGGAAGAGATAGACTTGACCTTACAGGGACTTGACCTTGCGTGTGGATACTACTCTACGATTCCAGCCCAGACACTCTCCTCATCTCATCCACCCACCACATAAGCCCCCACTCTTCGATCTCCCAGTTTACTCCAATGGACTTTTAGTTTACAACGTCCTTCCCGGTTCACCCCTTATCTCATTAAAAAAGTGTGCCTCTCCTTTGTTCCCTGGACATGCCTGCAGTTTTGCCACCTGGATTGTAATTCTCTTTCATTCTCAAATAAACCCAACATTTGCTGGTAAATAACTGGCAGTATCTATTTTTAAGGTTAACAAGTTAAATTTGTTCATTTATGTAAACCATTCAATAAAATATTGAAAGGAGGTGGTATAGGGAATAAGGCAAGCAGGAATAAAAGGAGTTCTTTTAATATAGGTATTGCAGGGCGCCTGGGTGGCTCAGTCAGTTAAGCGACTGACTCTTGGTTTTGGTTCAGATCATCATCTCACGGTTTGTGAGTTCGAGCCCCATAACAGGCTCTGTGCTGACAGTGCGGAGCCTGCTTGAGATTCTCTCTCTCCCTCTCTCTTTGCCCCTCTCTTCAGCTCTCACTGTCTCTGTCTCTCTCAAAATAAATACACTTAAAAGAACATTTAAAAAATTTAATATAAGTATTGTTCTTATTCAGGCATGACAAGGCCAACAGATTGGAAAACTATTGCCATTGAAAAACGAATTCGGTTGGGACACCTGGGTGCTCAGTTGGTTAAACGACTGACTCGATCTCAGCTCAGGTCAAGATCTCACAGTCTGTGGGTCTCAGCCCTGTATCGGGCTCCGTGCTGACAGTGCCAAGCCTGCTTGAAATTCTCTCTTTCCCTGTCCCTCTGCTTCTCCCCCACTCGCACATGCTTTCTCTCTCTCAAAATGAATAAATAATCATAAAAAAGAAAAGAAAAAAAAAGCTAATTTTGTTATGCTTGCAGATTCCAGGAGGAGGAGGGTCCACTACTGGGGAGAGAGAGGGGAGCAAGTAGGGAAACAACAGGGTCAGTCTGGAGGCAGAGGGAGGGGAAACTGGACAGGAGCGTTTATTGTGGTTTCTGAGGGAAGAAATGGGTGAGGCCTAGTAAAGAGGTTTAGGATTGGCTAGTCTGCATCATTTCTGAGGTATAGGGGCTGCCCTAGTTGTTTGGCACCTGGTCTTGGGGTGATTAGGGCAGGGAAATAGTGGACTGGAGTGTGAGAGCCCAATAAATGAAATAGTTGGGGATGTAGATTATGGATGGGTTGGTTTACATTGGCAAAGCACGCTCTTAGGAGCTGACTACCGTTTCTAGAAAGTCACAAACCACGAGTAGTCAGTTGGGTAGTCCTTCCAGTGTCAGCAAGGCCCCAGATGTTAAAGCATCAGAATATAGAAAATAAAAGATGTGCTGAATACAGAAGGGTAGGTTTTCCTGCCCCCTTTGCTAAGCTAGGCCAAGATCAAGGCCACCGAGCTTCCAGTGTTCCAGGTAGCAATCAGTGGTGGCAGAGGGGCGGTGTGGGCTGAGCCAGGAGCAGGAGGCAGAGCACACAACACCTGGTAGTAACTGCCAGGAGGGTAACTCAGAAGTCATATTCGTTATCTATTGCTGCATAACAAAGTGTGCCTTGACTTGGCGGCTTAAAACATGCATTTATTTACTCCCAGTTTCTGCGGTTCATGAACCCAGGCACAGCTTGGTTGGGTGTCTCTGACTCAGAGTCTCTGATGAGGCTGCAGTTGGGTGTTTCAGGCTGGGGTTCCTGTCACCTGTAGGCTGGACCAGGGCAGGATCTTCCATGCTCACTCAATGGCCATCGGGCAGGCCCCACGTCTTTGCTAGTTGTGGCTGGCGACATCAGCTTCTCGCTCCATGCACCTGTCCATAGAGCTAACTCACAACATGGCAGCCTGCTTGCCCCAGAACCAGGGCTCCAAGAGAGAGCACTGGACACTGAGAGAGTGTAAAGTGATCGAGCAAGAGGGAAGCCAGAGTCTTTTGTAATCTAATCTCGCAAGTGGCATCCCATCACTTCTGCTGTATTCCCTTATTGGAAGTGGGTCACTAGACTCAGCTCACATTCAAGGGCAGATAACACAAGGCGTGAATGCCAGGAAGTGGGGAATCACTGGGTGTGTGGGGGGGGAAAGGGTGTCATTTTATAGGTTGCCAACCACGTGAGTGGACAGAAATTTTAAAAATAAACAAAAAACCCAACTCCAACGCAAACAAACACATAACTTCCTCTTTCTAATTACATAATGGGAGAAAATAATCATCATGCTATACTTGGGTTATAATCTTCCTCCCATTTTATAGCTACATTTGGAAAGAAGTAGCAACTGATCCCTGGCAGGGCTAAATACCAACTTCCAGGCTATATTAAATATAATCACTTTAAACACAATAGTGTTCATAGTCTGAACATTTTTTTAATTAAAAAATTTTTTAATGTGTATTCATTTTTGAGAGACAGAGAGAGACAGGGAATGAGCTGGGGAAGGGCAGAGAGAGAAGGAGACACAGAATCTGAAGCAGGCCCCAGGCTCTGAGAGGTCAGCAAGGAGCCTGACCGGGGGCTCGAACTCATGAGCCATGAGATCATGACCTAAGCCGAAGTTGGACACTTAACCGACTGAGCCACCCAGGCACCCCCATGTCTGAAAATGTATAAAGTTCTGTGCAAAAGTCTAATTAGTGTTCAACAAGGTGTGCAAACTCAATAATAATCTTAAATGCAAAAATAGGAATCAGTATTGATTTAGCCTTTCAGCTTGGCAAAGAGGAATTGGATTGATATTACCCAGGGTTTGGGAGCCTATGAAGAAAAGACTCTCATACCCTAGTGAATGGAGTACAATGGGTATGAAACTTTGGCAGGCAATTTGGCAATACCTAATCATAAGTGAAACCTGTGCAGACCCATTGATCCAATGATTCTACTTCTGAGAACTCAACCCAAGGAAACAATCAGATAAGGACACAGAGAGCTATGCGAATGGTCATTGCTGTGCTATTGAAGATAGATAGGGGGGGGGGAGAGAGAGAGAGAGAGAGAGAGAGAAATACACAATCACAGTGTTTACAAATGGTGTGTAGGTCAGATAAAGTATAGGTTAGATAAAATATAAGCATTCATTATACTGGCAATTTATATCTGCATTTATTGACAAGCAACAAAAACTCTGTAAAAATATTGCTGGAAGAAACCAACAGAAATATGCAAAGGAAGACACAGTGATTCCATATGTAATTGGGAAGTTTTATTTTCAAATGTCAATTTTGAAAAAAATAAAAATAAAACGTTAATTTTGTTTTCTGATAGGACTTCTGGTGATTCGAGCTTTTTCTTTTTGTCTATATTTTCTTGCATTCTCTACAATAACTATGCATACATTTTTAAACACAATCTAAACAATGGAAGTCAATTATTTTCCACGGCTTCTCCTTTAAGAACATGGCCCCTAAACTGAGAAGAGCAGCTGATTTTAATTTTTGACTTTTAAAGGAAAGGTCAACACAGTTGACATCCATTCCCACTTTACTGAACATTATGGAGACAATGTTTGTAATGAACCAAGGGCTTGGAGTGTCAACAGGGTGAGTTTTCTTTCAGGCAACTGTAAGTAGAAGGTCTAAGGACACCTTATGTAGCTCAACTGCCATTGAAAAGCTTTTTCCTGCTCAAAACGCATGTTTGAATCGGTTGGAAGAGCACATTCCCAAACGATAAGTTGTTGCTTAAATATTGTATTAATTGTTTGAAAAAACAGTTCATTAAACCTTGTGCACTTGATTTTTCAGACCTCATGTATCTGGATCTTTCCTATCCCAGACTCAGCGACAAAATGGGCTTCTTCTATGACTCTGAACCCAAGCCAAGAAGACATCTGTGCCCTCAACCCTTCCAATATATTCCATCTGCTTATTTCCCCAAGTTTAGAGCAATATGGAATTTACAGTGCTGGCTTTGGTAGATAGCCTTAAGTCATGTTGTTTTTTCTAAATGTGACTTTTCTAGAGTTACAACTTTTATAAGGAAATCCCAGTCCTTGAATTTTCCCATTTGGACCAGAATGATTGGAAATCGGGTTGGACTATTGCCTTAACTAGCACCAACATCAAAACTTACCTTCGCTACAATGGTCTGTGAAATGAGCTTACCATCAGAAGGTACTCCAGTTAAGCAATTTTCTGCTGCAGACTGAAGCCAGCATTATCTTCTACCTAAATAGAATAGAATAGTGTCTTTGGAATGAAGGAGACATTTGTTTGATGTTGAGCTTGCTGTGCAGGGAAGACATAGGTCAGGCTGTCCTTCTGACAAATCAGTCCTAGGAACAAATCTTATAAACAATAAATATATCATATGTGTTCCATAATGGAATAGAAAAATGGCCTACTCACTGATCTTCTGTCTGCTTGGTAAATAGGGAGGAAAAAAAACCCTCTTATTTATAGGAAAGGAGGAATTTAACTTATTTTCACGATTAGATAACATTCTCCCATAATTTTTCAAGTTATCATGAGACAATTCGATGTGGATTAATGTATGTCTGGCTTTTATCACCTAGATGAAAAGAATATCAGCACTATGATGGGCAGAGGAGACATCCCATGATTTAATTATACTAAACAATCTTGTGCTTTAGTACACAGAAGATAACAGTTAACATACTGCTAAACATTTCCTGATATACAAGTCAAGGCAAAGATAAAAGATTTCATTCCAAAGGAAAAATACACTTAAGGAAAAGCGGCTGTCGTGGGGTTTGAAACAGAAGTGAAACAAAAATTAATAGTGGAGGTGTGAAGCGTTCATGTAGTGACATGATCGGGGATACAATGTTTCTGTTTCAATATTCCATTCATTCTCTTCCTGCTTTCTACTCAACACTCTTCCTCTACAGTGTTTGTATAAGCCTATGTTCACATCCCACACTAACCCTATTTTTCCCCCTTTGGTCTAGCCCTTATTTCCATTATTTGATACACCCTCAGAGCATCTGCTCTCCCTAAAAGTGCTTTTTGCTGCAATGAAAACCTCACCATGGCCAAAGCCCATTTGGGTTTCTAGCTCCATTCTCTTTCCCCGTACTTGGTGGATCCTGAGTTTGGACAAGCTACACTGAACTCATTCAAATCACTCCAAGATTCATAGTGGTTGAATGCAGTAAGAGACAGAACAAGAGGTGCCAAGGGTCTCCAGCCTATCCTAGCTTCCCCCTGCACACAGCTTTCTTCCTGACCACAGGTCTGACTGACCCACAGTGACCCTGGCTCACTGCTGGACACAGAGACAACAGCTTTTCAGGAAATTTTATTTTATATCAGATCCCTTTTGTGCCCCTGCTCGGAGAGCTGGACATGCCTGGCTTCCCTGGATATCCTTGCAGGTTATGACTCGTTCCCCAGTGCCCATGACTAGGGAGAGCTGATTGCTTACTTTTCTCTGATCCTACAACAACTGCTTCTGGACCTTACTTCTCCAGCTCCTTCCACATTTTGTAAGATCTAATCCCCCAGTGAGTCTTCTTTAGTAGTCCATAATACTCATAAGGACTCCACTCCTTGCTTGAACCCCAATGGGTACCACCATTACCTGGTTCTGACCATGATTAACCAACCAAGGAGACCAACAGTACAAGGGAGTATGCAAATCACATCATTGTCAGAGCTGCTGAGGCTGCAGGGACTGATAATCACCCAGGAGTGGTGATTCTGGGGAGACATGAAAGACAGTAGCACTTGTGGTTCCTTGGCTAATGCATAGCTCCCAACCTCCTTCCCTTTTGCCTACACGGCCTTCCAAGCTCACCTGTAGTGAGGGCTGGGCATTTCACGCACTCTGCCAAATGAAAGATAAGCAAAAGTCTGCAGGGGGATTTCAGGGAACATTATTTTCTTTCCTGAGAAAAGGAAAGGGGATGAAAAGAGAGTTATAGATTCTACTCCTCTCTGTTTCTTCCTGTTTTGACTTCATACATGATGGTGGGGGCTATGGCAGCCATCTTAGGGCTATAGGGCAGATAGTATGCCAAAAAGCCCCAATAATGCAAAGAATAGTAGAGCAGAGAGATAGAGCATGGGGCCTTGTTAGGATCACTGAGCCACCAGGCCGAGCCTAAGGCTGTATACCATTCAGCTTCCTATTAAATAAATAATAAATGTCTTTATGATAAAGTCAATGTTACCTAAGTTTTCTGTCACATACTTGTAGCCAGATACATTTCTTATCTATATAGATGTCCTCAGCCATCAGACATGTAATAGGAGGAGAGAAAATAGAACAAAAAAATTTATTGAGCACCTACTATGGGTTAGATATGTTGGGCATTTTCACACACATTTTCCTATTTAATCCTCACAATTACTTGGTGATGGAAGTGCTATCTATGTTTTAGAGAAGAGGGAATTGAGACAGAAATTAAAAACTTGCCCGAGATCAACTAATTTGTGGGGCCAAAACGTGTTATCTTCTGATTCAAAGACCAGTTTGGCCTTACAGGCCATGGATAGATCAGACATGTTCCTTACTCTTTCAGTAAGCACACTTAGGATTTCTGGAGAGAGGTTAGAAATGTAGATTTTTGTCTCCTTGAAGGTAATAGGATAAGATGGGCATGAAGAAGTAATGTCTAATAACCAGAGATAACTTTCTAGCGCCTTGTCTTGAAGATGCTATCCTTAGAGAATGGGAAAGCAAAACACTTTTCTGGTTTCTGGCTTAGAAAATAAAACCCTTCCATGCCTCAAGGCCATTCCCTAGGGAAAAATCAAAATGACTGACAACTCATTAGGTTGGTAAAGTAGCACCAACTCCATTTTGAGACATGAGGAGGTGATGAGAGGCTGGATATAGTCTATACTTCATCTATTACATTAAAGAAAATCATGTCTGATCAACCGAAAGTGTACTCTTTTCTCAAAACAAACAGACAAACACAAACCACAGTCCCAAGGGAACACAAAAGGAGGAAAGTGCTTCCTATTAAGAGAACTTTAAATGAATTTAAATGAACTTCGGCATAGTATCAAATCGGATTCGTAGAGGCTGATGAACTTTCCTAGTTCAGAGTAAAGATCTAGCGGAGTAGCAACTCGGAAAAGTATTTAATATTCAGTTCTAAAGATCATTTTGAAAATAATCTCTCTGTCTTTAGAGACTCTCCAGGGAGGGGATGGGTGAAATTTAAGATGTCTTTGAGATAACATGAAGGGATTTCTTCTTCATTCTTTGGAATCCACAGAAGCTTGATTCAGTTTGTTGAGTCCCTACTACATGGCAGGCAACTGAAAGCCACCCCCCAAAAGAGTCTGAAGAGAATATGAATAACACATGATAAACACAATGAAAGATAAGCAAATATAGAAGGATTTCGGAAGCAGAATTGATCATACAGATTGTTCCCTTGTGAAAATGTCCCTGTACTTCCCTTCTATCATCCTTCAACATGACTCTTGTTTTCCTTTTTTATTTTATTTTCAGATTTTATTTTTAAGTAATCTCTACACCCAACATGGGGCTTGAACTCACAACCCCCAGATCAAGAGTCGCACGCTCCACAGACTGAGCCAGCCAGGCACCCCTCATTCTTTTTATTTTCATGTCTTAGAATAAATAACATCTCTGACCACCCCACCCCCGTTTAATTTGGGAATGGTTTCACCATTCTCCATCAAGGCGCCATGTTTATTTTCTAGTTAGCACCCGTTACAATTTTAAATTTTATATTCTACATTCATCTGTTTGCTCGATTATATATTTTCTGTGTCTTCTCTTTATAAGGTTATCGTCAAGAGGGCAAGAATGATACCTATAGTCCCTGAAGTTTCACACAATGTTGGACATTCAGTAGGCAATCACTAAATGCTGGATGGATGAATGGAAGGATGGATAAGATAGATGATAAACAAATGGGAAAAAGCTTTACACAGGTGATTTAATCCAGTCGTAAGGGATGCAGAAAATTTTGTAATCGAAGACACTAAGGACTGTGGAAGGATACACTCTAGGTGCAATGGATAGCATGAAAAAAAAATAGCCTATCTGAGGAAAGCAGGTCAGTGGCATTAGAGAAACAACAATTCCTACATGATGTGATTAGACTTCCTTCTCCAGTTCACTCCCGCGGTGGTCATTCGGAATGCGCGGGAAATGGAGTAAGAGCAGAACAGGAAACCTCAGTCAGTTTATCTCTGGTTAATTACATCATTCAAACGGTCATTTGTCAATTACAATATTTTTGCCATTTTTAAAAACTACACAACTAATCCATGGATACATCTTGGGAGCAAACAAGGATGTAGAAATGTTAGAATTCTAACAAGCTAAAAATGAAACCCCACCGCCACCTTTATTTCCCCCTGCCCCATTCTTTCTCCCCTTCCCAGAGTTAAACACTTAACCAACTGGGAGAGGATATGCTCCCAAACTTCTCCCGAGCATTTGACACACTCACAACTGCACATATATGCTCTAATACACATGCCCGTACGTGTGCATCCATGCATGCGCACACATCTATTCACAAATACACTCGTATAAGCACTCGTATAAGTGCAAACAAAAAGTTAACGACACATCTGTTACAGGCAGAAATAAGCTCACTATTCACAGCTGAGAGTGAGAAGACTCCCACTCCATTCACCATGGAAACTCATCATGGGTTTGGGCTTTATCATTCCCCACTCAGAAAGTAGGGCTTCCCTCCTCAACCTCCGAGACCCTCAGCTTTCCTAGACACAGGTGGAAAATGTAATTGAAGAGCAACACACTGGGCAGGAAATGCTGTGAAACTGTATTCAGCACATCTGGACACATGAGGGGCTTTTCTTTCAGGTCCTGTAAAAGTTCTCTAATTCCTATTCGCTTTAGGAACTGACTCTTCCAGAATCCCCCCAGTCCTGACCTCATTTAATGCACTTGCCCCAGTCTGAAATTTTATGGACGGCAGCCCTTCAGGCAAAAGAATTTCCTAAGCTCCTCTGACTTAGTGCGACATGAGGCTCGTCTCCACATTCCTTTACCGACAGTGACCTCTTCTTTCCCCGGTGCTTTGTACCAACAAGGTGATTACTGGTCGTGGAGGGAGAAATGAGAGGGGCCCCTGGAAACGGGCCCCAAATGATGAAAGAGGTTCCTGCGAGTTCTCCAAACATTGCGTACGCTCCTCTCTGCTACGTATCAGCTGCCCAAAACAGACACAATTTAGGGCCTTTGAAACAAACCCGAGCTCTTCTAATAAAACAAATATTTCACAGTTCATTTAATCCAAGATATTGAAAAGACCTGCCGAGCCTCAGGGTTGCCCTCTCCCCGGGGAGGTGGCCGTGTTTGAGTAATCCAGATGCCGTCCCCTTCCCAGCTCAGCAGCTGGTTTGCCAACACCAGCCTTCCTGCTTTTCTGATTGTTTTCTGGAATCATCACTGGATTCAACCCAAAGGAGGCTCAGGTGATGCTCCCTACCTAGGGGTTCCTAGTCATGGACAGTCACAGAAAAGTATGGCTGAAGAATAACTATGGATGTCCAAGAAAACATACATGAACTTTACTGGTCACTATTTATCTTTTTTAAGTTGATTTATTTAAGAGAGATAGTCAAAGCATGAGGGGGGTAGGGGCAGAGAGAGAGGGAGAATTTTAAACTGGCAGCACAGAGCCGAATGCGGGACTCGAACTCACAAAACTGTGAGATCTTGACCTGAGCGGAAATCAAGAGTCAGACGCTTCACCGAGTGAGCCACTCAGGCGCCCCATCACTCACTATTTATTGAGTGCCTATTATGTGCCAGGCACTGGCAGACAAACAAGGCAGACAAAAATCCCCAGTGTTATGGAGCTGATATTGTAGCAAATGAAAGAGACAATAAATTTGTAAGACATAGTATGTCATATGGTAATGAGTTCTATGAATAAAATGACTGGAGAATCCTGGGAGCTCTGGGGTGGGAGAGGATAATTTTAAACACAGTGTACAGGGAAAGATTCCCTGAGAAAATGACATTGCAGCAAAGATCAGGAAGTGAGGGAGGGAGCCATGCAGTTTTCTGGGGCAGGACTTTTCCAAGCAGTGGTAACAACAAGTTCAGACCTTGCCTAGGGACACCAGTGGGGCCAGAGTGGCACGAGCACAGGAAGGATGTCCAGTGACACACTTCCGGAGAAGTAATAGGGAATTAGATCTAGTAGGGAGCTTTATCCAAGTATAAGGACTTTGGTTTTGCATTACCTCATTCTAAATCAATTTCAAAAGAAAAGTTCCAAGACAAATTTCAGGTCTGGAGGGACCATCTGAAGAAGTATTCATATGCACCACACCACATCATTCTCCTGGGAGCTGTTATCTGTCATCACAGATGGCTACCAGAAGAGCTGCCGTGTTCTTACCTGACACCATGTCTTCCAACGACTCAATAGGAGACATCTGACCAGGAACAGGCCACTGAGACTCCTTCCTGGGAATCTGTTAGACGTGAGACTCAGAGAATAGAGCTCAGACCCTCTCTCACGGCAGAAGTTCTCAGGTATAACACTTAAGAGCTGGGGGTGGCCGTGCTTTCTACTTTGCAGAAATGATGGCACGCAAGGCAGAGAACAGCAAAACACAAGAAGCAGATTATTTCAACATGTGTTCAAGTTCCTGGTGAATTCTGTTTACCTACCTACCTACAGTTAGCTTAGTTAGTCCTTCCTTGGATGCAGGGAAACATGGAATAGAGCAACTAGAACTTGCAGAAGACAAAGGCCAGATCTCAGGGAAGGGAAGCAGAGCACAGCACAAATTGAGAGTGGAACTGGAAATCATCGTAAACCCCACATGGCATTGTAATTCCTGACAATCAGACACAAAAACATTAGCCTGTCATCACCGTGCCTTATCCCTTTTCCCCGCTGATAAAACCACTGAATCCAGCACTAATCGTATTGGCCTCAATGTTTCATTGCCCTGAAGAGGGAACCCGCAGATGCTAGAGCCAAGGTGAAAGTGGAGATCATGATGGATTGGCTCTAGATAAATGATCCCCTGACCTACAGATCATCTAAACTATATGAGAAGCTTTCTACAAAGACAGATGCCTGGCCATCACCCCAGACCCATTCAGTTGGCATAGCTTGGACAGCGACTCAAGCACCTAGATTTTCCAAACTCTCCCTGGAGTTAATGATAATCCGGCAAGTATATGGAACTGTTAGGTCAGACATCAAGCCTTCTCCACTGTGCGGAGAAAATGTGAACATCAGCAACTATGAAAAAGCAGGCCATTCCAACCCAGCGGCCTGTTGGTGGCTCCTTGAACATGTCATTTCAAGGTTATTGCATTTGCTGTGCCCTTCACCTGGGACATCCCTCCCCAAGACATGGTCTGGTCTTTTGCTTTCTTTGGGTATTTCCTAAAATGTCACCTTATCGTGAGGATTTCCCCGGTTTCCTTATCTATTATTTCAAACTCCCCCCTCCCCATTTCCTGTACCCCCTGATTTCTTTCTTCATTAGTATTTATCATGCTTTCATATGTTTTATATTTTATTTAGTGTATCGGGTATCATCTCTCTCCCTGTCTCAGTAGAATGTAGGCTCCCAGGGAGACAGGAATTTTTACCTGATTTGCTCACTGCTCTCTCTCTCCTGGACCTAGAGCAGCCCTTGCACTAGGGGAGGTGGTCTAATGTTTGCTGGGAGGACAAACATCTTGTTGGCCATGTTTCTGCAATGGTTAATGATCCCGTCCTCAGAGTCATTGTAACCCCTGAGGTTAAGAACCGGATTTCCAACGAGTCAGTTACCCTTGCACGCAACACGGAAGTGTATGCTCTCATGCATCCGAACAGATTTCTACATGCTGGGAAAGCACCTGAAAACGGTCATCTGGCTGAGAAGGGGCAGACATCGGCCAAAGCAGGGCCTGCGGCCAGCTGGTTGTGAGCCGGCAGGAAGATGAAGTGAAGGTGTGCACCTGTGTCGGAGACCTTCAGCTCAGGATGCCCCCCACTGTGACAAAGCCTCCGTCAGCCCAGTGTTTGCAAGAGAAAAAGAGAAAGGGCTTTCTCTCTCTCAGCTCCCCGGAAAGTGTCCGTTTCCTTCCAGAGTCTAACAGAATGAGCAGCAGCAGGGGAAATGGGTGTTGAAAGTGGGGTAGGACGATTTAAAGAGACTTGTCTGGGGGGCGCCTGGGGGACTCAGTCTGTTGAGGGTCTGGCTTTGTTCGGATCAGGTCATGATCTCGCGGTTCGCGAGTTCGAGCCCCGCGTCGGGCTCTGTGCTGAGCGCTCAGAGCCTGGAGCCTGTTTCGGATTCTGTGTCTCCCTCTCTCTGCCCCTCCCCCACTTGCGCTCTCTCTCTCTCTCTCTCTCTCTCTCTCTCTCTCTCAAAAATAAATAAAGATTTTTTAAAAAGAGAGATATCTGGGTGCCTGGATAGCTCAGTTGGTTAAGCAGACAACTCTTGGTCTCAACTCAGGTCATTATCTCAAGGTTCTGGGGTTGAAGCCACATCAGGCTCTTGTGCTGACAGTGTGGAGCCTGCTTGGAATCCTCTCTCTCCCTCTCTCTCCCACTCTTTCTGCCCTTCCCCTGCTCGTGCCCTCTCCTTGCCTCAAACTAAATAAATAAATTTAAGCCCCTCCCCCCCACCCCCAGTTTTTACTTGTTCTGGTGACTTCCTCTTCAAGGGAAGGCCTCCAACACACCTAAAGAGATTCACTGTTTTATAGTTTCTGATGAGGGACTAGAGGTGGGAAGTGAATCCAGAATGGAGATGAGCTCTCAAGACTCATTCAACTTTGCATCTTCCAAAATGGAGGTGGGGATAGAGAACCTTGATGATTTATTCTCCACACCAAAGTGGCAACGTAGAATTCTCAACACCAAAGCTGAAAGTAGAATTTAACGGTAATACACATACAAGGATATAAGGAACTTGAGGAAGCTTCCATGACTGATAGGTGGAACTACCTGTTTAATAGAGGTGCATAAAGAGAATGGGTGTTCAAAACTCAAATAAATGCTTCAAACAGAATCCATAAGTGATGAGTGACTTTAAAACTGTCGATTTGATTAGGCTGCAAGAATATAAAAGGAGTCTACACTCAGTTGGTTCTTTTTTTTAATTTTTTTTTACATTTTATTTATTTTTGAGAGACAGAGAGAGAACAGGGAAGGGGCAGAGAGAGAGAGAGAGGGAGACACAGAATCTCCCTGAGATTCTGAGCTGTCAGCACAGAACCTGATGCGGGGCTTGAACCCATGAACCGTGAGATCATGACCTGAACCAAAGTTGGACGCTCAACTGACTGAGCCACCTGGACGCCTCAACACTCAGTTGGTTCTAGAGCTCCATTAAAGTTCTCTTTCTTCTCTAAAGGAATTGAAGTAAAAATCACAGCCAGTATTCCACAGGTATGGTTTAATTCAAAGAAGGCAATATGAAATCCAATTAGGGAGCCCACATCTAAAGAAAAGGCCTCAACCCAGAAGAAAAAGACGATAAATTCTACTTTATATATTCGTGGGGATTGGTGTGGATGTGGTTGGTTAAAAATAAAGTTTAAGGTGACCAAGGTATCTGATGTTTTCTGATTTCCGGCGTTAACTGACTTTTTCAATTATCTGAAAAACCTACGAATTCCAGTTAGAGTTTGATTAAAGGATAAAAAATACCATGTTTTGATCTGTCACAAAGGTTCCTAGAATGCTGTTTTTGTGTAATGTCTTCCATTTAGTCAGATTCTTCACCCAGAATGCAAATAATTTCTTTGGTACTAGTTTCATTTTGTTGTGAGAAGTTAGCACTTGGCATGGGGGTGGGGGTGGGGTGGTGAGAAATACCAACAGGTATTTATTTTTAGTATTTACTTTAGTATTTTAGTATTTTAGTATTCTTTCTAAATTGCTGTTTCAGAGCCACTAGCAAAAACAAAATTATTTTTGGTTTAATTATTTTTAAAAGCAAGAACCTATAATTGCATGCAGGCATAAAGATTAGTATATTACATGCTTTAATTCCTGCAATCTTATAGAAACTATCATCCCCATTTGACAGAGGAGTTCAAATCAGTGTTTTTGCGTCCTATGATATAGAATTATTTCAGACAGATTTTGAAATGCTTCTGTTTCAGTTACTATTGATGGGTGCAAACCTGCCCCATAGCTTATGAAACAATTTTGTCCCCCATGTTTACACATTCTGTGAGTCAAAATCCAGGTAGGCCCGACAGAAGAGTGTGTCTCTGGTCTATCATGTCTGAGGCCTTGGCTGGGAGTTAGTGATGGCTCAGGAGGACATGGTGGCTGGAATCGGGAATCACCTAAAAGCATCTTTACTCATATCTAGCAGTTCACGACGGCCATTGGTTGGGTCCTTGGGTGGAGTTGTTGACTGCGGCTTCTCCTCCATGTGGCCTAGGCGTCTGCACAATAGGACAGCCTTAGGGTGGTTGAACTGCTTGAATGGCAAGGTTAGGCCCCACGGGGGGATAATTTATCAAACAAGATGCAAAGTGTGCGGCCTTTTGTTACCTTCACTAGGAAGTCACACGGTGTTACTTCTGCCACACTTGGTGAGTTCCGGTTGAGTCATAAGCCTGTCTAGATTCCAGAGGAGGGGGAAAAAAAAAGGAGAAAGAACATAATCCCTTCTTTCAATGAGAGTAATGTCAAAGATTTTGTGGTCATTATTTTAAACCATCACCAGAAGTAATAACTTTAAAGTGCCTCTTAGAGAAATCCTACTTCAATGTTCAACTTTTACTACTCACAATATTCTAGGCATTATCTTTATTAGGAAGATACTTCAATGGAAAAGATTAAGAAAGATGAAGTGTTGAGAAAAGGCTTGCAAACTCAAAGGAGTACACAGGCTATGCAGATCATATGAACAACTGAAAGGAGCCAACTTTAATCAGAAGGAGTTTCTCTCATCAAAGAGAAAGAGAAAACCTGGTTTTTTATGTGAAATCTCCTGATTCTTAAAAATACCCTGCAGACAGGAAAAATACTACATATAAGCCACCAATTTGCTATTCCTATAATTGAGAGATAATATTATTTTTGGTTTGATAAATATCTATGAGGGGCACATGGGTGGCTCAGTCAGTTGAACGTCTATCTCTTAATTTTAGCCCAAGTCATGATCTCATGGTTCGTGGGATCGAGCCCCACATCGAGTTCCATGCTGAGTGTGGAGCCCGCTTGGGATTCTCTCTCTCCCCCCTCTCTCTGCCCCTCCCCTACTCATTCTAAATAAATAAATAAATAAGTAAACTTAATAAAATATATTAATTAAAAATATCTATGAAAGTGATTATCATTTGCCTGGGAATTTTCTGGGTCCTCTAAGTCAATGACAACTCCTGCTCTTTATGAGGGATGACTTTTTCATATCTTAAACAAAATTCCCTGGTTAGAAGAAAATTAATTTACTCTTATCTTGAACATCAACTTTGTAGAAACAAATAACTGTCCATCTGTTCTAAAACTTCACAGAATCATTATTTGTTCCATTAGCACCATAAATGGGCTGTCATCAGTAATTGTCCTGTGTACTGTGAACACCTTCGCTGATATTGCATCAAATTTAACTCCCAGAGTTCTGAAGATTAGTTGATCAGTATTCAAATGCTTTATGGCCTTACTCCCACATCTTGCACCTTACAGTTAAGTAAAATGTCCCTTATCTTTTTAATGAATATGTAATGAATATGCCTTCACCTACTGTGGTAAGGTAGCCCAGGGGCTATCTTGAAGTCAAAGGGATAACGTAGTATTAGCAACCTTCCTGTTATTATAAGTCATTTATTAAAAAATAAACTTTGGAGCTTTTATTTCCAGCTGAGATGTAGTAACAGGAACCCTGGCCCTGAAATCACTCAAATACAGGCAAAATATGTGAAACAATGGTTTTCAAGACATTGGGCATCAGTCAACAAAGGACAGTGGTGCCTGAAAAGCAGGAAACCAAGGAGGGGAGCCCCATAGTTTTCCCAGTTTATTCCACTGAGTTTCCAGTCCACAGCATAGGAAGGGGAGGTCCCTCTGGAGCTAGACAAATTCCCTGATTGAGGATATGAAGGTGCGGGTCCAAGGAGATCATGGCAACTAGAGTTCACAGGGCAGAGGACCAAAGAGGAAAGAGTGACACAGACAGAGATTCTGTGGATCTGGAGAGAGCTCCCCTGGAGAATTCAGCATATTACTGGAAAATATTTGGCAGCCAATAAAAAGTTACCAGGCATGAAAAAATGATGGAAAAATAGAATCCATTTTGAGGGGAGAAATCAATGCCCTGAAACCAACCCAGAACTGACCCAGATGCTAGAATTATTAGAAAAGGACATTAAAATTATTATTACTGCATTGTAGATATTAAACAAAACTAGAGGAAAGATTGGACATGCTTAGCAGGAATATGGACAACTTAAAAAAAAAATGACAAATTGAACCTGGGGAAATAATTAGAATGTGTGAAAGAAAAAGTGTGGGAAGGGATTAATGACAGATGAGACATCACAGAAGAGAAGATTAGTGAATTTAAAGGCACAAAAATGGAAACTATCCAAAATGAAAAAGTAAAAGACAAAAGAATAAAAGAAAAATGAACAGAGTGTCAGTGAGCTGTGGTATAACTTTAAGCAATGTAATATATGTGTGTTTTGCTTAAAGGAAGACAGAGAAAAAAATATTTGAAAAAGAAAATAATGGCTACATAGCTGGATCTTGACTATTTTTCCAATGTAATAAGACCTACAAGTCCAGAAATCCAAAAAGCTCTATGAACACCAAGCACAAGAAATGTGATATATATACATATATATACATACATATATATACATGCATATATATATATATATATATGCACCAACGCACAACACAGTCAAGTTTCTTAAAACTAAAAAAAGAGAAAATCTTAACAGAAGCCCGATTAAATTGACACAATATGAGCACAGGGAGAAAGATAAAGATGATGGTAGATTTCTCACTGGAAACAAGCAAAGTGAGAAGACAGTGAAGCAACATCTTTAAGTTCTGGAAACAGAACCTATCAACCTAAAATTCTAGAGCAAACAAAATATCTTTCAAAACCAAAAGCAAAATAAAGACTCTCTCAGACATCAAAAAAGAAAAGAAAAGAAAAGAAAAGAAAAGAAAACGCCACCTGAAATTCAAATTCAAGATTCAGATATGCACTACCAGGCATGAAGAAAGCCCTTCAGGTAGAAGGAACCAGATACCAGATAGAAATACAGATCTATACAAAGTAATAATGAATACCGGAAATGGTAATGATATTAATAAATATATTTTTCTTATTACTTAAATCTCTTCAAAAGAGGGACTAATCCTACCTGTTTTTAAGAATTCTTATAAAGCTACAGTTATCAAGACAGTGCAGCATTGGCATAAATGTAGACAAATAAATCATGGAACAAAGTAGAGTCCAGAAATAGACCCATACATGTACGGACCATCGATTTTTGAGAAAGGTGCAAATGCACTTTGGTAGATAAAAGTTAGTCTTGAACAAATAGTGGTTTATCAACTGGATATTCATATTCAAAAAACTTAAGTCGATTCATACCTCACACCATATATAAAAATTAACTCAAAGCAGGCCATAGACTGAAATATAAAAGCTAAAACTATAGAGCCTCCAGAAGAAAACAAGGAGAAAATCTTTGCAACTCTAAGGTAGGCAAAGATTTCTTAGCTATGACACTAAAAGCATAGTTCATCAAGGGGAAATTTGGTAAGTTGGGTTTCCTCAAATTAGAAATCTCTGCTGTTCGTTGGGATGAGCACTGGGTGTTGTATGGAAGCCAATTTGACAATAAATTATATTTTAAAAAAAAAGAAATCTCTACTGTTCAAAGGACACAGTTAAGAGAATTAAGAAAAAGCCACTGGTTGGGAGAAAATATTTGTAACCAGGTCTGTGACAAAGGATGTGTATCCAGAATAAATAAAGAGCTCTCAAAACTCAATAAAAAAAAAAAAAAACAAGCAACCCAATGAAAAAATGGCAAAAGATCTTGTATCTGTCCTCTCCTCTGTATCCCCACTGCTATTTCCATATTCTCAGTGCCCATCATTTCCTCCGGGGGCCAGATCTGGTAGGCTGTTCATGTTCTCCTGCCTCTGAGATTGCCCTACAAACTCTAGCCTACAAACAGCAGCAGGTGAATTCATTTAACGATGTAAATCGGACCATGTCAGTCCCCTGCAGTTAAACCTTCAAGGGCTTCCCATATTGCCCTCAGCACCCTACAAACCCTGCTTCCTCTAGCCCCGCCCTCTTCTCTCTTCACTACCCTCCTCCTCTGTTCTTCTCCCTTCATTCTGACCTTCCTTCTGTTTCTCAAACCCATCAAATTCATCCCTGGCCTATCACCTTTGTGATTGCTGCGTTCCCTCTCTGAAGGAGTCTTTCCACACCTCACACCGGTGGCCTCAGCTCCTCAAAGAGGTCTTCCTAGACAACTTGGTCATGCCAGTCTCCCTCCTGATGCACTGTTTTACTCTCTGCATGGCACTGATGTATCACTACCTGACACCTCTACATGTGTTTGCGTCTGTCTGTCTACCTACACTAAGTTGTAAGACCCAGGGGGCAAAGGACCAGGCTGTCACGCTATGCTATCAGCCCACAGGCAGTGCCTGGCCCATGATCGTAGGATGTTGGCCAAATCAGAGTGTTACAAATTCCTTTGGCAGTGAGGAGTCACCAAGCCTTTTACTTCCCTTCAAATACCCAAACTCTGGATGTTTCCATGTATCTCTGCTTTGCATTTCTTTATTGCACACCACAGCTCTGCTTTCCTGTTCCTTAAAATACGTGTGCAGTGTTGCGGATGAGAGAGTGAGTCTCTAAACTTCTGATTTAGCTTCCGAGACACTTCTCAGAGGATCTGAATTCCTAAAGTCTACTTGGCATCAGAGTGGCATGAGCTGAAATAATCCAAAGAAACCTGATAGGGATAGGAGAACAAATCAAAGAACATTCAAAGGAGAAAAATTCACTTTGCTTTTCCTTGCATGGATATGAATATTCTCATTAACAACTGTAGACTATCCGGCAAGAACCGAGACCACTTAACACATTCATAACAGGCACGAATGTGCTGTTCAATCGGGCACACAGAGTGTGCAGATGCTCTGGGTTCTAATTCCAGCTCCGCTACAAATCTGTTGGGTTTAATGGCTCAGCTTCTCTGCCTCTGTTTATAAGATGATGAGAATGATCAAATCCAACTGATAAGCTTGTTGAAAGGGACCCAGTGAGACCTTCCATGTGAAGGTCATGGCGTAGTACTTGGAGTGTAATTAAGTGCTCAATCAATAGTGATAGTGTCAACGATGGTCCATTACGATGATTCACATTATTCGTGACACCAGGCATCTGTGCACCTTTTCTATTGGATTTAACCTTTTTTTTAAGATCTGCATTTGGAATGTATGTGCTAGGAATTGTGTGGCATGCAGGAATAATGCATAACACTGGCAGTTTACAGTTTACTGTGTAAAGGGAAGAAGGAAAGGTGAAGGGGAGCATTTACAGACTTATTCTGTTGCCTACAGGCATTCTTTCTGGCCATATAGTTGCTCAGAGAATCTACTCTGCCATGTATTTGTGCCACAGAAGGCACACCTCGCCGCTCTGCCCTCTCTGGGCTCCCATCTCCTGTGTCCAAGGAGAAGACAGCTACGCCTGTGATGAAAGATCAGCCACCACCATTGGTGTTTCCTGAATGAAGGTGCAAGAATGGACAGACAATGGGTGGGGGGCGGTGCCAGGGCCAGCTACTGCGGGGTCAGAGGCTGAGTGATCCTGTCCTTCTGAGACTGACCTAAGCAGTAGCACTGTTCCACCTCTGTGCCAGGGGAGAGGGAACACGCCTGTGTCCCCGCAAGCTTTCTCATGGCAGGAGAAGAAAGGGAAGCTTAAAAAGCTGAACACGGGAGGTTCAATCCGCAGAGAGCCCCACATTCAAGTAATGTGAGACCTGGGGGAAAAAAAGCAAGAGAAGAGCTGGAACCCACTCAGGTTGGTTTTCTTTCTTTCTTTTGCCAAAGCTCCCATCGGGCACGGAGGGAGGGAGGCAAGGGGAAGGGTTACATGACACGAAATAGCCTGCCCAGAGCCAATGCCAACTTGGTGCCTTAGAATGAGTGAGTTACAGGAGTGGGGAGGGTTGAGGCCTCCTCCCACATCCCAACAGATGAGGGAAAGTGATCCTTTTGAAAACACTTGCTCAATGAGAGTAAAGCATACCATTAGGAATCACGCCAAGAGTTTTTCTGCTTGTTTTTTTTTTGTTGCATTTGGGAGGAGGGGGCAAAAACAAATGATAGATGGGCACCTGGGTGGCTCAGTCGGTTAAGTGTCTGACTTCAGCTCAGGTCATGATCTCGCGGTTTGTGGGTTCAAGCCCCGTGTCTGGCTCTGGGCTGACAGCTCAGAGCCTGGGACCTGCTTTGGATTCTCTCTCTCTCTCTCTCTCTCTCTCTCTCTCTCTGCCCTTCCCCCTCTTGTGCTTTCCCTCTCTCTCAAAAATAAATAAATAAAACACTAAAAATTAAAAAAAACAAATGATAGAAAGTAAAGGAGATATTAAAGAGGTAAAAACAGACAGTGGAGATAGATGGTGTATTGGGGTGAAAAAAAAACCTTTATTTAACAGCCATCAGGGAGTTTTCCATAAGGAGGGGACTGTATTCATCAGTGGCTCCAGGCCACTCATCGTGGGAGGTTCTGTAAGGAGACAGTGGAATCAGAAGATAAGAAACCTGTCTGCATAGGAAGTTCGAAAGGATTTAGGGTAACTTAGCAAGGGGTAAAGTGAGAACAGCATGATAACAGGCAGAAGCATGTAGCAAACAGTAATCCTTGAGAAATTCCAGCATATTCCAAGAAGATTGGATGTCTAATGTGTACTTTTAAGTTGTCTGCAATATTGAAACGTCAACATTTCTGTAACCAAGACTTGGAGCTAGTCTTACCCAATGCACCGATGCCTGGGAAGAATGATGTGGGGCAGCTGAGGTTAACGGGGCCTTGTTCTTGATCTGAGAGGCAGAGAAGGTGACCACCAGCCAAATACAAGAACGGAATATGGTTGGGAGTTCACTGAGGGCAGAACCAGCTGCCAGAGAACTTTCACACAACCCCTCCACTCCCCACCCCATCTCCTGCCTCCCCCCAATACACAAGCAGACCTGAAGGGAAAACATTGCTCTTTCCCTCTGTGTGTAGCATGAGAGTTTGTGCCAAGTTTTATTTAAATCCAAAGGACAGGGTGACCTTGCTAATCCTTGATTAAATTAATTAGCGCATGAAGGAAAACCTGGTCCCTGAGAAGTTCTCAAAAGAATGTTTTAGACAGGACTCTTTTGTTTACAAGTTGGTGCAAGCATAAAGAGAAATGTGTTGACCCAGGAAACCCAAACCATAGAAAAAAATAAGAGTGGAAGTGGTTTCAGGATTGACCAGATCCAGAAACTCAAATATCACGGGAACTCTCATTTCCCGTTTGTACCTCTCTGGATGGATCTATTTCTTTTTCTTTTCTTTCTTCTTTTCTTTTCACAAAAAGAGAACTCATCCCTAAAGTTTTTGATGTTAGCTTCTGGGGGAAAATGATTTGCCAAAACCAACAAAATACACCCAGAATGTGTGGGGAGAACATTAGGCAGTAGATCTCATCACCAGCCATATTTCTGAATGCTGATGCCAAGCTTTTTGACTTTCATCCTGGAGAGCTTGTGATGCCTCTTAAGAACCCAGAGGAAGTAATCATGGAAGATGTTTTGTCCAAACAAACCTTGCCTAGGAACAATGACTATAAGCCTCAAACTATTCCCCAAATGGAGGTGGTCATTGGTATCATTTTCTAGAGGAAATCAGATCACATAATTGTCCCTCCTATCCTACTCTTCCCAGTAAAAAGTATTCAACCTCCTCATCATATTCTTAAGATACATTCTTTCATAAACCTTAGGAGGCCTTGGCTAACCTAATTCTCCATTTTATTTCACCCACTTCTGGTGCCATTCTCCTCTGGACTTCCTCATTAACCACCTCATCTATCATAACAGTTGTTCCTTCACTCTCATTTCATCACAGGGCCATTAAAGATACTATCTTTTCTACCAGGAACCTTCTTCCTCTTCCTCTACCCTGCCCTACCCCACCAGCCTATCAGTTGAGTTTCCAGTCATTATTCAGATCTTGGTTCAAGCCATTATTGACCACCTTCTTCTCTCATCTCTCACAACTCGGTTAGATCCCTCTGTTACACGTTCAGAAAGCACCATGTACTTTTTCTTCAATATGTCCATTGTAATTTGTAATTGTATGTTCAGATGATCCTTCGATTGATGGAAGTTCCTGATGCCAGGAACCATGTCTATTTTTTTGCTATTATTTCCCTGGTACCTAACACCTGGACTGGTACAAAGTTGGCACGTAGGACATTTTATGGAAATAAATAAACAGGGCACCTGCATGTGGGTGGCTCAGTCAGTTAAGCATATGACTCTTGATTTCAGTTCAGGTCATGATCTTGCAGTTTGTGGATTGAGCCCCACATCAGTCTCTATGCTGACAGCACAGAGCCTGCTTGGGACTCTGTCTGTCCCTCTCTCTCTGACCCTCCCCCACTCTCTCATTCTCACTCTCTCGCTCTCTTTCTCTCAAAATAAATAAGTAAACTAAAAAAAGAAATAAGCAAATGAGTTAATGAGTCAACAAACAAATGAAGAAATGAATTGATGGCTGAATGGATGAGGAAGGAGGACTAGGGTAATAATCAAGAATGGCGGACTGCAAGCATAGTACATTTTTCTTTAAATTACGAAGGAGGGAACATATACATTTTTCTCCACATGTGACTGATACTGGGCTAGATATTATACACTTGATTTACATTCAGGTCATCCTGATTCTAATGCCCAATGTACTTTTTACCTTATTCTGTAACCTTCTGCAAACAAAAGGATTAGTTAGAAACCAAGGGAATTGGGTAATACAGAAGAGATATTCCTTCCTTCAAAGATACTTATATTCTATGGAGCCCATACACCTTAGTCTATATATCACTTACTAGGTGCCAAGAACAGTTCTAATGCTTTATAAAATATTAGCTCATGTAATATTAACCCTATGAAGTAGTTTCTATTATCAGAGATATCTCTTTGAATCATAATTATCAAGTAACTTACTAAAGGTTGTACTTCTAGAGAGTGGTGGAATCAAGATTTGAACCCAAGCATATGGCTCCATAACCCAGGTGTTCTGTACCGCTCTAAATAATTTTATAATTAAAAAAGAAAAAAGGACCAGAGCTTAGCTTAAGCCTCAGAAGATCTTTTTTCCCCCTCTGTCAAGGTATAGTTCAGGTTGAGTTCCAAATACAGTAGGCACATTCAACTCTGTCTCTCTCATTCAATGAAACTAAAAACCCTGACAAAATGCATGGAACAGCTAGCTAAGGATTCTGAAAAATAAATGGCAGCAGGAAGGTTAAGGGGAAAAGTTCAAAACTCTAAGTAATACTATACATATGGTATACTCCCCACTTTCCCCCTTCCAGTAATTCCTGACCTAGATTCAAAGACATCCTGAAACCTAGAACTATAAATGGAAAGAGACAGGAAGAGCTTCAAGAAAGCTCAACTTCTGGTTTAAGAAGTAGGAAAGGGAGCCCTCTGGAAAAGAGAGAGTTGAAAAAAATCTCATTTTTCCCATTTTCTCTTACCCCAGCCCCTGGGCAATCACATAGTGGTAGTGGTACTGATGGAACCAGATGCTGAGCAGGCACCTAAATTCAGAAGGAAGAAATCCTTCTTTTTGACAGAGAGAATAGGGACAATGCTCACTGTTCTTTTTCTCTATGTATCCTGTTGCCACTTAGCCCCAGAAGCAGTGATCTATTTGACCATTCTCCAAACAGTAAAAGTGAATATTCTAAGAAACAGAGAGAGAGAGAGAGAGAGAGAGAGAGAGAGAGAGAGAGAACAGAATATTTCAACACAAAAAGAGAAGGAATAAAAGATTTTTAAAGAACAGAATATAAATATTAGAACTAAAAAACACACTTACCAAAATAAAACATTTTCTTGTTGGATTGATAGAAGAATGGAGATAAGAGAACAAAGAGTTAGTGAACTTAAAGATAGATCAAAAGAAATATTGAAACTAAATAATAGAAAGGAAGAAGTTTGGGGAAAAAGAATGTCAGAGTCGCCGAGACCTGTGGGACAATATCAAAAGGTCTAGCATTCATGTCATTAGAATCCCATAGGATGATAATGTGGTGCTAAATATAAAATTAAATAAAAATAAAAATAAAATAAAGAAATTATAGCTGAAAATTTCCCAAATTTGGGGAGAAACAGAAATGAACAGATTTAAAAAGCTCAGCAAATTCCAAACTTAAAAAAAACGAGGAAGAAGAAGGAGGAGAGGAGGAAGAGGAGAAGGAGGAGGAAGAAGAAGAAAGGAGAAAGAGAAGGAGAAGGAGAGGAAGAAGAAAAGGAAAAGATCCACTCTTGGATACATCATAATCAAAATGCTAGAGAATAGTGGCAATGAAAGCAGCCAGAGAAAAACAAGGGATTGCATATAAAGGAACAATTATTTAACGGAATACAGAGTTCTCATCTGACACCATGGAAGCCAGAAGACAGTGGAACATATTTAAGTTGCTGGAAAAAAAATGTCAAACTCATAGTTTTATATCCAGTGGTATTCTTTAGAAATAAAGATGAAAGAATGAAATTCTGAGGTGAAGGAAAACCAAGAAACTTCATCTTCAGAAGATCTTCTCTTAAACCACTAAAGGAAGTTCTTCAGAATAAAAGAAATGGATCCTATAGGGAAATATGAAACACCAGGAATGAAAGAAGAGCAACACAAGTGGTAAATATTTGGGTAAAAGGAATATATTATGTTTTTCCTCTTAAGTTTTTTAAAGTAGATATGACAGTTGAAAGCAAAAATTATAGCTTTTTCTGATGGGACTTTTGATGTTTCAGTAGATGCATAGTTCAGCGCATTGTTGCATTGAATAATGCAATGTAAATGGAGGAAGATAAAGTGTTCTATACAGTGGTAAGGTTTATACATTCCACTTAAAGTAAGAAAATATTAATTCTGAGTTGTCTATAAGAAGTGAAGTATGTATATTTTAACCCCTTAAGCAATGACTAAAAACTATGCCAATATATGGTTATAAGCTGAATAAATCAAATTAAGGTGGAATAATAAAAATACATAAATAATTAAAAGGAGTCAGGAAATGGAAAACAGAGAAATAAAAATAGGGGAAACAAACATAAAACAAATAATACAATGATAGAGCTGAATCCAAACATATCAATATTTACATTAAACGTAACAGTCTAAATGCACACATTAAAAAAGCATAGATTGCTGGAACGGATAAAAGAAAAGCAAGACCCAATTATATACTCTCTATAAGAAACTTACTTTAAAAATAATGATAGAACTAGGTTATAAGTAAAGTTATGGGGGGAAAAATGATGTGCAGAAACTAATTAAAGTAAATCTGGAGGGTCTAATTAATGTTAGGCAAAGAAGATTTTATGGCAATAAAAGTTATCAGGGATAAAAAAGGACATTATAAATGATAAAAACATCAATTCACCAAGAATACATAACAGCCCTAAGTGTGGATGCATTTAACAATAAAGACTCCAAATATATGAAGCAGAAATGTACATAACTGAAAGGAGAAACAGACAAACCCACAACTATAGCTGGAAATTTCAACATCCCTCTATTGGTAATCAATAAAACAAGTATACAGAAAAATCAACTAGTATATAGAAAAACCAAACAACAAACCAGAATAAATTTGATATTTATAGAACATTACATCAAACACCAAATACTCAAGCTTTTATGGAACCATCATTAACATAGACTACATTTGGGTTATAAAACAGACCTTAACAAATTTAAAAGATTTGAAATCATACAAATTATTTTCTCTGACCATAATGGAATTAAATTAGAAATAAATGATGGAATGATAACTGGAATTCTCCCAACACAGGAAAGTTAAACAATACATTTCTAAATAATATATGGGTGAATAACCAAAGGAATTGGAAAGTATTTTTTAAACAATGAAAATGCAACATACCAAAATCTATGAGAAACAGCTAATGCAAGATTTTGAGTACAATTAATGGTTAACTAATGGTTTGAGAAACATCTCAAATCAACAGTCCATGCGTCCACCCTATGAAATTTTAAAAAGAGGAGAAAAGTAAACCCAAAGCAAACAGAAGAAAGAAAATGAAACAGCAAAAATTATTGACATTTAAAGTAATAAACCAGGGCACCTGGGTGGCTCAGTCAGTTAAGCATCTGACTTTGGCTCAGGTCATGATCTCACAGTTCCTGGGTTCAATTCCCACATCGGGGTCTGTGCTGACAGCTCAGAGCCTGGAGCCTGCTTCAGATTTTGCATCTCCCTCTCTCTCTGCCCCTCCCCCGCTCATGCTCTGTCTCTCTCTCTCTCAAAAATAAACATAAATAATTTAAAAATAAATAAAATGATAAGCCAATAGGAAAAAGTCAATAAAAACAAAAGTTGGTTTTCTGAAAAGATCTATCAATTTGATAAATCTCTAAGAAGATTGGCAAAGAAAAAAGAGAGAAGACATAATTTTTTTAGTATCATCAATGAAAGGTGAGCTCTCACTACAGAGCCACAGACATTAAAAGAGGAAAGGAAAGAATACTTACAGATTCATTTATGAGGCTACAGTAACCCTCACACCAAAGCCAGACAGACAGTAAAAGAGAAGAAAATCATAAACCAATATACCTCATGAACATAGGAAAAATCCTTAACCAAATATTAGCAAATCAAATCCAGCAATACATAAAAAGAATAATGCACCATGACAAATGGGGTTAATCCAGGAATGTAAAGCTAGTTTAACATATGAGAATAATTTAATGAATCCACCAAGCTAATAGACTAAAGAAGAAAAAACACAAACATATAAAATTATTCAGAAAAGCAGAAAGATTAACAGTCATTTCAAGTAAAAAGTCTGATCAAACTTAGAAACATCCATAATATGATAAAGGATGTCCCCAAAAAAGACACTACTGACAACATAATGGACAAAGACTGAATTCTTCTTCTTTTTTTAAAAAAAATTTTTTAATGTTTATTTATTTTTGAGACAGAGAGAACAAAAGGATGAGTAGGGGAGGGGCAGAGATAGAGGGAGACACAGAATTGGAAGTAAGTTCCAGGCTCTGAGCTGTCAGCACAGAGCCCGATGCGGGGCTCGAACCCAGGAACTGTGAGTTCATGACCTGAGCTGAAGTCAGACGCTTAACCGACTGAGCCACCCAGGGACCCCAAAGACTAATTTCTTCCCAAGATGAAAAACAGACAAGGATTCAACTCTCACCACTCCTATTCAAATTATACTGAAAGTCCTAATCATGCAATAAGTCAAGCAAAATTAATAAGAGGCATATGGATTGGAAAAGAAGAAAGTAAACTGTTCCTATTCACAGACAACATGTCCATCTATTTAAAAACAATAACAACATCAACAAGGCAATAAATCTAGAAGAAATATCTCTGAAATAATAAAGGAGTTTAGCAAGAATAAGAGATAAATTTACCAAAAAAATCAAATTTCTACATATTATCAATCAAAAATAGGAAACTGAAATCAATACAGTTTAATATAGCTCCAAAATATGACATATTCAAGTGGACATCTGCTGTATGCTGAGAACTACAAAATGCTTGTGAAATACATCAAAGAAGCTCTCAGGAAATGCAGAGACAGGCCATAAATGGATTGGAACACTCAGTTTAGTTAAGATGTGAATTGTCACCAAAATGATCTATAGATCTGATGTTATTCCAATCAAATACTTGTTAGGATTTGGGGGTGATATATATAGATATGGATATCTATATGTTATATATACATATACAGATTATAAAATTTATATGAAAAGGCAAGGCAAATACAATAGCCAAAAATATTTTTGAAAAATAATTTAGAGGAGAGGATTCAAATTATCCAGTTTTAAGACCACTATAATGCTATGGTGAGTGACATTGTATAGTACTGGTAAAGGGAAAGACACAGGTAAATGGCAATACAATGGTTATAAAGAAACCCACACAAATATGGCCAATTGGTTTTAAACAAAGACAGAAAGACAATTCAGTGAAGGAAGGATATACTTTCCACAGTGGTGTTAGAACAATTGGACATTCAAATACCAAAAATTGATGTTAACCTAAACCTTACATCTTATACAAAATTAACTAAAGGTGGCTGAAGTTTGGTAAGAAAATACTATGGCATTTTGCTTACCAAGTCCAATACCTTCTCATGATAAAAATTCTCAGAAAACTGCGGAGAACCCCCTCAACACAACAGGTAGCATTTTATGAAAAAAACCCACAGCTGAAATCATACTCAATCATGAAAGACTGAGAACTTCCCTTCTAGGCTTAGGGTAAGGAACAGGGCAAGGATGTCTTACCACTTCTATTCAACATGGCGCTAGAGGTTCTAGTCAGAACAATTAAGCAAAAAAATAAATAAATTAATTAAAAAAAAAAAAAAAAGAAATACGTTTAGTATCCACATCGGAAAGGAAGAAGTAAAAGCCTCTATTTACAGATGGCTGAATCTTTTTATTAAAAATCCACAAAAAAATCATTAGCACTATTGCATGAGTTCAGCAAGTTATAGGATATCAGATGAATATTTTTAAAAAATCAAGTGTATTTCCATACACCAGTGACAAACAATATGAAAACAGAATGAAGAAGACAATTCCATTTACAATAACATCAGTAAGAGTAAAGTGCTCACAAATAAATTTTAAAAATGTGAGACGCATAGACTGAGAACTATACAATATTGTTGAAAGGAATTAAAGAACAATCTAAGTAAGTGGAAAGACATTCCATAATCATAGATTGGTAGATTTAATTTTTTTAAGATGTCAGCACTCTCAAAATGACCTACAGATTCAGTACCATCCCTACAAAAATTTCAGATCACTTCTTTGCAGACATTGACAAGCTGATCCTAAAATTCATATAAAAATGCAAGGGATTCAGAAAAGACAAACTGGAAGACTCACACTTCCTGATTTCAAAACTTACTACAAAGCTACAGTGACCATCATGACTGTGGTACTGGCATAAGGATGGGCATACAGATAAATGGAATAGACATGACAGTACAGAAATAAACCCATGAATCTCAAAACATTACACTTGTATGTTTCCATTGATAGGACATTCTGAAAAAGGCGGAAGTATAGGCACGGAAAACAGAGCAGTGGTTGCCAAGGGTCGGGGGAGGATTTGACTACAAAGGATCATTGCAAAGGGGCTTTTTGGCGGAGGGGTGAGTGTGATGGAATTCCGATTGTGGTGGTAGTCACATGATTGTATGAATGTGTTGTCAAACTAGACACACACACACGCACACACATGCACACACACACACACACACACACACACAACATTTTTTTTTAAAAGCACACCAAAAAAGGAAGAAATAAAGTGAATGGTACAGGATCAATAATCCAAGACTTCAGAAGTTGTCAACGTGTTATCATCCCTGCTTAAGAAGATTTGTGATCTAGCTAAAAGGACAGAATTAGCAAATTCGGGAGAGCTATCACTAAAAATAACACTAATTCCTGTCATTTGTCAAGTGTTTATCCTGTGCCAGGCCCTAAACTGATGCCTTCCACCAGCTAATCCTCCCCACGCTGTCAGGAGGTAGAGAGAGGAATGGTGTCAAAGCCAAGGCTGACTGGCTACAACAGCCAGGCTACCTGGCACATAAAATCAGAACAATGGTAGATCTGTTTCCTTCACTTTAGGGTCTCTGTCAGAAATCGGAGTTCCAGGAACACAGTGGCGGGTGATTTGTCACAACTGGTTTGTTGCGTATGAAGATGTAAGGCCGTTTTTGTAATGTGTGTCCCTCATCATGACAACACCACCATCTCAGCAAGAACTTAAGTGATGGGTCATAGGTGCCCATCATTTTTGCAGCTGTGTGGTACCTGACACCAAATGGCTCCTGCTCTAAATAAAAATCGTTGGCAACTTCTCCCCATAAGGAAATGAGAAGTAATTATCTAGTCTGAAAAATTAGATTGGGTCAGTCAGAAAGGTAATTAAGACACAAGGACTGCCTTAATTTTCCTATCAAGGAAAAATACTGTCAATATGCTAGAAGCTGGAGACTACTAATGTCACTAAACCCTGACTACAAACTTTTACAGCAACTACCATCAGTGCTAAATTTTGGCATCATTAAAAAGCAGGTAATTTCTAGAAAACAGACTACCTGCGACTGAAGGACAAGATATAGGCCTCCCTAAAATGTCTTTGCTCAGAGACTTTCACTAATGCCTGTTTTTTTGTTTTGTTTTGTTTTGTTGTTTTTTATTTTTTTTAATACCAAATGAAGAACCAACACCCTTAGCTGGGACTCAAAGTGTTCCTCATCCCACATAGCAGGAAACTTGGCCATCATCTCCCAAGTTTTATTTCTTACTGTCTCAGCCACCAAGGGGGTGAAGACTTTTCTGAAGAAAAAGCCGTATTGGCTCCTTTGTCATTTGTGACCATGCTTAGACCAGCCAAGTGTGACCAGAGAGGCAGACACAGCTGCGAAATGGGGGTGGGAATGGAGCAGAAAAAGCAAAACACGATTTCCAATCCAAAGAAAGCTCTTTTTGATCAACCTCAAAGCTTTTTCTCTTCTCTGAACAATATCACAAAAGCTAACATTTACCAAATATTTATTAGGTGCTAAGCACTTTACACCTCTTTCATTCAGTGCTCAATGAGGTAAGCACTATTATGCCCATTTGTGATTGAGAAAATTGAGGCACATAGGAGGTTATGTAACTTGCCCAAGATCACAGAGTTAGCCAGTGGTAGAAGCACTGCCTGGGCTGTGACCACAGTGCATTCTTGCTCATTTTTGAAATATGAACTATCTGATCAACCCTTTGGGTAATAACAAGTCTCCAAGGGTATTTATCGTTTCACACTTATTCCCATCTCCCCAGCTAGAGTGAGGGTGGAAGCCAGGTCTTCTCACTCTCTCTCTATCCCACATCTTAGCCTTGGACATGCCCTGCAATCAAGGCCCAAGAGTGCCAGGGCCCCAGGTGACATGCGATCAGAGTGCCTGCCAACGAAGGAACAGATGGGTCTGCTAAATGGTGAAATCAAGTCCCTGCCACCGTAATGGCAATAAGCATTCCACATAAAATAATTACTTCCAGTTTGCTTGGCAGGTTGGACAAAGTCCGAGGGAAGGTTAATTTATCTTTCACAGCTTTGAGCCTTCAAGCTGTGGTTTCCCAAGTGAAAAGGGCCTCTCCTCAATGACTCTTGGCGAGATCCATTTAGTCATGACAGAATTACCTCCTCATCACTGAGTGGCAAAGTCTATTTGAAGCCCACTTGTCAGCGAGGGACCATCATGGAGGGAATTATTTAAGTCACATGGAGATTCAAGTATATAGCAAAGGTCTATGGTACAGTGGATAGAATCCTGAAATAGTTTTTGGATCCAAATGCCAGTGACCTGTACCTTGTAAAAGTTGTACAGTGATCTTCTCATCTAAGAAATGGGTACAACTGTACATGGACCAATCTATTTAAGGAATAGGAGGAATATTAAGTGAGATTAAAGCTACTAAATAAAATTTGGAATGGTTAAAGGTGCTTAAAAACTTCCAGGAAGAGAATCCAGGCATTGATGGAGCCTGTAATCCTAAGCTGAAATGGAAGAGCTTCCGGTCTTTCCTGCTGGTCAATGCTTTTAGGCTTCTTCCACACGTCTGTTTTCTGAGGCTCTGCCTTGCTCCCGTTAGGCCCATCTGTTAAAGTTCTTGCATGAGGGGGATCAAATGAGTCAACTTTTGTGTGTGTTTTCAAAAACCAAATACCTATTCCCACTGAATCACAAAGGTCTAATCTTGGTAAGAGTTTGTCATCAGCGTTATGAATATCTGACCCAATTCAATCCAACCTCTTTTTCAGAGAAACATGGTTTGCTAAAAGTAATCCCTTGTGGTCAGAGCAAAGACAGGTCAAAGACTTCATCCCCAAAATGCCTTATGAGGTGCCACAAAAAGACATTCATTTCTAATACAGTCTTGTCTACTTGGCCTGGGTCAAAGCTACTCCCTAGTAGAAGCAAAGATAATTTTACACACTGGGGAGAGAAAGCAGAATGTAAATGTTTTAAGATTTGTTAATAGTGGAAGGCACCCAATATTCTTTCTTAGGGAATGGGGAAAGAGTCATAATCACAAAAGTATGAGAAGCAAAAATATTTTAGTTGAAGTGGAAAATAGGTGTAATTATCCATTATATTTGAGGTGACATGCGTTCATTTGGTCTCCCTAGTAGCCACATACCCTTCTACTGTGAACAGAACTTTTGTGTATAAATCTCTTTACTTCTCTCTAAGTCCATGGAGTTTACCCGATTTAGAATTTGTGTTTGAGAGTTATTTTATTTTATCTTAATAGTTGAAAAATGCAGTGCTGGGATGCCTGGGTGACTAGTCAGGTAAGCATTCGACTTCAGCTCAGGTTACGATCTCAATGGTTTCAAGCCCTGCATTGGGCTCTCCACTCTCAGTACAGAGTCCTCTTCAGATCCTCTCTCTCTCTCACTCTCTGCCCCTCCCTCTCTCTCTCTCAAAAATAAATAAATATCCAGGGCACCTGGGTGGCTCAGTTGGTTAAACATCCAGCTTCAGCTTGGGTCATGATCTCATGGTTTGTGAGTTCAAGCCCCACGTTGGACTCTGTGCTGACAGCTCAGAGCCTGGAGCCTGCTTCGGATTCTGTGTCTCCCTCTTTCTCTGCCCCTCCCCCACTCACACTCTGTCTCTCTCTCTCTCTCTCTCTCTCTCTCTCTCTCAAAAATAAATAAACATTTTTTATAAATAAAAAAATAAACATTAAAAAATAATAATAAAATCTTAAAAAGAAAAATGTAGTGTCATTGCCCTTTGGCCTCTATGGTCTCAGGTGAGAAATCTATTATCATCCAGTTGGTGTTTGTAAGAAACACCTTGTTTCTTTGTGGCTTCTTTCAAGTTTTTTTTATGTTTAGTTTTCAGAAGTTCATTTATGACATGTCTTGGCATGGCCTTGTTTGTATCTATCCTGCGTGAAGTTAGCTAAGTTTCTTGAATAGGTTTATGATTTGGGCCAAATTTCTAAAGTTTTCAGACATTTTCCTTCAAACATTTCAATACTTCTTTCTCTTTGTTCTCCTTCCAGGATGCCAATAACATAGACGTCAGCTCTTTTGTTATAGTACTACAGGTTTCTGAGCTTCGCTCAGTTTTCTTTCAGTCTATTTTCTCTCTGTTGTTCATAACAAAGCTGTAGTGATCAAGACAGAACAGTGCTGGAGCAAAAAGAGACACACAGATTAATGGAAGAGAACAGAAAACTGAGAAATGAATCCACGGCTATATGGTCAACTAGTCTTTGACAAAGCAGGAAAGAGTATCCAATGGACAAAGACAGTCTCTTCAACAAATGCTGTTGGGAAAACTGGATAGCAGCATGCAAAAGAATGAATCTGGATCCCTTTCTTACACCAGACACAAAAATAAACTCAAAATAGATGAAAGACCTAAATGTAAGAAGAAAACCATCAAAATCCTAGAGGGGAACACAGGCAGTATCCTCTTTGACAATGGCTGTAGCAACTTCTTCCTAGATATATCTCCTGAGGCAAGGGAAACAAAAGCAAAAATAAACTACTGGGACATCATCAAGATAAAAAGCTCCTGCACAGTGAAGGAAACCAGCGACAAAACTAAAAGGCAACCTATGGAATGGGAGAAGACACTTGCAAATAACATATCTGATAAAGGGTTAGTATCCAAAAAATATAAGGAACTTCTAAAACTCAACACCTAGAAACCAAATAATCCAGTTTAAAAATGGGCGGAAGACATGAAGAGACATTATTCTCTGTTATTTAAATTGGGTAAATCCTATTGGTATATCCTGAAGTCTACTGGTTCGATCCTCTGTCATTTCTGCTCCCCTGTTGAACTCATCCAGTGAATTTTTTTAATTTTTTAAAAATGTTTATTTTTGAGAGAGAGAGAGAGAGAGCGCGCATGAGGGAGAGCGGGGGAGGGTCAGAGAGAGAGGGAGACACAAAATCCAAAGAAGGCTCCAGGCTCTGAGCCGTCAGCACAGAATCCGACTCAGGGCTAGAACCCATGGACCAGGAGCTCATGACCTGAGCCAAAGGTGGAAGACTAACCAACTGAGCCACCCAGGCGCCCCGCATCCAGTGAATTTTTAATTTCAGTTATTTTATTTTTAAGTTTATCATTTCCACTTTGTTCTTTTTAAAACTTTTCTCTCTTGCTGAGATTTTGTACTTTTTCATTTGTTTCAAAAGAATTCCTAATTGCTTGCTGAAGCATTTTTAAGATAGCTGCTTGAAAATCCTCGCCAGACAATTTGGATTAATCTTCATGTTAGCATCTTTGATGGTCCTTTTCTCATTCAACTTGTGATATTCCTGTTTCTTGGTATGAGGAGTGATTTTTTATTGTATCTTGGACATTTTGGATATATTATGAGGCTCTGTATTCTATTTAATCTTCCTATTTTAAGCAGGAAGTCCTCCTATTTTGAAATAGTGTGAGGGCTGGGTGTATTATTGGCTCAGACTTCACTGACATCACCTCCAAAAAGTGGAGCAATGACTTCCATCACACCATCTTGTTGCAGATAGATGTGGAAGACGTCCAGTCCCATCCTCAGCCCATCCACATCTTTCTTGCAAAAGCGATGCACCAACTCAATCCAACTTATTCTCTCAAAGTGGGAGTGTAAGCTCAGCTCCCTATTGATGTGATGGGAGGTGAGGGCTACAAGGCAGGGAGCTGACATACCATTTTGTGGAAGGGGTAGACGTTCAGCTCCCTACTAGTCACTACTCATGAAGGGTGGGAGTAAAGTGTCCATGAGCTCCACCTCTCACCACCTCATTCTACCTGTTGATGTCAGGGGACAGGCAGAGAAGGGATGGCAGCTCAGAAGACAGGTGCAGAAAGCCTAGTGTTGAGTAGCCCTGCATCGCACTGCCTCATTCAGCCTCCTCGCTGTGGGTTGGAGGGGGAAGTTCAGCTCTCCACTAAACCCCACGGACCTCCAGAATCAGGGAGAGTGGAGCACAGACCAGCTCCAACTTACGCGGCCTTATTGAGTCTCAATGTTGCTAGATTATGGGGTGGAGATTCAGATCGCCATTGGACTTGGCCAAATACTGTAATTTGATTCCTCCCCACCAGTGCTCCATTCAAGGAAGGGCTGAAATCACTCTGAGATAATTCAGTGTTGGGACTTTATGGAAACAATTGGGAAATACAGAGTTATTAAGAGAGGTTCTCTCTTTGTGCTGGACTTGAGGTTGGTGGGAGTAGACCTGGAAACTATGGAGACTGCCACCTAAGGATTTAAAGAGAATTTAGACTCTTTTGACTTCACTATATGGCAAACACAGTGGTTAGGTACATATAACTGATTTCAAAACGTAGCTCAATTATGAGACTTTGATCACAGCATATTACTAAGTAAAATGGGAATAATAAAAGTATATTCCCTACAGGGTTATTTCAAACATTTAATGAAGTAATCCACATAAAGCAGTTCAACCAATGTTTGGCATGTTGTGAGTTCTCTCTAAATGTACACAATGATGAATAATTGATTGTTAATGGCCTGCCAATGTCTTCTCCTTTTCTTTTATCTTTCATAGGACTGAGCTCACGGTAAGTGCTTAATAAATATACCAGCACCAACCAATGTATCAGGAATGAGCAGATTAAACCCTGCTAACTCAATTTTCTATCCCATCACAAGACTTGTTTTAATGTAAAGATTAGAGCTGGCTGACCAACTGCATCCTCACCATCTGCTGTCCCCACAACATAACAGTACTGTCTCATCCACATTTGTCTCTCCAGGGATTCCGTATCAAAAACAATTTCCCATGAGACTGACATCCTTAATAACTGCACAGAATAAAAACTCCCTGTCCACAATAATGTAGAAACTTCCCTCCCTCCTCTAGTCTACCAGTTTCTTCTTGTCACTTTTTAAAAGTAACCACAGTAGGGGCACCCGGGTGGCTCAGTCGGTTAAGCGTCCGACTTCAGCTCAGGTCATGATCTCATGGTGCATGGGTTCAAGCCCTGCATCAGGCTCTGTGCTGACAGCTCAGAGCCTGGAGCCTGCTTCAGATTCTGTGTCTCCCTCTCTCTCTGCCCTCCCCCACTTGTGCCCTGTCTCTCTCTGTCTCTTAAAAAATGAATAAACGTTAAAAAATTTTTTAAATAACCCCAGTAGAACCTGGATTTGAGGAATAAAAGTTGTGAAGAATAGAATGCAGAGAAGTGTCAGATGACACTGATATTAATATTGAATTTATGGAATCATATTAGGGTTTTCAAGATGGTCCGATGGTGAGAAATGCAGACACACTGATGGCATTCCGCACTCACCCACTGGCACAGCAAGAATCATCCTGCCAAATTGCCAGAACCTCAAGCAAGGGGGCTGTAAAGTGAGTTTTATCTGACGGCAACCACATTCAAAGGGCTTTTCTTATTCCAAACTCTAATTGTCAATATCATTGAAAAAAAATGGCCTGGGATTTACTTCTAGCTCATTCACCACAGCCTAGTTGGATCTTTTCATTCCACTTTGGGAATGGGTATGAGTGTATCTAAAATGATATTTTTTTGTGTGTCACTGAATCTTGAGATCTCATGGAATTTCTTTTTATCCTACGTTAACCTCCCATTAATCTGTTTTGTGGCAGTACTTAGCCCCATTCTTACTCCTCTCTATCATTCCTTTATAATCCCAAGAGTGGTATTCTCAAGAGAGGGCGATCTGGCCACTCAGGGGGACATTTGGCAATAATAAGAAATGTTCTTGACTACCACAACCTGAACAAGAGTGAGGAGGTGCAGGCCAGTGCTATTGGTATCCAGTGGATAAAGGCCAGAGATGTTGCTAGATATCCTACCATGTACAGGACATTCTCTCTCCCCCAACAAAGTATCTGGCCTAAAATGTCAACAATGTCGAAGAGAGGAACCCTGATCTAGAGGCTGGAAAACAAAGATCGTATTTCCAAGATATCTTTGCAGCTAGAGTTCCACAAGGGCTCAACTGGAAAGCAGAAGTGAGATCCACGAGACCACGGCTGTAACATCCTCCTGCAAACTCACTGGCAGGGGTGTGTCATTCTTCTGCCGAGTGGTCCTGGATCTACTCTCTGACCCCTAGCCCCTGAGTGGCAAGTGTTAGCAGCATCAAGGTTTCCATTGAAAGTATCCCATGACTTATTTGCTCCTACTTGCATAGCATTCAATTTTGTTTCTCTGGCCCTCCAACACATTCTTGCAAGTGACTTAATGGCCTATAATAAATCCTTTTCTGCTTAAACTAGTTAGAGTGCATTATTTGGTCTGCAATTAAGGATCCTAAGTAATACAGTAAGTGATTATAGGCAATCAATCTTCAGGAAGATGGGAATGTGAGATTGATTATAGTTTGAAATCAATGCAAATTTAGTTAGCATTAGAATGTAGGCATTGGAGGACCAAGTGGCTGCTGCTATACGTGAAGTGGATTAGTTATGGCAGATTAAAGACGGTCACAGACTTTTTTGTCACTCATTTTTTCCTTCCCTTTCCCTTGAACATAGGCCTTCCCTGTTATTTGATTCAGTGAATAGTAAAGACAAAATTAATCCTCGTAACTCACATCGGAGTCAGGGCTTTAGTTCTGTAGTATCTGCCTTTGTCACTGAGAACACTCCCTTTTGGGATTCAGCTGCCATGCTGTGGGGAAGCCCAAGCAGCCATGAAGACAGGCTACAAGAAGTAGAACCAAAATTTCCTTAGCTGACGACCCCACCCAAATCTCCAACCAACATCCAGCATCAACTACCAGCCATTTCTGTTCTCTGTCTTGAATGTCCCAGGCCCTGTTGTTTCTCTGATGCCTGTCATCCTAGCAGCCACCACTAAATACAGTCAATCCACAAAACTGAGACATAACAACTAGCTTATTGCTTTAAGTCACTAAGTTTTGAAGTGATCTGTTACACAGCAATAGGTAACCAAAATAATTGGCTACCTCCAACTGTACTGGCAAGTTTAAAAAATAAAATGACAAGTTGAGGATTTAAATTCTCTACTCAAGACATAGCCAGGGAGTCAGTTTCTGTGACTAACTTAAAAGAAGGTGGCTACAAAAATCAGATGCCGAGTCCAATTCTGTTGGCTGCCCAAAATTCAACATATATGGAATAAACAGCCTCACTGGATCTCTGGTGCACAAGTTAGAGCACTAATTTGGAAAGAATAGGATGTTGAGAATAAAAATGGTGACATTTGAGAGAATTTTAATGATTCTGAGGACATCTAACCTCCCAAATCTGCCAGCGGAAATTTATTGCAATGGAAGGAGCCCCTCTTTCTCTATCTGATGAAGCTGGTCCTGTCCAGTAGAACAACTAAGAAAGACATCATCTAAGGTAGTTATTATCACAGAAATACCAATTATTCCCCTGCCTCAATGTACTACCTCTCAGAGGCTCCAGGCCTAAAACTGGAGTCAGATCACAACATGCCCTGGGACATCAGTTACAGAGAAACTGATAAAAGAAAGGGCACACTCAAAGAACTATGGGATTTTGCTAAATTGTATCAGCCAAACTTGGGCAACGTATGTGAGAAGAACATAGACTGAAGAGAGAGTAACATATTTCTGAATGAAGCTGAATTTAGTGTTATGAGTTTATTTACCAGAATGGGCTCATGCTCTCTTTTCCAGTTATTGTAGCATGTGACACCATGAGCAGAAAAGTCTCCTATGACACCCTGTATGAGGTGGTGAGGAAAGTCCTTCATGGGAACCAGTGCAAGTGCCTGAAGGTTTTGGAGATGGTGGAGCTGCAGATCACCTTGAAGAGGAATGACCCTCAGAAGGACAAATGCTTCTTGGGCACAGTCAGGCTTAAATCCACTCCCCACTCCAAGTTCCCACCATATGTGTTTTGGGGGACCAGCAGCACTGTGATGAGGCCAAGGTTGTGGATATTCCCCACATGGACATTGAAGAAACTCAATGGGAATAAAAAAAATTAGTTAAGAAGCTTGTCAAGAAGTATGATGCCCTACTGGCTGCAGGATCTTTGATTAAGGAGATTCCACAAATCCTGGGCCCAGGTTGAATAAGGCTGGCAAGTTCCCTTCCTTGCTGATCCACAATGAGGGCATGGTGACCACTGTGGATGAAGTGAAGTCCATGATCAAATTCCAGATGAAGAAGGTGCTGTGCCTAACGGTGGCCATTGGCCATTGAAGATGACAGATGATGAGCTTGTGTACAATATCCACTCAGCTGTCAATATCCTGGTGTCATTGCTCAAGAAGAATTGGAGGAATGCCCAGGCTTTATACATCAAGAGCAGCACCATGGGCAAGCCCCAGGTCCTGTACTAAGGCAGAGCTTAATAAACCCTAGTGCTACCACTATTTGTCTGCTGCTAAGGAGAGGGAGGTGTTCTGTGAGCTGACGTTGCATGCCATAGCACTGTGCTGATGACTGCAGTTTCTAGCACTCAGAGATGAATAGTCATTTTCTCCATACTGCAAACCAGGAAGTACATTCTATCCATCTTCAAAACCACACAGTCTTATTTAGATCTCTTGGATACTTATAACATGTAACAGTAGGGTTTCTAACTGGGACTGAAGTTTTTCTGATAACCCAGAGAGGCACAGATATGGGCTAGGATCCCAGCCTCAACTGTTCCCACTGCTTACTAGTGGAAAGAGGGGTAAGACCTTCACATTGCAGACATTGACTCAACCTTTGGCAGCGTGCCTATCCCACACCATGAAGTTGCTTCCCTTTATGCCATGGGTTCTTTCCGTGGGCTTTTCATTTGGTTTTATCCCTCTTAGTTGTGAGTTTGGGCTCTTGGTCTGTAGGGACCACGAAGAATGTTCCAAATGGAGATTGGGATCCTAGATTCTTCAGATGGGAGTGGCCCACAATCCTAAGAAATTGAACTAGTGTTTGCTTATCTGACCCCACATTGAATACCCTATGCTCAAGGTAGTAATTTCCTGTGTGAGATGTTTAAGAAAACACAAGTCAGAGACATGTACGATATTGGATATTGTAATCCATTGTCCTTCTTTTCTAGGGGAGCTTAGCAAATGGGTAGAATCAGGTTGTGGAAACTTCTAGGCCTTTTGCCCTCCAGGTAGACTCTGCCCACTTCCTGACCTGAGGCACTTCCCTGTTGGGGTTCTTGCCTCCAGCACCAAGTACTGGAAGGCTGGTGTGGTGTGGTAGGAAATACCTGATTTAACCTTTTGAGTTGACTCTTCTTGATTGAACTTTGGTAATGTAACCAGTTCATCCCTCCATCTTTTAATACAGCTGAAAGTCTATTTCAAACTATGAATAAAAATGTTGCACCTTCTCGAAACAAGCTTGAACTATGAAGAATACAAGGTTTTGACCAAAAATAAATAAATAATAAATAAATAAATAAATAATTTTTAAAAATGAATGAAATCCATGGGCTCACTCAGGCATCTGGGAGTGGTTCTAAATGGCTGATAGAAATCTTGACTCAGTGGTGGACAACTGACTTTATAAATAAAGTCAATAGTCTTTAATTCCTTAATACAATGTAGGGAGAAAAGAGGTAAGGAGAAAAGAATGTTGGAGTAAATTTTTTGTAATCCATCCACTCACCCACCTTTGAGAGGGTTCAAAAACATTCTCTTAACCAAAGCATTCAGAACTACTTTGATGAGAGGGGTGACAGAATCTGAAAATCACTGTAGTGGCTGTACTCTAAGCTAGAAGTGAAAATTCTAGATGCTGCCATTGAAAAAGGTTTTCTGATTTCAGTGATGTTGATAGGCTGGCACAAACACCAGAAGCAAAGTCAGTATGATAGGCCACATGGTTGAAAAGATAATCCGAATGGTTTGATCCCATCAGGGTCTCTATCCTGTGGTCTTTAAGACAGCTACGTAAGGTCCAACTTGATCCGTATCTTGAAAAACTCCAACTGGTAAAGAGAAGCTTGACTTGCATCAGCATGATGAAGGATCATGGTCTGATCCAATTCTGAGCACTTGATCTCAGAATTGAGCCAGAATTCCTTGAAAGAAAGGACAAACTTAGTACCACCATCCCCCCCGAAGCAGAGACCCTGCAATAATATCACAAGTGCGTGTTTCAAATAATCTTCCTAGTGTTCCCCAAAGGCAACAGTGGCCTGTGCCATGGTAACTGTGGCAGGAAATGGGAGATACACAGACTTTATGGCATCATTAGACTGCATTATTCTGAATTATCACTAATTCCTGGGACCTCATAACACAATTGTGGACGAAGGTCGAAATGGAGCTGATAGTCGCAGTTTAGACCGGATCCATCTAACAGTGGTTCAGTGGCTACGTGAACCCATGTTATTTCTTTCCCTAGCTCCTGAGCTCAATCAAAGAGAAGCTCCTGGAACTTTCCTCCATACACAAATAGTAAACTAAAGACAATAATAGTTCCTATAAGAGTACAAAGATTAATGCTACCAACCAAGACTTGGAAAATCAACCCTTTCACAATCCCATTTTGTTTGCCTATGTAATCTGTGCAGAAGATGAATGGGTCTTGGAGAATTATAGTGGCTTATTCTAAGCTTAATTAGGTTTGACTTAAATTGCAGCTAGTATTCCAGATGTAGTCTTCTTAGTGAAGCAAATCAATACAGCCCCTGGCACCTAGCATGCAGATACTGATCTGTCTAATGCATTTTTCTCTATCCTGATTCACAGAAAATGCCAGAAGTAATGATTAAGTAACCGTAAGGCTGCCCATTTCGAGGGAGTCCAGAGCAAGAGAAGGTTCTCCAGCTGGTCCAACTCAGCCCTTTGGCTTTTGTGATACCTCAGACCCAGTGATGTTTGATTTGTAATTGATCAAGTTTCTAAATGAGGCTTGCGGAAAGAAGTGTTAGGAGGATCATAGTTGCAAACCTTAGAGATTGGCAGGAAAGCCATATTCTTTTCTCTTTTTAAGAGGTGACTATTTTCTCTTTCTATGAGGTGACTATTGGCTCAGTCAGTTAAGCATCTGACTCTTGATTTTGCCTCAGGTCATGATCTCAGAATCATGAGCTTGAGCCCCATGCTGGGCATGGAACCTGCTTCAGATTTTCTCTCTCCTTCTCCCGCAAGCCCTTCCCCTCCCCCTCACTCACTCTCTCTTTCTCTCTTTCTAAAAAATGGAAAAAAATAATTAAAAAATAAAAAATAAATTAAAAAATTAAAAAAAAAACAGCTCTTTATCAACATACCTGAATGCCAAGAATCCATGAACACTGACCTGTTCATCATGAAGTGGGAGTTGTCTAATTCACTAAGCCATAAATTCAGGCAAGCTCTGCATCAGTCCATCAAGAAGATACAATATGAACAGAAATAGGCTTGAGCAAATCCTTAAGTTATTTACCAGAGGCTCATATTTCCAGCATAGTTACTCCTGCCACATTGCAATCCCAAACTCCTGAGAGTCCGTATATCAGTGGACTGAGGGGGAAAGTCAAGCCTGATTTATAGTACCAGTGAGAAATGGAATGCCGTGCCATTTCAGCCTCAGTCAAGAATGGTCTTGAAGGACAATGGAGAAAGGGAGAATTTTCCAATAGGTAGGATTTTAAGCAGTTAGTCTGCAATGCAAGGTTCAGGCATTTTGGAAGAATAAGATCAGATGATTGGTAACAAGGTTTGAATGAAGGATGAGCAACTCTAAATGGGCTCAACAAAAGGGAATAGTGGCAGGCATCAAAGACACTCAGTTGGTTAAGCGTCCAACTCTTGATCTCAGCTCACGTTTTCATCTCAGGGTCATGAGTTCAAATCCTGCACTGGGCTCCATGCTGGGCATTGAGCTTAGTTAAAAAGAGAGAGAGAGAAGAAAGAGTAGTTGCTCCCATGTGAGTGCTCAGAAAAGGGACTCATTGCATAGGAAGTTCTCAAATTATACCCCTGTGGATGTCTGTCAACGTCTTTCCAGACATTGGGACTAGGTTCATGGACAATGTGGTCATGGTGGCAAAGAAAGAGTGATACGTAGGTTTAATAACAAAATTAATTCTGGCTATCACATTGCTCAGTGCACCAGAGTCTTACATTCTTCATCGTTGTCTGAGGACCAAATTGCTATCTGGTAACAAATGATTATATGGGACATGACATGAAGGACAGAATTTGTCCTTACTGGAATAGATACTCATTCTCTACATGGTTGTGTATTCCTTGTTCACCATGTTTGCCACAGTCCCACCAGGCATGGAATCACTAAATGCTTTGTTCAAGATCATGGTATCACATACCACACCATCTCTTCATTTTTTAGCAAAAGAAATCAGGCAGTTATCTAATGTTCATGGGGTTTATTTATCTTTCCATGTACTCCATCATCCATAAATAGTGGGTCTTACAAAATGATAGAGTGACAACACTACTGGAGACAATATTTTGAAAGGTCGAAAACAGTCCAATAGCCAGTAATATATGCTCTGAACAAATCAGATACCAATATTCCTCCTAGAGTGGATTCATTCCTCTTATAGCCAGAATATAAGGGAGCAGGAAACACAAATGGGAGAGTTGGTGGCTCCTCTGACTATCACAACTAATAATAAACCACCGAAATAAGTATTTCCTTTTTATTTCTGTAATTCTGGATTTTGCTGATTTAGGAGGTCTTCCTCTACAAAGGCTACAATTGTTCATATGAAGCTGGGACTTCGTATTGGCCGCTTCATGGTCCTCAAAAGAAAGTGTTGGCTAAGACGATCAGTCTTTGCTATGAAGAGGGTTTCTGCCACATAATGGAAGTGAGGGAAAGTAATAGGAGAATCCAAAGGTTCCTGGTGCTGCCTTTCCAATGATAAAAATGAATTAAGGATGCCAGAACCACCAAATTGGTAATACTACCAAACCCCTAGAAATGAATGACCCATCAGATGAACCTCAACAAGATGGATGCTGACTAAAGCAAAGTGAACATGGACTTGGATGTAGAGGAAAGGAGTTTTGAACGTGAGTGCCCCCTTTCCCTTGGCACATCTCCAGGACTGGGTGATAACACACCTAAAATGTTTGCATTATATCTTTAATTAGAAATGTTGCTATTTGGTAATGATGTTAAGCATCTTTTCATATGCTTATTGGCCATTTGGATTCCTTCTTCTCTAAATAACTCTATTGAGTTGTCTGTTGTATTAAGTTGACGATACCCAAAATGCAGTTTACAAAATCACAAGATCAATACCCTTTAGGAAAATCTGTAGCATATATATAACATATATACGTAAATGTCATGTCAGCAAAGTAACATAAATTGGTTACTACCTATAATACTCTAAGAAGGTCTTTAAGAGTCCAAACTTTTACCCTCAGATAATGGAACATGACATAGAGAATGAAAAAGGTGGTTGACTTGCTCAGAAGTCTATAACCTCCCCTTCCCCACCCCCCCTCAGAGCATACCTTGGAAGAATTGGGAACCCCCAAAAAGCCCAGTGGAGAAGACAAAGTTTTGTTCATTCCAAACGGGAAAACATAATGGAAAATGTGAAATGAAAATAATGAAGAGAAAAGAGAGGCTGCAGCTTTAAATAATAATGAGTCAACGCAAGGCTGCACTGCCCGGGCTTCGAGTCAAGGGTGGGAGTGAATCAGAGCTTTATAAAGGTCACCCTTCACCCACCTTTCCTGTGCCTCCCAGGCTGTTCACCGATTTTAACTATGGTGGGGGCATCTCACCACCCACATCACACAGAGGACCAGATCGTCACTTCTTTGCTTTTCCACAGCATAGCTAAAAGGTAGACTGCCTGTGTGGTCCTCACAGCTGGCAAGAAGCACAGATACCCAGGAGAAAGGGATTTGTAATGACTCTGAGAGCCTGGCCCACTCCCTCCTACAGCCGCCAAGCCTTGTTTTTTTTCTTACATTGTCTAGACTGATATACCCACATGCTACTCTTAAAGGTAAAGATGATTTTACCGATCCACTCTCCAATAGAGTTGTTGAGACATACAACTCATCCTACATGAGTTGTTGAGACATAATCAGAGAACATTAAACATGGTGGAAAGTTAGAAACCAACAAGGTCAATACATAGCATGTACATACATACACACACTGTCTTTTCCTATATCCATGGCAGACATCACCAATCAATCACAGAACTCTTTCCTTTTGAGCCTGGTCACAGCTCTAAAATTCTCCTGTATTCAATGCTCCTTAAAAACAGACCCAAGATGCTATATGAAATTAACACAGTTTGCCTCCCTGACCGACCTTTATCTAGAGATGATAAAGGGAGGGTTCAGAGGGGGAAATTGTTTGTTTAATAGCACAAAATAAGTAAGCCCCAGAGCCAGGGAGAGTGGGGCAGGGCAAGCGTTGGAAAAGGAAACGAAATTCAATTTATTGAGTGCATTTGTGCTATGTCAATTGAGGCACTGTGCTCGCAGCTGTGCACATGTTATCTTGGAACAGAATTCAGGTCCTGTGAGTGTGCTGATCAGTTATTCTCTTGATCAGCGCCCTTTATGGACAATAGCACAGGTACGCATGACAAAGTGCCAAGATCATGGCTATCACTGTGGCCAGGGGCTCAGTGGAGTTAACTAGGTCATGGGTGCAGTGTGATGAAAGCCACGGTCTTGCTATTCTTACCCATATGCTCTAATCAGACACTTTTCCTTCAGCATTATGCTGACTTTGGATCATGCCCAGAAAGCATGGCACTCTTAAAGGCATCGGCCATGCCTTATCAGTTGACAACCTGAGCCTTATACAAGAACCGTTTGCTTGGCACAGAAAAACTTGCTCCAGGACCACAGTGTATCAGTTGGAAGTACTGTGCTTTTCCACCATAGCCAAGCATTACCCCTGTCACAAAAGGGGCCAAGCAAGAAAATGAGAAGCTCAGTATAACCTATTTCCTCTACCAGATACCATTTAATCCTCCATGACATATCCCATTAGTACCACTACCACCACTGCTACTGGGCACGATAATGGCATAGATATGAAATGACCTCATTGCCACTGATAATGGCACTCAAGTTATCTGAATCGGCACTGTACTCTTTTGCTGTGCCATAAAATTTAGTTAGCATTTTCCAGTTCCTCGGCGATCTCAGAGAGAGTGATTTGGGGAAACACATTCAACAGCAAATGATCAAAAAACATTTTCATATAATGTAGAAGGATCTTTGAATTCAGACAGATGTGGGTTCATGTCCTGGCTCTGTCCCTTAATTATGTGACTTTGGGCAAATTACTTCACTTCTCTGATCCTCCATTTCTTTGACTATAAAGTGAAATGTGGGCAATAATGAGACAGTGAAGAAGAAATATTGATCACAGGCCTTGGCGCATAGTAAACTTTAAATAAATGTTTAATATTATTGCATATTTTAATATTAAGAATAATAAGCAATGAGTAGCAATAATTCTTATTAGAAGTAATAATAACAATGATGATGATAATGGTAATAGATGTTCTTTAGCCCCCATCATTGCCTTCACCATTTTTCTAACCTGTTTTCACATTGTCCCAAATAAGACCTTTCATAGAAGGGCTTTTTGTTCATTGCATTTCTGAGGAAAAGGCCATTCCTTCTCCATCTATCCAGAGGATTTCATCTTCAAAGCCAAGTTAAATATCTCCTTCTTCTGGGAAGCTCACTCTCATCACCTAAGAACCACCTTTTGTCTTCGACCCTCTAAGCATGCTCATTGGGACTTCTGCCTATCCGCATGTAAATACTGTGTACCGACATCACATGAAGCATTATGATCATATCACATAGGGTTGCACTCAGGTCTTTGCATTTGTAAGTCTTTCTGTCTGTCACATTTCCCACCTCTCTTGTGACTTCACACAAATGGATCCTCCCCATGTTGCAGGTGTCCCATCAAGTGTTGCTTTTGCAGAGGGGTCTTCTTTGATTATTACCTGCCAAGTACATCCTGCCCTCCACCAGTTACTCTTCAATCTGTTTTCTTCCTTGGTTTCCCCGATTTTCCATATTCCTCCTCTACTGGAAGATACACTCCATTAGAGCAGAAATATTGTTTTTCATGTTCACTGTTAAACTCTTAACACATAGAAAATTGCATAGTATGCGCTCAATTATTCCTTAATAAATGAATAAGTAATGTTTTCCCTTTTCCTCCAAAAAGATTAGAAGCCTCAGGCAACACCTTCTAAAGCAGATATTCCTTTATAGTCTATTTACTGAGCCTGATACAGTATTACTCGAGTTGAATAAAATAGCTAGCAATACAGAAATTCAATGATGAATAAAATTATTCAAGTGTGTGTCCATCATATCCTCACTAGATTATAAGCTCCTTGGGGGTAAAAGTCATCTCTTTTTCAATCTTGTGCTTCCTGCAGTGCCTAGCAAACCCCGTGAAATGCACATATATAATAAGAGCTTAGCTATGTCAAATGGAATTGAATAGAATAGCACAAGCGTCTGCAGAAATGTTCAAACACACACAAGAGGCAACAATAAAACTGCGAACTCATACCCGGTCCCTCTGCAGCTTTGGCTCAGATCTTAGAAAAGCACTATCTATAATTAGGCATTTTGTTCTTTTTATATCAGAGGGATGAGAAAGGAGCTCTTACTTCCTGGGTGGCTGGGAAGGCAGAAAATAAACCCACTGTCTGAAACAGAACTGAAGATCCTTCGACTCTTTCCGTTTTATCACCAGAACCCTGATTAGATGTGCCAGTCTGCATTTCCGTGTTCTTAAATGGACCCACTTTTTGGTTGAAGCCTTGGCATACTTGAGCAAATATATCTCTTCCCACTGAAGACTGCATTGATAACCAAAGATTAGACATATTTAGTGTCTAGGAAACATGTAGCTTCTGTGTCTAATGACCTTCTTCTCATTAACCCATATATAGTAATGAAGAGGCAGGTAGTGGGTACCATTGATTGAGTGTGTGTGATGCGGCCAGTTAAGTGAGTCACATGTATAATGCCGTGTAGCTTTTACAAAAGCCCTGTAGCTATATTATTATTATTTTTATTATTATTATTATTATTTTTATTATTATACATATATTTTTTTAAAAAATCCAAAGCTGGGACTGGCAAAATCTGAATATGGCCTATAATTTGGTTAATAGTGTCACATCAATGTCCATTTCCTGACATTGATAATTGAACCTAATTGAATCTATTGAATCTAATATGTTACAATTGGAGGAAGATGGGTAAAGAGTGCAAGAGTGTTCTCTGTACTATTCCTACAACTCCTCATGGCTCTAAAATGACTTCAGACAAAACTATGGTTGTTTCCTTTTTCAATAAAAAAGAATCCTGGGACGCAGGGAGGTTTAACAGCTTGCCCAGATCCCAAAGTTTGTATATGAAGAGGTCAATGTGAATGGCTGTTCCCCTGGTATGAGAGCCCAGGCCTCAGCCATCAGTTATACAGTCCAGGCTTCTTTAACACCCCATTGCCCTCCTCACCTTGGCTACTAGGAAGCTCAGAGCTAAATCTGCCGTACCATAGCATCTGCTGACTGCTGTTACTGATATATCAATTTCATTCCTCTTAGGTCAATTTCCTTCCAGCATCCATCCACTTTGGTCTTTCTTAGATTAATTTTATCACTTTTTAAAAATGTTTTGTCTTTGGTAGGTCCCTTCAATCCTTTTGGAAAATATCCTGGGTTATAAATAAAGTTAAGGATCTTTCCTTTCAAACTTCAAGAATACGCTGACCTTCAAGTTTCTAAACCTGGAGATGAACTCATTCCACTCAGCCAGCCTTCCAGAGTCCAGATGCTAAGACTAAGAAGACATTCAAGGCAAGTGATGAGATATGAAACAATGGCTTCAGGTTGCAGAAGGTTGAAAGGTCTTCCCTGTCTTTATTTTGCTTTCTGAAAATTAAATAGTTGGCAGGGATTTCCTTGCACTAATTAGCATCCCTTCTTAACATTTTAAGTAACTGCTCATTTAGAGCAGTGAATGATTGCACAGAGATTAGAGTATAGGGAAAAATCTTTCTATTGGGAATAATCTACTTATTCGGCTGTTTGTTTGAAGCAGAGATAAACAGAGATTTTTTTTTTCTTCTTGACATGCCAGGCATAAGAGAGAACACAGTGATTAATGAAACTCTGCTTTTCACCAATAAATTTCTGACTTCAGTCACAAGCTCATAGCTGTTGGCTTTTTTGGGAATTTTTTTTCCTCTTTCTTTTATTATTTTTTTAACCAATAGGAAAAAGAAAGTGGCACCATCCAGATTCTCGAGCTCATTTAAATCTGTTACATTGTGAACCATTTTTGGTTCTTAAAATGGTTTAGGTAATTTTTCATTGGTTCTCCTGGGAATGCCACTTTGTGCTCTGTTATTTATAATCTGCAGAAATTAATTATGCTGCTAATTAACAGCTTGCAAACAAATTATTGCTCAAGGAGTTATTTATTCAGTTATGAAAACACAACTTCAGGGTTCTATGTAGATTCTTTCTGACAGCTCTTTTATTTCTTGCTTTTGTTTCTGAGTCTTTCTGTTTCCAAGGTTCAGTGAAGGTCTGCTTGGAGGGGATGACAATTAGTCAGGATCTCAGTAGCAGAAGCTGGGTCAGCTGCTCAACAAGGGGGGAACAGAAAGGCAAGAGGGGTACATAGATGGCTCAGTATGCACTGGGGGGTTGATAAAGAAATTCCTTATGTGGGGGCGCCTGGGTGGCTCAGTTGGTTAAGCGTCCGACTTCGGCTCCGGTCATGACCTCACGGTTCATGGGTTTGAGCCCTGTGTCGGGCTCTGTGCTGACAGCTCAGAGCCTGGAGCCTGTCTTCAGATTCTGTATCTTCCTCTCTCTCTGACCCTCCCCTGCTCAAGCTGTCTCTCTCTCTCTCTCTCTCTCTCTCTCTCAAAAATAAATAAAACATTTAAAGAAAAAGAAAAAAAAATTCCTTATGTGACTGTTGGTTTCTATAACAACCATCACAAGGCTGCATATGCCCAGTTTTGCATCTCCCAGGACAGCTCTGGAGACTTCAGGTAAGGAGGAAGGCAGGCATGTAAACACATGCCACATACCGCACTACTCCCCATGCCCATACTCATGGCAGACAGCAATAATGGATCACAGATCTACTTCAGCCTCTGAATCATTCTCAACATAGTCCTCCGGGTAGGAATTACCAACTGTTGCTATCTCTGGTAGGAGGAAAAAGCTGGACAAAGTGAGTGGTTTGAGATCCCCCAACTCATGTAAACAATTGCTTTTTCCAAATCGGGCCAATGGGATGGAGGCAGCTGTAGATAAGAAAGCTGTAGATAAGATATTTCTCCCTTGGCCAGACTTCAGAGGGGCCCTGAGAACACAGTCTGACTCCTAACTGACCCCACCCTGCCCAGGGAGACACCAAAAAACTGGCTATTGGCAAAGAGAGAAAGAGCCAGTTCCGGTGAAGGGCCATGTTGGATGGCGCCTGAAGGAGCGGGGGGTCCAATGCAAAAGCTAAAAGAAGCACCATTACCTGGTTCTGATTCTTTGTACTGTTCAGTGACTGTGAGATCCTGAGTCTCTGCCTCTCTGGTCCTTATAGTTTCATCTGCTCAATGAGGGAGGGATGACTAATGTTCCAATGCTGCTGCAGGGGTTGGATGCATGTGGAGCCACCCAAGGCCAAGTCCATTCCGATTAGACAAATAAAGCTGCTAAGGGACTCACTAAACCCTTCCTGCACCCACCTAAGGGGGACAGAGCTGGGCTTCAGGATCAACTTGTAGCATGCTGAAGAGAATACAGGAGAAAAGCAAGAACGAAAGTCACCATGGTGGCACTGGATGGCTGGCGCACACCAAACAGCACTTATCCCTAAGTTCATTGGAACCCAAACCACCTCATGGTTCTGGACACATGCAGCCCCCCTAGTTGCCTTCTCTACTTCAGCACCCCTGGAACATATCTTCTTCTCCTCTGTTAATTTACCAGCCCGCCTCTCACACATTCCAGAACCCAAGACCTAGACCTTTGGCAAATGTGTTTATTTTCTTTAAGCTCCTCTCTTAAAGCTAAGAAACAAGGACCCACATTCATCTGATCATGAGAAAAGCCCAGAAGAACCTTGGCCACTTATCCCCATAGTTAGATACTCCCGTGCTATCTGGACCAGAGTTCTATCAGAAGCCAGACCAGAGGTCCCTCAAGTATGAGCTATTGGCTCACACCTCACAGAACACACCCCGTCCATGGGGCGCCTGGGTGGTTCAGCCAGTTAAGTATCCAACTCTTGGTTTTCGCTCAGGTCATGATCTCAGGGTTCATTAGTTGGAGCCCCATATCAGGCACTGCACCAACAGCATGGAGCCTGCTTGGGAGTCTCTCTCTCTCCCTCTCTTTCTGCCCCTCCCCTGCTTGTGCTCTCTCTCTCTCTCTCTCTCTCAAATAAACAAAAAAAAACTTAAATAAAAAAAGAAAAGAAAACACCCCTTCCTGCTCTCAGACCTCAGGCTCTGCCTTCTCAAGGAAACCAGAGCACATCTGACCTTAAATGCAACTTATTCCCTCAGACAAATTGTCAAGAACCAAAACTGAGTGACATTTTCTGAATGTCCATCAATGGATTTAACCAATTAGATGTCCATGAATGCAGCACATTTTATTCACAAGGTCCTTCCCTGCACATTACTTGTCTTGAGGTTCGGAACCAGTCTACGAGGTGCTGAGAGTTAGACCCCCCATTTTAGAGATGACCTTTAGAAAAGTTAAGCACCAGCCCCCACCTCCCACAGCTGGGAAGTGGCAGAGCTGAGTCTTGATTCTGTGACTTGCGATCGCTGAACCTGTATGGTCTCCACATCATCAAGTTTCCAGGAGTGTCTTTTCTCCATGACCAGCACCAGGAAACTGCAGCAAGTCTCAGCTCAATCTCATGAAGCACCCATGACACTTCTTTTCTCAGGTCCCCCTCCAAGCAGTACACCCCTGTCTGGAAGACCTTCCAGCCTGCGGGAGGCTAAGGGCAACAAATGATGCACATGGTCAGAATCTGAATTCCAGCCCTAACCTGATTAACCTTTGGACATCAGACAAGTCCACTAAATGCTATGAGCCTCCAGTTCCTCATCTGGAAAAGGGCAACAACGGACTCTTACCACACACAGGGAGATGAATACGAGGATGTTGATTACAGCCTGGCTCACCATAATATGGGAAATAATTTAACTATTCATCAGTAGGAGAGTGAACAACAGACCGATGTTTACTCATAAAATGGAAGCATCTACCTCAGTTGAAACAGACAAATACATATATTAGGATGGATAACCTTCAAAACCTCAGAGTGAATAAAACAAAAAACAAATTGGGGCACGCGGGTGGCTCAGTTGGTTAAGTCTTCGACTTTGGCTCAGGTCATGATCTCACGGTTCATGAGTTTGAGCCCTGCGTTGGGCTCTGTGTTGACAGCTCGGAGCCTGGAGCCTGCTTCGGATTCTGTGTCTCCCTTGCTCTCTGCCCCTCCCCCACTCACATTCATCTCTCTCTTTCTCAAAATTAAATAAACATTAAAAACATTTTTTAAATAAAAAAATTTAAAAAGCAAATGGATAAAGAGGCATATAATACAATATATGGTGTTTATTCCAGATTTTTCCATTTAGATACCTGTCTACTAAAAGAATAAAAACACCTTGATGGTGATATTCAGTAACCTCAGAACATCGTTTCCCCTGAAAGGGATGGAAAGGAAGGCATGTGAGTAAGAATTTTGTCGTTTCTGATGTGAATGCTACATGATTGCCTAGAGGTCCAGTTCATTTTATAGTGAATTTTCAGTAATTTGAGGTTTTCCACGTAGAATCCTATTTTTGATGTACCAAGTAGTCTCAATATTTAGAAGAGCCTTGCTAATCTCTGCTTTAGTGAAGGAGCCTTCTGTTATGCCATTAGTCAGCCCCCTAATTCTGTCAGTACACTAAGCTAGTGTTTTGGGACTGTCTTCCAAAAGATGCTTATTCATTCAACATGCTTTAGTGAAGGTCAAGTCTGTGCCAGTCACTGTGCTCAGTGGGGGGTATACAGACGTAAACAAAATAAATATGGATGCTGCACTCTGAGAGCTTACAGCAGGAAAAAAATTAAACAGGTAAACAAGTTGTGCAAAACTCTGAGTGTTATGATAGAAGAAAACAAGGAAGGAGAGGCAGAGTGTTTCAGTTTTTTCTTGTGTGTAATAAACCACCTCAAAATTCAGTGTCTCAAAATAACAACAACTTACTATCTCTTACAATTCCGTTGACTGGCTAGAGGGTTCTTCTGCTTCCTGCAATATTGGCTGCGGTGCTGAAATGGCTGGAAGGTCCAATGTGGCCTCAGTCACTTGGCTGGCTAAGTTCTCATCCTCATCGGTGTTTCCATGAGGCTGCTTGACCTTCCTCAACATGGTGGTCAGGTGGCAAGGACTCCAAATAAACATGATGGGAGCTTCAGATCTTGTAAACACAGCCATGAAATTACAGTATCACTTCTACCACAACCTACTAACACAAGTCATGGGGTCATCCCAGATTCAAGGGTAATGGGAGCATTGGTGAAGAATTGATGGCCCTCTTTATCCACCACACAGAGGCTGGGACAGATCATAGCTAATGGACTGTTGGATGCCATGCCTTTTCCATAAATATTCACTGTGCCCATTATCAAAGTCTCTGAGAAATCCTGCAGTAAAGAACATGATGTCACCTCGCTTTTTAAAAATGTATCTTTTGGGGCACCTGGGTGACTCAGATGGTTAAGCATCTGACTCATGATTTCAGATCAGGTCATGATCTCTCAGTTTGTAGGTTCAAGTAGACCTCCACCCCCCCTCCCGCCCCCCACTGTCAGGCTTTAAGCTGACAACACGGGCCTCCTTGGGACTCTCTCTCTCTCTGCCCCTCCTCTGCTTGTGCGCTCTCTCTCTCTCTTTCTCTCTCTCTCTCTCCTCTCTCTCAAAATAAATAAGTAAACATTTTAAAAAATGTATTTTTTATAGGACATCTGGCTGGCTCAATCTGTTGGGCATGTGACGTTTGATCTCAAGGTTGTGAGTTCGAGCCCCATCCTGGGTGTAGAGATTACTTTAAGAAATAAATAAAAATTCAAATTCAAAAAAGTATCTTTGATTTATGTACATCTGTGCATTTTTATTAATGTAACATTTTCCTTAGCGGACCGCAAGTACTCTTTTCCTCACAGACCCCCTGGATCTAGCATTCTTGCACTCAGTTTGGGAAATGATTGTTCTAAATGAAGTAGATTTTTATAGATTTGAGTTGCTCAACACAGAGCCCAAATGACAAGTATCACATGTTCTATGGAGAAAAAGTTCTTCCGTGTAAATCAGAAAAATTAATAAACACGGTGACACAGTCTGTATGACATAGCCCAGGCCTGAGTCGGGGAGGGGGCTCTAGCAGAAAAGGGAGGAGAGGGGTCTGGATTCTGTCACCTGCTTACCATGCCCCCCCCACCTCCAACCTTCAACATTTCCCTGTTCATTCCACTGGTCTAAGAATGGCCAACTCTGGAATTTTAATTTGCTTCTAGCATAAAAATCGACAAGTCAAATGCCACCAGACTATAATATTACAACCACCTGGACAATTATTAGAGATGAACTGCAGTGAATTTCATGAAAGACCAAATCACTCACCTTGAACACAATCCAGCATCTAGCAGACAGGCTGTGACGTTCAGCAGCCTCGGCGGCCGTGTTACAATTGCATTACAAGGGGAAAACAGCTCTGTGCTGAGTTCATAATTATCATGATCTACTATTATGATCCATCACCAACAGAGCAGTTGGTGAAGCCACCATAAATCACCATTATTTATATTGCAACAAATCACAAGGACATATCATCGAGAATCATAATTCACACTCACTTCAGATCATAATTACCTCTATATGACTGTCTAGGTATGTCATGAAGGTAGCGCCGGAGGAAAAAAGCTCACAAGCTGCACTGTCTCGAAAACTTGGCTCCTCTAAGCAAGCTTTTAAGCTTTGCAAGCAAGGAGAAGACAAGTCTGGCTATTTCTTCCCCCACAGTATCTATCCTCGATGTCCTCAGATCACACAAAAGTGGCTAAGTTCCGGGGTCTGCCTTCAAGCTGGACATTAACCAACTTTATGACCTCTTGGTTTGACAAGACGTGAAAAATTGCTGAAGAAATTTTAAGTAACTGCTCCAGGATGCTTATCCCAGAAGAAATGAGACCCACAGGATTGTCACAGAGCTGTGGGCATCCAGACGAGTTTAGCTCTGTCCCCAGTAGAGTGCCAGGGATCTTAGAGAGCCATGTGCTTTAGACAAGATTAAGGCTCCAGATAAAAATTGGATTAGATTCACAATGTCCAGATATTTTTTTAGCCACCAAATTCTTAGGATCAGTGATAGCGCTCCACTGGCCATATTGGAACATGGGGTAAAAGGAATAACCAGTGATACCAATGCTGCCTTTAGTTAAAATCATGATAGTTCATCATGGATTGCTTGCATTGATTTAAATGTTTAAAAATATTGCATTCTAATATTTCTCTTGGTTACTGAGTTTTTGGTACTGTGTTAAGTGCCCTGCAAGAATTCCTCAGTTTCTCATGCTAGTTACTCCCTGTGTAATTTTATCAATAATCCTGTGACATAAATACAGTTATCCCCATTTTGGCGATGAAAAAGCTGAGGCTCAGTAAGTTGGCCAAGTCATGTTCTGGACAGCTCTGAAAACTCACTGGGAGTAAGAACAAGTTACATACTTCCTGTACTTCCTCCATTCCTCACGTCTGCCATGACATCACTGAATGAAGAAGCTGAATTCGACTGAGTCAACCCAAAGGCAGACACCTAGAGTAACAATTTGCCATGACAGAAAGGAGATTGTCCTTATGTCTAGCCCTTAGAGCAGGCTTTCTTCTTCTTCTTCTTCTTTTTTTTAAAGTTCATTTATTTTTGAAAGACAGAGAGACAGAGCGTGAACCGGGAGGGGCAGAGAGAGAGGGAGACACAGAATCCGAAGCAGGCTCCAGGCTCCGAGCCATCAGCACAGAGCCCGACGCGGGGCTCGAACTCACAAACCGTGAGATCATGACCTGAGCCGAAGCTGGCCGCCCAACCTACTGAGCCACCCAGGCACCCCTAGAGCAGGCAGTCTTTTTTTTTAAATTTTTTTAATGTTTTATTTATTTTTGAGAGAGAGAGACAGTGTGAGCAGGGGAGGGTCAGAGAGAGAGGGAGACACAGAATCTGAAACAGGCTCCAGGCTCTGAGCTGTCAGCACAGAGCCCGATGCGGGGCTCAAACCCACGAACTGCAAGATCATGACCTGAGCCGAGGCCGGACGCTCAACCGACTGAGCCACCCAGGCCCCCTAGAGCAGGCATTCTTAACAAAGCTCTACAAGGAGTCAGCTGCCTTTACAGGGTCCACAAACTCCCCCAAAATTATCTGAAAAAGTGTGTGTATGTGTGTGCATATGTGTGTGTTCTAGACAGAGGATCTATAGTTGTTAACTCTCAAAAAGATCTTTGATCCTCCAAACTTAGGAATACTTCTTATAAGATTTTGGGTAACTTTTAGTAAAAAAAAATCTTATAGTAAACTATCTATAAATAATCTATTTTATCTTTCTCATAACTGAGAAGTCTCCATGAAAATAATACGGAGTTACTGGAGCCAAAATTCTAGCAGAAGCCTTGTATCACATTGTCCCTCTCAAGAGGCTCAGCTGGGCATACATTTTTAGCAGTTCCCAATGAAGGCATTTTATAGGTCACTTCGTCCCCAAAGCCCAATCTTAATCCCAATGTATTTATATACTGATAAAAGGGAGGCTCGGAAGATCTGTGTGACTTGTCCCCTGTCCCATAGCTGGGTTACCTCTGGGCTGAGGTTAAAACCAAAGCTCACCTCCTGAGCCCCTTTCTCCATTGGGCAGCCAGCTTCTGTGAGACAAATATGTCTAGGACCATACTGGCTGACTCCCAACACCATGCTCTGTTAAGTCCCTGCCTCTGGTACCCGGAAGCAAATGTTGCATGTACTTTGGCTTCAGCTCATCTGGGACACAAACCTCACACTCCCACTTCTTTGCAGCTACTTAAAAAATATAAACCAGGGGCGCCTGGGTGGCTCAGTCAGTTAAGCGTCTGACTTCCGCTCAGGTCATGATCTCACAGTTCGTGGGTTCGAGCCCCACGTCGGGCTCTGTGCTGACAGCTCAGAGCCTGGAGCCTGCTTCCGATCCTGTGTCTCCCTCTTTCTCTCTCTCTGCCCCTCCCCTGATCACACTGTCTCTGTCTCCCAAAAATTAATAAAAAATTTTTTAAAATTTAAATTTATATATATATATATATATATATATATATATATAAACCAAAGAGAACGTTTGGTGGAGACCTGCACTAAACCAGGGAGTTCCTCTAGTTTGAGATTTGTAATTAACTACTGTGTAACTGACACCACTCTCCACAATCACATGATCTCTCTCTCAGGGCTTAATTTCTCAAGAATTTCTCTCTGAAGACAAACATATTTAGTGGTGTTTATTATTATAAACAAAGAGAACCTGGCTTCAGAGACGGCACGTGAGTCCTGCTCTCAGAGATGATACATGATCTCATCTGGAAATAAAAGGGCTTGAGAGCATGGTTTTCCAATAATTAAATAAGGGGAAGCAAAGAGACCGTGCTGAGACAGGGGTGGGTAGATAAGCTTTAATGGGGTCTCAGGCCCCAAGAAAGAAAGGCTTCGCAAGATAGAAAAAAATGTATCAAACTAAATCACTAGTTAACTTCACCAACAGTTTTAAAGTGGTGAATCTCCCTTACGCAGTAGCCTGCTGTGTGTTGAAGCTCATCGAGAGCCCCAAACTGTGCTAGGCACCCTGTCAGTCATCGAAGGAGATAATAAAGAGCCACTGTTCTCAGGAGGTTACAATCTAGTTGGGGAGCTAAACACAAAACCCAGCAACAAATCAACAAGTGATGCAAGATAGTAAACGAGGCGCCATTATTTCAGAGAAGAGAGCGCTATCAATGTGAGTTGAAATCGCAATGCCCGGTGGAGCCTCCAGTTAAGTGAGCACCGACTATAATCTGGTAAGGCGCTGTTTTCCACCTCACTTGTAGCACCTGCATCTCGCATTCTGTTGCAGTAAGAAGGTGTCTTCTAGCATCAAGTTCATTCAAGATGATTCTGTTGTATACACAAAGGACATAAAAAGGACAAATATCTTATAAGGCTAAGGATAGATGAGGTGGGACCGTACATAGTCTCAGATAGGGCATTAAGCAGTCAGATAGGATGAATTTCTTTTCCAGATTCTTTGCAATACTGAAGGGGATAGAAAGTCAACTGCACATCGGGAGTGGAGCATTGCCTTCAACAACCTTCCTTCCTTGTCTACCACTGGGGCTCAAAATACACCCCCTAGAAAGGGAAATGTATGAACAGGAGGCTGGAAGAGTTATGGGCACCAGAGGAAGGTTGGGGTTTATGACGTCTGGGGGGAAAGCCAGAAAACCAGAAAAGAGGACAAATTGGAGGAAGTGGAGAATTCTAGAGAAGAGAACATTCAAAGGGCAGAGGAAGTAAGGAAGGGAGAGAAGGGGGTAGCAGGAGGAATCCATAGGGGATGAGCTGGCCCAAGGTCTTGGTGAGGCCACTGTGACCTTGAGGCATGGATAAGTGGGAGCAACCCCATGGGCAGGTGTTTCCACCTCTCTCCCATCCCCTCTTGACTCTGTATGATTTGGATTTGTATCCCCAGAAATATCAAGTGACGAGCTGTCTGAACCTCTCTTGACTGTTGTGTCTATGAGGTGTAGGCAGCAAAAACAAAGAAAACATAGTAGCTGAAATTTGTATTGAGTACATGAAAAAACTCATTTTTAAATTTCATTTAATTTTTTATGTTTTTTATTTTAGAGAGAGATTGTGTGTGAGTGGGGGAGGAGGCAGAAGGAGAAAAAGAAAGAATCTTAAGCACATGGAGCCCAATGCTGGGCTTGACCCCCCGACCCTGTGATCATAACCTGAGCTGAAATCAAGAGTAGGTGCTCAACCAACTGAGCCACCAAGGCACCCCATGAAGGAACTCATTTAATCCTCAATGGGTATCAACAAAAGGAGGCAACTCATTTTCTCTTCTGCCATCTATGGAAGAGAATAGAGACCACTTTGGTGGGAAATATGGGGGAAAAGTGTCCACTCCTATAGAAATCTCATCTGGAGCTTCCTTCTTTCCTTCCCTTCCTCCCTCCCTCCCCCTCCTTCCTTCCTTCCTTTCCTTCTTTCCTTCCCCATCAATAAAGAAGGGCTGTAGAAACCCCATCAGCCAAGCATAAGGAGCCTGGTACCAGATTGGACTCAAAATTCAAACTGCTTGAGCCAGTGCAAGTATTTGCCTATTCTATGAAACAAAGGAACCAACAGATACCCTGGACCAGGACATAAATACCTTGTAAATGTTTCCTTGACACAAACTCAAGTTTGTATAAGGCCTGTACGTACAAATGCACGCGCGCGTGCGCGCGCGCGCACACACGTCTCCCTTATTGGATAGGATCATCCTACAGGCCCTGGAAATTTTCTCCCATAACAGTTTGTCTTCTCTAACACCTGAATCCTCCCCAGTGATCCTTCTAGTTACCTTGCAGATAATGCCAAGCTTTTACCAGCCCACTCAAAGGTAGGGTCCCCATCACCCCAGTCTCCCAGCTAACACTGGGCACTGCACACTCACAAATGAGTCCAGCTCATGCTTCTGATCATTGATCCAACATCAATTTTTTCCAAGCCCAAGGCATGCGATTATCTGCAAAGCTGACTTACAAGATAAAATCCCCAGGCCTCTCCCCTACCCACCCCCTCCAACAATCCAACAAGCAGACATTGATTTTACACAGAATGTGCATGGCTTTGATGGTGTTATTGCAATCAACATGAAAAATACCACCACAGTGCTTATCCGGATGTCTCAGTTGTTTTGCCTCATAGCACAAGTGATTGTTTAAAGAGGCCTGACACTGTTGGAGTCTTTTGTTTTATGGATTTTGTAAAGCATTGCTCTTTGTCTCTTGGGCTAGCAGAGGAGGAAGCTGTTTTTTCAAGGCATGGGCAGTGCTTTTAGAAAATAAGATCCAAAGTGAGGGCTGATTCTGGGAGTCCTTTAAACGCCCACATTCATCTGATGATGGCCCCACTGGCCTTTGCCTTTAACACAGGACTGGCCAGGTTACCCCTGAACCTTTATAAAACCCTATCTGTTCTCCATAGTGTTCTGCCTTTCTTATTCCATGCTGGTCCTAAGTAACTAAATGGGTTTGCTCCCTCCTTTTTACCTCTCTGCTTCTCTCCCTCACTCCCCCCATCACAGCTGAGCAATTATCTGACTCATCTGATCTCCAGCAAAAGTCAAAAAAGAAAGCTGGCATACACACCATTCGCTACTCCTCCCACACAGGCAAAAAGCCAAAGACGCAGACACCCCTCTTCTCTTCTCTCCCACTGCCTGTGACACAGTCACTTGTACCTCCCAGTCTGCCCACTTCTCCCATCAGAACGGGACCCACAAAAGCCTGGAGCTCTTCACCATGTTTGCTGTACCCACTTATGGCTTATTGTCAAATTTAGCGCTGTTTGATTTATACTGAGGGTAAGGATTCAGTTGGACAATTATGAGACCATGTATTCGAGAATGATTGCTCAATTCTGAAGCAGGTTATCTCAACCAGGGTACAACTGACATTTGGGGACAGATGATTCTTTGCTTGGGGAGAATCTCCTATGATTGTAAGATGTTTAGCAGCACCAAAAATATCTGAGATATTGCCAGATATCCCCTGGTGGGCAAAATCACTCCAGGTAAAAACCCTAGGGCATCACAGGGGTAGGGGACTCATGCTAACACAATTTCATGAAGAGATGGTAACCTGAGGGCAAAGTGAGCCAGGAGAATTTTACCTTTAGTATCACAACCCTTCACGCCCTTGGTCTCCATGGCACTCCCTGTCAAACCTGGACAATGATTCTGATCCACCCTGTCCAAATCATTGACCTGTCTTCTGAAGATCGATATGAAATGACATATTTCTACTGCCCCATCAAATCTCCTGGCTCTAAATTTGATAGCTGAATTTATTAGACAATGTCTAGGCCCAATTTGGGGTCCTCTATTTATGACAGTACATACAGGGAGCAAAAGTGAACCATGCCTCAGGCAACCTTAGAGAATAACATCTACGCGTAGAGTGGGGACAAGTGGGTTTGGGGCTCGGATCTCCCATTGGACCACTGGATACCATCAGGTGACTCCCCTACCCTCTATGGGCACGTCTTCCTTGTTTGACTTGCTGCAGGAGAGCAGAAAAAGAAAGGGGTGGGCCCCATTAAGGATCTTTTAACTGTTGTGTGGATATCTAGAGTTTAATAAAGGTATTGTAGGCACCCCCTTGGGAGATAAGAGAAAATGTGAGATCAGGAGCTCACTCTGCTGCTCAAATGCCAAGTCAATAGAGGTGTTTTTCTCTTACTTAGTCTGCATTACTGGACTTCCGAGTCAAATTTCCTCTACACCCCTAACCCCCAAACAAAGTTTTAACATCAAATATGTGTGTGTGTTGTTGTTCTTAAAGAAAAAAACTCAACGACATGTGTTAAAGGATAATAAGGAAGACTTTGGGGAGACCTTTATAGGTATAACCACTGCAATGGAACTTTCCAGGGAAGGGGGAGAGAGACTGGGCCAAACTGTGAATACAGCAAGGGCAATGGGAATCTATAGTCAAGGAGCAAGGTGGGGGTCAGCAGATAGATTAGTAAAAGGGAGAATTAGGAGCATGGGGGTTCTGACTAAACTAGCCTAACAGGATTCTCACTGAAAACAGGCCAGGATGATCAGACATCACCTTGGGGGAGGATGAGGAACCTATGGGATCTCTTAAGAGTTATCAGAATACAAGGGTGGGGGGTTTGTTTAAAGGAACTTAGCAGGATTCTTGCTAAAACTGGCTTTTACAGGGAAAGGTACCGATGGGTCTACAAGAATGTTCAGTCAGGAGCCTGACTAAAGTCTGATCAAGCAAAGAATCTTTGTCAGTGTGTATAATGTCATTAAAGTTTTAAAATCTTTAGACCAGATAACATCAAGGAACTCTCTGGCTCCAGTATTCTAGAAAACTCTTTACTATAGAAATAATTTTCTGTGCAAAAATACTTTAATGGCCACTAGAGCCCAGACTGAAAGAGGGCAAGAACTGAATTCTACAGAGGAGGAAAAAGAAAGCTTATTCCTCTGCCTCCCAAATTCTCAGCGTGCCTCCCCCACGGCCCCAACAAAAGACAGATTAACAAGAGAATTCATGTGCTTTCATAAGGAACTGAGACCTGAATAGTTAAAGGACAGTGTTTTTATGCTAGGTTTGATGAAGAGTAGAGACTTGTAGAAAAGAAGTGAGAAGATGAAAAAGGATATAAACTTAGAGTAGTAAACTCAGGGAAATTTAGCAAGGTCTGTTCCTTCAGATTCCTCTCCGTGTCCCTCTGCCTTCAGAGATAAGGATGTTCTTTCCTCCAGGTCTAGGGAGAGCACCTCTCACATGAGGGTCTTTTGACCTGCTTCAGGGGAAGGTCAGATGGTCATTTCTCAAATTCCGTGAGCTTCAACTATTTCGTATGCCGATGTGCCATATCTTGGGGTAGCACGCCAACCCATTCCTCCTCCACTTTATTTTTTTTTAATGTTTACTTATTTTTGAGAGAGAGAGAGAGAGCATGTGAGCATGGGCCGGAGCATGAGCAGGACAGGGGCAGAGAAAGAAAGGGAGACAGAGAATCCCAAGCAGGCTCCAAGCCATCAGCACAGAGCCCAACTTGGGGCTTGAACTCAGGAACCATGAGATCATGACTTGAGTCGAAATCAAGAGTCAGATGCTTAACCGACTGAGCCACCCAGGCGCCCCCTTCCCCATATACATAAAGGGCCTTCACTTTATGTATATGACCTCCAGGTACCCTCTGTGGGCAAGGGCCAAAAAGAAGGTCCCTCCAGGAAGACCTGAATGTGCAGGATGTGTAAGAAGGCTGCAGGAGGAAGGGGAAGGTGGGGGTTTTCACCACCTCCTCTTTTCACAATGGGGGCCTCCCCTGATCCAAGCCCATGCCTTGTTGCTCAGAACTTGCTCGAAGCCTAGATCTACCAAGGCAGGCACCCGTGTCAACTTCCCCCAGTCCCTCTGGGCCTGTGCGGGGGACTGGAGCCCTCTGACTTCTTTCTGAAGCCTGAGCCTTTGACAGCAGGCCAGCCGGCGGCCTCAGCTCTGCAAAGTTTGCCCTGAGCCCCACAGCCCTCCTGTTTTATTAATACCGCACATAACGAGAAGAACCAGCCTGAGTGGCAGCTACAAAGACAGTTGTCTCCTGAAATGTGATATTTGATCACAGAAGGATTTTGCGGTGGGATAGCTTATAATCCTAAATTTAAATCCTTCCCGACTTTCCGAGGTTCCAGTATCAAAATCCTTTTAGGATTTTTCAAAGTGTGTAATCTGTTTAGAATAAAAAAAAAAAAAAAAAAAAAAAAAACTCTCTAGCCCATTCTTTTTCCAAAAATAGGCTTGCTACATTTTTCACTTCCTTGAAAAGAAAGAAGGAAAGAAATGCCTTTTTAAAAAATGATTTTTGTTGTTTATTTGACTAAAGGGGCAACCGTTTCTAAGACATCCGATGAAATATTCCTACGAAAACAAAGTGAAACTTCTTTCAGTGACTGCAAATAAACGCAGAAGAAACATTTATTTTAAAAGGGATTAAGGAGAGAGAGAAACCAGGAGCTGTGTTAAGAAAAAGGAGCTAAAGCATACAAGAAAGAAATCGCCAAACTCTTCCTTTTTTTCTGGACACCTCAGGCAAGCAGAGGAGGGAGCAGGCGGGTTGCTTATTATTATCATTTAAATTAGAGGGTGGAGAATAAGGGTCCCCTGAATGGAAGGGAGGGCAGGGGTTGGGGTGAGGAGAGCTTAGAAAGGGCTGAAGGGAGGGGCAACCGAATGGAGAGGAGAAGGGCTTGGCCCTGTTCAGCTGTCTGCGCAAACCTCCCACTCCCGGGGGTAACCCTGGGACCTCTTCAAGGGTGGAATAAAGGTTGAAGTCAGAAAAGTTGTCCCCAAAGACAGCCCACAGGTAGAGATTTCCTCAGAATGGCTGAACCTCGTGGACAAATTTTTCCATGTGATTTTTCATTCCATTTTCCTCATCTGTTATAACATAAAATTTCATCAACTGTAAATGTCAGTTCTTCCCTTTATTACTTGCTAATGTCATAAAAATCTGAATTGTTGGCTTTGTTAAAGGGCTTGCCGGGCACTGACTTTTCCTTATTTGTACTTTACCACCCCAAATGTGTGGGGCTTATTTATTTATTTATTTTTAAAATAACATCCCTTTTGAAATGGGATTTAAATAACAGAGCAAGGTTTGCCATTATCATAAATGTATAAAGTGCTTTGTGAGTAATAAAATGGATCATGGATTCAGGATAATTCAAACTGAAATGTTATGTTCAGTATCAAGATTAGATTACGTTAATGCAGTTCATTTTAAATGGTTTAAAGGCCATCAGATGCATGTGAAAAGAATCTGTATCATAACTTAGAATAAATAGACTGAGACATTTGTTTATAATGTCAGTGCTAAACAAATCTATTACTACATTTCTGCATGTAGCGTTATATTACCACTGCTATTAAATAAACAGAGCATGAAGATAAATTATAGCTTTAATTATAAACATTACCTTTGCGTACTTATTAATTTAAAATGGAACAATGTTCAATAACCTTAGGTTATTTATATCCGCTAACATTTTAATTAACTTTGTTGTATTTATGCGTCTTGGTAATTGTTGCTACCAGGCACATGGAGCTCCTTGAATAATGGAAGCAATCTAACCTATCCCTGCGCATATTACCCATTAATGGGATGGTAACATTGTAACTCCTGCCAGAGAATCAGACTCTGTTGCACAGTCTCCCTGGGTGAAAAGCCTAAGGCTCCAAAATTTGCCTTTCTCTTTGGAAACCACCAATGGGAGCACCTGAAATTCCTGGATGAAGTATGGGGCAAGGTGGCAGAGGGACCAGGAATTACCGTGTGAATTAAGAAAACAATAGGCATCTTTCGAAAACGTTGAGCTGGAGAGCCATCATGGTGGTGGAGCAGTGGCCAGAGGCTGTGGTTCTTCCTCAATAGTGGCAAGAGGTTGATAGGCAATCTTTTTGCAGTCTTTGTTGGAGTGGTAGAACAAAAGGAGGGGAAGACTTCTAGACCCCAGCCCCCCATGTTTTCTACTGGGAATCTCTTGGCTTTTCCATTGGTCTCTTGGAGTCTTGTTGCTATTCATTTCCATGCCATGAGAAGTCTGTGACAGAGGTACAGTGTCTGAGAACCCTTTCCTCCTTCCTTAGACTGTGGGAGTCTACCCTCTGAAGCCTGGCCATCTCTTTAGAGAGCTGGCCCAAGCTTCCCTTGGGTCAAGCTTCTCAGTATATCCATAGGTCTCTCCTCCTGTCCAAAACCAGGGGAATGGCCACTCCTCCTTTCCTCCCATGTCCCCATAGCTTTTTACCATTTTGCTAAAATGCCCCTTCCTTTTGTCCCTTTCATGATAGACTTTGTTACTCCATTAAGCCTAAAGATCAAAATATTCAAAACACAAACATAGATTCTACTGTTTCTTGGGGACAGAGAGGGTTTAATTTTCATATGCTACCTCAAATTTCAAGAAGTTAGAAGGAACAAGAAAGTATGGTTACTTTGGGTTGGGGGAAAGAATCTGGAGGTCAGGGATCTCTCTAAACCTTGTCCCCTTGTGTGTGTCCCTGTCACACCCTTTACTCTCCAAGGCCAGGTAGCCAACAGTCTATCTGACGGGCTTCTCCCTACATTGAGGGGAGGAACTCTTTCATCTTCACTAGATTATCTCTAGAATTCATACACAGCCAGGCCTATAGAAAACACACAATGTTGAAAAAAACCAAACAGATAAAAAGTAATGATCTCCACGACAGGTATCGGCCAACCTTGATGGTGTAACATGATTTGCAGCCAGGCACTGTCTCCACCTTCAAAAAACAGAAAGGTCAATCTTGAAGGTCAGCACATCCCATTGAGCTGTATGGGCTCTCACTCTAGACCTGATAACTGCAGTAATAGCAGGGCCAAATTCCCATGACAAGATCATGAGGGGATCAAATGGGAACACTTTTAAGAGACGTACACAAAATAATGCTTTAAATAAATAATTTTCTTTATGTACTTATTTCTAAAGACTGTTTCCCCCATTCTCATAAAAAGTGTAGCCAAATCATGGGAATATGCATGCACGTGCACACACACAAACACATACACTCAGTTTTCATATCCACCCTCCACTCTTCTCACAGACCAACTTTACCATCACCTCCAGCTAGAAAGGATCTGGATTCCATTTTCATCTACCACTGATCACTTAGTAAACCTTGAACATCTCCAGATCTCCGACCCTGCTTATCCATCTGTGAAATAAATTCAATAATTTCATCCTTACCCACCTTACCAGAATGATCAGTGTATCCAGTGACATGGCAAACATGAAGACATCTGAATAACATTACTTGGGAACCCTCCTACACAGAGTCTATTTAGCAACAGGGGCATGTATGGATTCAAAAGTGCTTCCTCACAGGCCTGGGTGGCTCAGTCAGTTAACTGCCCGACTTCGGCTCAAGTCATGATCTCACGGTTCATGGGTTCGAGCCCTACATCGGGCTCTGTGCTGACAGCGAGCTCAGAACCTGGAGCATGTCTTCAGATTCTGTGTCTCCCTCTCTCTCTGACCCTCCCCTGCTCATGCTGTCTCTCTCTCTTAAAAATAAACAAAAAACATTAAAAAAAATTTTTTTAAGTGCTTCATCACATTGTTCACAGTAATAAGGAGCTCTGAATATCCATAGTTTGGTAGGGAGATGGGTAAAGTATGGGACTGGATGATGGAATACAACACAGGGGTCTGAAGTAATGAACTCTAGTGATAGAGTGACACAGACAGCCTTCAGAATCTTAGTGTTGAGTAAACCAGGTTAGAAGTAGAATAAGGTTTATCAAATAATATGATGATGCAAATTGAATACAAACAAATGGAAGACAACACCACTGTTTTTCAAGGATGCATGCTACCTATGCATAAACAAATGAAAGGTGAATTGGGAGTATGTGTATTTAAGAGATTAGCACAGGGGAAACTGAGTGGCTCAGTCGGTTAAGCATCTGACTTTGGATAAGGTCATGATCTCACGGTCTGTGAGTTCAAACCCTGTGTTGGGCTCTGTGCTGACAGCTCAGAGACTGGAGCCTGCTTTGGATTCTGTGTCTCCCTCTCTCTTTGCCCCTCCCCTGCTTGTGCTCTCCCCCTCTCTCTCTCTCTCAAAAGTAAATAAACATTGAAAAAAAAAAGGCATTAGCACAGACATCTATAGAGAAAAGGAGCATAGGACTGGAGATGCAAGATGATGTAGAAAATAATAAAAAGTACAGTAGAAATAAAACTATTTTTCCAAAAGGAGAGATGATAGTATGCCACAAACTGAGGAGTAAGAGTGGATGGACAAATACTAGTTTTTTCAGGAAGGAAAGAAAAGCCCTTGCATTAGTTGGCTAGGACCACCATAACACAGTACCACAACCTGAGTGGTTGAAATAACAGAAATGTATCATCTCACAGTTCTGGAGGGTAGAAGTCTGATGTCAAAATGTAGGCAGATTGGTTCCTTCTGAGGGCCGTGAGGGAAGGATCTGATCTATTCCAGGTCTGTCTCCTTGGCCTGAAAGTACATCTTCATGTTCACATGCTTTCTTCTGGTATGCCCATCTATCTCCAAACCTCCCCCTTTTTATAAGAACACCAGTCATACTGGATTAGGGCCCACCCTGATGACCTAATTTTAATTTGATTCCCTCTATAAAGACCCCACCTCCAAATAGGGTCACACTCCAAGGTAGCTGGGGAGTTCGGATTTCAACATATGAGTTTGGACAGGAAACACAGTTTGACCACTAATGGTGCTCTATCTCAAACAACATAGAAGTGAGGATGATGGTCTAAAAATTATTTGGCACATCTCAGACTGTGGTTATACAGATGATAAAACATTGAAGTGAAGATTGAGTGAAGGAATAGACATATCTTGAAATATGAGTACAAAACATAGTATTTCTAAGTAGTTGTATTAGTTATGAATTCATGGTTTTAAATATGCATGTCTAACTAGACTAATATAATGAATATAATAAAACATTTGACTATTTCTAAATAAAATTCTAAAAGTTTGTAAATCTCATAGTGTGTGAGATCGAGCCCCGCATCAGGCTTGGCACTGGCAGTGTGGAGCCTGTTTGAAATTCTCTCTCTCCCTTTCTATCTGCCGCTCTTATTCTCTCTCTATCTCTCTCTGTCAAAATAAATAAATAAAAACATTAAAAAAAGATTAAAATTAAAAAAAAAGATCAAAAAATTATTTTAATCTCCTCACTAGGAAATTAAAGAATCATCCCATTGTCGATTTGCTTTGTATTCAAATATACATGAATGGTCCTAAGCTAGAAACATGCATATTTACCCCCTTCCAGTTTGATTAATCGGGTGTCTTCTCTCTAAAGGTCCCCTCATTCACTAGCCTACTAAGAATTAATTACTCTCAGAGTACCTGGGTGGCTCAGTCCATTGAGCACTGGACTCTTGATTTTGGCTCAGGTCATGATCCCAGGATCGTGAGATTGAACCCAGTGCGGAGCCTGCTTGGGATTCTATCTCCCTCTGTCCCTTTCCCCTGCTGGCATATGATCTCTTTCTCTTTCTCTCTCTCTCTCTTTAAAAGAAATAATAATAAAAGTAGATTAATCACTATTTCTTCTGGATAACAATTTCTTCATTTATTCTATTGTTGTATGCTATAGTTGTTAAAAAAAAAAAAACAAACCAAAAACAAGTTCACCTTCAGCATCAGAACGTGACTTTCTTAAGGGCAGGAATTGTGTTTCATTCACCCTTGCAGCACACCTGGCTCATTTTTTCTAGACAATTAATAAATACTGTGGAGCCCACTCAGCTATGATTGCCTTTGTTTCAAGTTTTTATCTTCCTTTCTTTAATTAAATAGATAATACACATTTCTTATAGAAAATTTAAGCAATGTAGATTTATTTTAGGTTGTCTGAAAGAATGCTTTCTAACAAAATGTTGATCATATAATGCAATGTCTGTTCCTCTCAACGACATATCCTGTAAAACAAATATTTTTCCTCATTATCATGTTTAATAGCTATACCATGTCCCATTGAGTGAATATCATAATTTATGTAACCTAAATGCCCAACTCTGAGGGAGTGTTTACTTTCACATTTTCCTTGCTAGAGATGCAAGCAGGAATAGATAGAAACCATAATAAAAGACTTTAACAGATCAATCCTAGTGATCGACTAGACATAAAATATGTTACAATATAAGAGATTTGAATAGCATGAGCATAAGGAAGATCAGATCTTGAGGGTAAACATTGAAATGTACACCCCAATAAGAAAGACTTTTTCTTTCTTTTCAAGCACACAATGAATCATTCATGACAACTGAAGATATACTATTTCACAGAAGAAACACAGTAGATTCTATAAAATAAAAAGATACAAGTAACGTTCTCAGATCTTCTTGCAATAAACAAGAAATTAACAATAAAGCAAAAATAAGTCCTTCTCTCTGAAATTTAAAAAAATAAAACCCTGTTAACATTCCCAGGTGAAAGGTGAAAGATAAACCAAAGTTTCCTTCTAAAAGAAAATTGCAGAAAACATGTCAGAATCTCCAGATGCACAGTGACAGTGGTGATCAGAGGAAAATTCAGAGCCTTAGATATTTATATACATAAAGTGATGCCATGAAAACAAAGTCCCACCTCAAAAAAGTAGGAACACATCTAAATAAAAAGAAACAGAAGAATAGAAATAATAAAGTTAAAAGCATAATTCATAAGATAAATCCCTGACACTCAGTGAAATCAGAAGTAAATCCAATTATTGTTTCCTTTCCAAAAAAATCAACAGATAAGACAAATGACTTAATAATCTAATCAGAACAAAAAGGTCCAGCCGATGGGGGGATGAGGAGGAGGCAAAGATGCAAATACATAAAATGAGAAATGACAAGTCGGAGATAATGAGTTAGTCTTGCTCATGTGACCTTGAAATATTTGGGCAGATCCATGTGGACACGTCCAGTAAATGATGGGCAAGGGGGTCTAAAGTTCTGTGGAGAGATCCAAGCTGGAAGAAGGGAGTCACTTGCCTACAGAAGTGAGTAAGATTCCCCCGCCCCCCCGGTGGGGACACGACTGGCGGGGATTTCCTGTTCAGTCTTGGGTCCAGTCCCTATGCCTCCTTGCTAGTTATACCGTATTTCCCAGGTATCAGTGGCTGCTGGCTCCTGCCTGGCTTCACCCAGTGGAAGACCCTAAAGGAGACAGGAGGGCAGAGAAAGTCTCTGCTGTGGTTCCCACATCCATGGGCAGCCTTGGCTTTTGGGGCTTAGGAACCTGCTCCCATTCTTACTCCCACCCTAGGAGTGATGCAAGTTTTCTATTGTCGCTGCTCTGAGTTGCCTCAACTCCCTCCTTTCAGCTCCTAACCCTTTTGTAACCAGTTGCCTTTATGAGTGTCCTCCGTCGGACTATGTGGCATTGCTTTTATTTTCCAAGTGGAGCTCAAGTGTCCACTTCTCCCTGCTGAGCAAGAAAGGGGGAATTGATGCAAACTGGGGAGCCCCTTCATTCAAGATTTAGACAGAAGACAATAAGATTTTGAAGGAAATGGAAAAGGAGCCATCAACAAGGCAGGAAGAGAGGGAACTTCCCTGTACTCGTTCCTGTGATTCTTCCTCTGTCCCCACTAACAAATTTATATCTTAATTGGTGTCTCCGGGAAACATCATGCTGAGAGCCAAAGTAACAAATGGCAGGGAGAAATTTCGGGGGAAATGCCTCTCAAACTCCAGAAACGCTCCTGGCTGCCAGCACCCAAGACACTAGCTAACTGTCTCTTGGAAAAGGGACCCTCAGCCAAGACATATTTTATTCAGTGGCTGGGCTGGGCTGTGTTTATAATCTTAATAACACCCTAGCTTAATCAAGTCAGCCCTACTACCTTAGCTATCATTTAATTGCCTGTGGTTTATATCTTGCATATTCAGTGGTTATGTGATTGAAAAGGTAACGATTGAGCCACTTAAGGAAGAAAAAAAAAGACAAATATTAACACACATTGCATGAGAAATTCAGATTAAATGGAGTAATTTTACATTTCATCAGATTTCCTTTTTCCAAACTACTGAGTAAAGCTTGGGCACACACACTGGGGGAGAATTCTTTCCAAGGAAAGCTTAACTGTGCTTTTCTTCCTTCCCATCAATAGATCTGCATAGCAGTGCTTATGAAATCATCTAACTAAATGTGCCTCATTAACCTATATTTATCTGTATTGAGTACCTGGTGATCCCTGATGTTTCTGGAATTGATTATCTCCCTCCAGGTGAGTCTCAAAGAACCCTGAGCGGAGGAGTCTTTAACGAATCTGTTGGCATTTTCAAAAGATGTTAAATTTCAATCCCTCTTCGCTGACCTCCAGTCCTTGTCCATTTCACTAGTTCCTGTGAGTTTCAAATCGTTTTATCTTTGCCCTTCAGCGGAAACTCTGACCTAATGGGACCTTTGACTTCCTCAGTGCTTCCCCAGACCTTCTGCAGCCCATCAAAGTGGTCTGGTGGTCTCAGTGACAGATGACACTTACTGCAGTCAGGAAGTGAGTAAAAATTAATTGCGCTTTCCACAACTGTGCCATGTGGTCACTGAAGGATGAGGAACAGGCCCATTAAAGGCAGAGCCCACAGGACAACCCAGTGGCCCTGGTTGCAGCTGCCACAACTTCCTGGGCAGTGCATGCAGCCGCCTTAGCAGGTGGATGCCCCATGGAGGCAAGGAGAAGCACTCTGCTTCTCCGCTTCCAGACCCCGGCCCTTAGTGAGTGCTCAAAAATCATTCGTTCAATGACCGAATTAATGAACGTTGAGCAGCGCAAACTTAACACAGGATGGCAAACATAGATACGACCTTCCAAATCTGAGGAGGCTTGGAAATCGTGTGGGCACCTGCCTTCACCTGTGAGGGCCAATGCAGCATCAAAGCCAGGCTCTGGAATCAGGTAAGCACTCCCCACGTAAAACGTATGACTCTGAGTGAGAGACTAACGTTCTCTCAGACTCCGTTTCCTCATCTGTGAAATGGGAATAATAATGGTAGGTACAGGTGATGGGGGGGCAGATCGGGGAAATAGGTAAAGGGGATTAGGACTGTACTTACCATGATGAGTGCTGAGTAATGCATAGAACTGCAGAATCTCATACACCTGTAACTAATATAATATTGAATGTTAATTATACTTGAATTTAATAAAAATAGTAGGTACATTATAGGGTTATTGTAAGAGTTAGATGATATCATACCTGGAATGCACTAGGAAGGGTAGCCTCAGTATATGTTAACTGTTATTACTTAGGTCAAGGGAACTTGTTTTAGTTTCGATTTTTATTTACTTACTTATTTTGAGAGAGGGAGTGAGCTGGGGAAGGGTCAGAGAGAGGGATACAGAGAGAATCCCAAGCAGGCTCCACGCTGTCAGTGCAGAGCCCAATGTGGGGCTGAAACCCATGAACCATGAGATCATGACCTAAGCCAAAATCAAGAGTTGGACGCTTAACTGACTGAGCCACCCAGGTGCTCCTCGACTAAAAAACAAAACAAAAACAAAAACAAACAAAAAACCATGGAATTTTTCCCCCAGACAAAATCTTGATAGTGACCTCACGAATATAAAGCAGATTGAAGCAGAATTACCTTGGTAGGCACTGGTGGGGGGTGGGGAGCCCTGGAACTCTAGTTTGTCTCCTTCTGTCCCATGATCTCCAGAAAACCCAAGACCTCCAGAGGAAAATAAGTTTCTGGAGAAAACTCTGATCCTGCATTTACCTGGCTCACTCCTCTCATTCCATGGACAATGACACTGATGCTCAGAGAGGGGAAGTGACCAACTTAGGATCACGCAGCAAGTTCCTGACCCAAGTGTCCTGGATATTCTGCTCTACTTTCTCATTGCCTCCATGATCTCACACTGGCAGGGCCCTTGAGAGTGAAGTAACCCAGTCCTTTCCCTCTGTAATATCTCTTGGTGGTGTTGGATTGGCTGACTTAGATGTCTCCATTAGCATTAGGAATTCTAATGCTGGAAAATTCTGGCCAAAATTTGCCTGCCTGCAACTTTCAGTTACAGTTAGTTATTATTGTGAGTGTAGTAAGCCGTATAACTTTCTGAGATGCATAAAGACAAGTTAATACCACTCATTGGCATTGAGGACACATCCAGGTCCTCCAGATCGTGACGTGTGTCCGTCCCCTCTATGGTGGAGCTAGAGAGGAAGATGGATCCCTTGCCCATCTTCATGAAAGAGCTCCAGGCCCCAAAGATCCCCGCCATCATTCGCCACTACCCGCCAGACAAGCTGGGGACTAGCCGAACTCATCATCATTGACTGAGCTCAAATCATCTTCCCAACTGTGCCTCATCTATTCTCACGTTCTCTATACATGTGAATTATAAACTCTTCAACTTTCAGCCCGTCTTTGTAGTTATGAAAATAAACCAGAACGTGAGGGTTGCCACTCTCCTCTTCCCCCCACCCCATACCTCCTTCCCGATCCCCATGACTGTACTGCACGATAAGGAAAAAATACAAATGTCTATGTCACAACAAATTACCTAATCGTCTCTCTGTGACAGTGATGGCCGGTTGGATGAAATGGATAAGGGGCCAGTTGTTCCACATATTCCGGCCACTGTGCCTTGTACCATGTCAGGAGCCCATGAGAAATGGCGAGCAGAAGGAGCCCAATCCACTACTAAACCATCAGGAGTGTGCCAGGGATACAGATTCTCCCAAAGAAAGCAGTGGGGTTTCCTCCCTTCTCCCTCATGTGTGTAATGTTTGTTGTCATTCCTGGACGTGTGATTATGCAGGGGCCAGAACAGCATCAACGGGTCACCCATTGCTCAGTGTTTACCATGCTGTGACACTTATCCAGAAACACCACCAGCACCCAGCCTCCAGCTTCTCTAGAAAGCATAGTATAGACTACCTCCCTTCCCTCTGTGTCTAAATTACCTTTCAAAGAGCTCTTAAAATCTAACCTCTTCCAAGAAGCCTTTCTGGATTCATCAGAGAAGAGAAGCAATCTAACGGCCATTCATACTGCTCCTTAGCCCAAGGTACACTAACACTTCAGTTAAGTTGAATAAAAAAAAGTTGTGCTGTATCCAGGAATAAAACATGAATAAGACAAAATTTCTGCTCTGAAGAAGGCAAGTTAGAAGGAGACCCAGGTAAATAATTGATTTCCAGATAAGAGATTTAAAACTAAACAAGGATGCTAAGAGAACCAAGGAAGTGGAACATGGTGACACTACCTTTGAAGAGAGGTTACTGATGGGACATCACAATCTTATCACATTGGCTCATTCGTGATCACAGAGTGGGACTTTATCAATACTTGTCCATTATTTATTCTGCTACCTTTTTTTTTTAATGCTTATGTATTTATTTTGAGAGAGAGAGAGAGAATACGAGCAGGAGAGGGACAGAGAGAGGGAGAGAGAGAATCCCAAGCAGGCTCAGTGCTGTCAGCACAGAGCCCAATGCAGGGTTCAATCCCATGCGACCTGAGCTGAAATCAGTTAAAGAGTCAGATGCTTACCTGAATGAGCCACCTAGGCGCCCCTCTGCTATATTTAAAGTAATTCTGTATCTGCTAGATTTTGTCTCCTCTTAATTAGGCTTCCTTTTCAAACATTTAAAGGGCTGTTCTCATATGTTTACTCTTCCCAATAATGGGTAATATCAACCTGGAATTCCCTTCCCCCAGAAGATACCACAAAAAGATCTTACGGGCATTTTCATTGTCATTGTAGGCAATGTATGGATTGATGTGGAGGAAATGAACTCTCATTATGGAGTTAGGTGTGATATTCCATTCATTCATATTATTTCTAAACTACAAAGTTGCTATGCTGTGAAATTTTACAGTTTTTCCGATAGAGATCTTGCATTTTTGGACAGTGGTTTAAAACATTCTTTAATAACATGTGTAAAAAATTGGTGTTCAAGAATAGTTTTCTCAGCTTGAACTGTTTTTCTTTTTCATCCACAAAACAACACAAAATTATCGGCACCCACACACATATACACGTAAAACTATAGTGACATTCTTTACACAGAACCACATTAGATAGAGTTTAAATTGCTGAAAAATCAAGACGATTTCGAAAAGTATTGAAGGGATGACTTTTTTTCCTAAAAAGCTGACTGACGGTAAAACAATTTAGATAAAACTATTTTCTGTGGTTGTCTAAAGTTTCATGAAGGTTACATTTCAACCAAAATAATTATTGTATTTACTTTTGGTGTTTATATTCTTGTTAATGTGGATTATTGTTATTTTAATTGATTACTTCTGGAATTTAAAAAGCACAATTTTGTACTAGTCTCGTGTTCCTATTGAACTCTATTACGGTCTTGGTAGTTTTTCATTTGATTTATTTTTGACACTTTCTATGTAGACAATCATATCATATAAAAATGATGACTATATTCTTTCCAATGTTTATCTCTCATTTTCTAGTTCATGTCTTGTTTTATTGGTTAAGACCTCAAAATGTTAAATAATAGTAGTGATTGCCAACATCTTTATCTTACTCACGATTTTACTGGTAATATCTAGTGTTTTATTGTTTAATCTGTTGTCTAGTATTTGTTTCTAATAAATATACTAACGTTATCAGTTTAAAGTGGTGGATGTAAAAGCTTTCTCTCCACTTGAATATATATATATATACATATTACTCAATTCTTTGAAAAAATGATGTGTAGAATATAGACAGAAAACAGGGGACATAAGTTAGGGTGTTTCCTTGGACTTGTTAAAATGAAGGAAGTAACATATACTCTTTAGCAAACTTTTCAACAATAAAAGATTATGCAAAAGGATTTTTTCAAATGAGCCTTACCTGATTCAGAAATTAAAAGTGTACAGAATTAGGGGCATCTGGGTGGCTCAGTCGGTTAAGTGTCTGACTTCAGCTCAGGTCATGATCTCCGGGTTTGTGGGTTCGAGCCCTGCATCGGGCTCTGTGCTGACAGCTCAGAGCCTGGAGCCTGCTTCAGATTCTGTGTCTCCCTCTCTCTCTGCCCCTTCCCTGCTCACAGAGGTCTCTCTCAAAAAAGAATAAAAAGTTTAAAAATTTTTTTAAAAAGTATACAGAGTTAGTCAATTGCTAATTCTGCCAAAGAGGGGGAAAAAACTGTGTTCATAACAAATGATCTAAACCGTAATATTTTCACAACCGACAATTAGGACAATTCCCATCTCCTATGACTGTTTTCAGATGAAATGAGACATAAGACATCTGGCATAATTCCTGGCACATACTAAGCACTCAGTATGGCTTAGTTCTTTTCACTTCCTTTAGCCAAACACATAATAATCACTCTATGAATAAGTAGAGAATACAATAGAATTGGCCATTCAATACATTTCAAGACATTTACCCCTTACCTGGAGAGTATCTAACTACCCACCATCCTTTTTTTTCTCTACAAGAGACTCTGCTTCCAGCACTTGCTATATGAGCAGCTGTTACGTTCCAAGCACTGTGCTACACAATTTTACATGTGTTCCTCAACCAAACGACCACAGTAGATTTTAGATTACACAGTTAGAAAGGTCTACATCGTCCTTTTTGCACATTTTTCAGCACTACCCCATTTGCAGTTAAGAACTCAAGAAGGTACTTTGGATGATAATGATCACATGGAGGGCTCAGAGAATCACAGCGTGGGGAGGGATAAAGAAAAACCTGGGGAGGAGGGGAGTTGCCTTCCCTATTGATCATGATCCATGTGAGTGTTAGTAAAAGTGCATTTTTTTGGGGCACCTGGGTGGCTCAGTTGGTTAAGTGTCCGTTTTCAGCTCAGGTCATGAACTCGCGGTCTGTGGGTTCAAGCCCCACATCAGGCTCTGGGGTGACAGCTCAGAGACTGGAGCCTGCTTTGGATTCTGTGTCTCCCTCTCTCTGCCCCTCCCCTGCTCATTCTCTGTCTCTCAAAAATAAGTAAACATTAAAAAAATTTTTTTTAAAGTGCATTTTTTCATTCTAAAACCATTTATTAATGGGATGCCTGGGTGGCTCAGTCAGTTAAGTGTCTGACTCTTGATTTTGGCTCAGGTCATGATCTCATGGTTTGTGAAATTGAGACCCGTATCAAGCTCTGCACTGACAGCATGGAACCCACTTGGGATTCTCTCTGCTCCTCCCCTGTGCATGCTCTCTCTCACTCTCTTTAAATAAATAAATATTTTAAAAAATTATGGAACACCTATCATTTATTATGTGCCTGGCAATGTCTGGGTGCTGGGAATGTGGAACTAATCAAGAGTGACAAGGTTCCACTTCTTTGCACCTGCTATTCCTGACCCTTGAAATCTCTTCTCTCAGACACCTGCATGGTTCGCTCTTTTAGCTCCATTAGGTCTCTACCTACATGCCACAGTGTCAGAGAGATTTTTCTCATTAATTTGTCTAGTGTCCCATAAGTTTTGGTCTGGCCCTAGTCATGGGTGTAAATCTCTTTAACACACTATTGGTACATATTAAACCTATGGTCAGCCAGGGTCATTTTTCACAGGAAGGACTTACCTAGTCAGTTTACAGTCTTCCACTCTTGAGTTGGGGGGCTGGAAATAAAGTGAATGCATATCCTATCATCTTGAGTCAGGCCCGTCCATTACCATTTTTATATCTTCATCCCTTCATCCGGTCTGCTTTCCCCCAAGCAGACTACTGACCGCAAATGTGATCAGAACAAGTTTTCTTCTCTCTCCTTGTTATTAAATGCATGTGTGGGAAGGGGTAGAACAGTGGCAGAATCCTGGATTAATCCATACCCTTCAGAGACAGATTTGTCAACGGACGATGAAATCACCAAGTTTAAATACCATCTATTTGCCAAAGTGTCCCAAATTGACATCAAATCTTGGCCTCCCTTGGAGATTCCAGATTTATTTATCAAGGTGTTTGATATTTCCACTTGGACATGGCATCTCAAACTTAACATGATCATGAACTTGTTAGTCTTCTCCATCTCAATAAAAGGTAGTCCTGCCATTTTCTCAGGCAGAAAAACTAGAGGTCACCCTGGATTCCTCTCTTTGTCTAATCTAATCCAGTCCATTAGTAAGTCCTGGAAGAGTCTGCTCCCATCGTGTATCACAAATTCAACTGCTCTAGCATCTTCTTTTTTTTTTTTTTTTTTTTTTTTTTTGGCTTGGGATAGGAATCTCCTGGTATCTCTTCTGTTTGGCCCACTCCAATCCACTCTCAGCATAGCTCCCAGTATGATTAAAACAAAATATGACAAAGAAACAAAATCAGACGATTATGTCACTTCCTTGACTAAAATCCTTTAATGGTTTTCCATTTGCAATTAGATTAAAATGCAAATCCTTACCTTGATTTCACAGCCTCACCTAACCTAAAACCTGCCTCCTTCCCTGCCCTCAGCTCCTTTTTCCACTCCCCACTTTGTTCCTTACCCTGCACGTTCCTTGGTTTCCATGCTATTCCTCAAGCCCACTCTGCTCATTACCTACTTGATGGCCTTTGTACCACCCAGGCCTACAATGCAGACTTTTTTCCCTGGATTCTACCTGGATGGATCTTCTTAGCTCTCAGATCTCAGCCTAAAGAGATCTGACTTTCCTTGGCCAGCCAATAGCCAATTCGTTGCTCTCCCAGCCGTTCTCTACTTTAATCCCTTCAGAGGAGATGATGAGTAATTTATATATTACATTTACATAGTAACTGTCCCTCCAATTAGAATGGAATTTCACTGGGGACAGGGATCTTGTCTCACTTGTTTAGCGCTAGACTCCAGATCCTAGAAGAGCGCTTGCTGTAGAACAGATTCTCAGCAAACACTGATGGATGACCAAACAGTCCTCAGCCTTCAGGTCTTGAACTTGTCCAACAGGGCATCACAAGAAACCAGGTTAAAGGATGTGAAGATACACTAGGCTATTGCATTCCCTTAAACTATGAGTCTCATAATGATATTTTTTAAAAAGACGAAGAAAGAAATGAAATTAGTTCTGCGTAGCTTGTTAGCTCCTGGATCATTGCTTTCCTAACTCAATGTTCACAAACTAGCTGTTTAAGAGTATGTTTTTTCCTTTATTGGTTTTCTTCAATTACAAAAGCAGTGTATGCTCATTGAGAGAAATTCTAATAATATAAGAGTGTATAAAGAAAAAGAAATACCATCTATCCTCTATTCCCTTTCTCACTTTCCAGATGTAAACTCTGTTACGAGTTCGATGAATATCCTTCTCTTTTCTGTGCATGTACATATAGAGGGAGATATACATATGTAGCTTTAATGCAAACATAGGATATGTGTGTATGTATATCTATTTCTTTTTACTTACCTTATGGTAGACATTTTTCTATATCCATACAGATTGATCTACTATATATTTAATGGTTGCACAGAATTCCATTGAATTTATGACTTTACTTATTCAACATATACTTATTTTATGAACAAAGAAATAAAAATGTGAGATTATAGATAAATAGAATGGCAAGATGTTGACAACTGTTACAGCTGGGTGATGGCACATGGAGCTTATAACACGATTCTTCCTACTTTGATGTAGATTTGAAAGCTTCCGTAATGGTTAAATTTAAAATTTTTTAATGTTTATTTGAGAGAGAGACAGACAGAGCACGAGCAGGGAAGGGGCAGAGAGAGACACACACAGAATCCAAACAAGGATTCGTGCTCTGAGCTGTTAGTACAGAGCTTGACGTGGGGCTTGAACCCATGAACCATGAGATCATGACCTGAGCTGAAATCAGATGCCAAACCGATTGAGCCACTCAGGCATCCCTTTAATGGTTAAATGCAAAAAGAAATACTGGGCACTTGGATGGCTCTGTCAGTTAAACATCTGATGCTTGATTTTTGGCTCAGGTCATGATCTCACAGCTCGTGAGTTTGAGCCCAGGTAGAGCTTTGAGCTGACAGCACGGAGCCTGCTTGGGATTCTCTCTCTTTGTCTCTGTGCTCCTCTCCTCCTGCTCATGCTCTGTCTCTCTCAACATAAATAAATAAACAAAAACTTAAACATAAATAAATAAGAAGAAATACTTAACAGGCCTCATTCTAATGGTGAATTACCAAATACTTTCCTCTGAGATCATAAACAAAATAAGGATGCCCTATATCACTTCTACTGAACATTGTAATGAGAGTCTTGGACACTATAATAAGTCACGAAAATAAAAGGGATACAAAATAAAAAAGAAGAAATAAAATAGACATTATTCATAGATGACATAATTTCACATAAAGAAAATCCAAAAGAATATACAAAGTATTAGAAGTAATTAGTGAATTTGGCAAGGTCTTTATTTACAAGGTTGATAACACAACTCAACTGTAGTACTATTTACCATCAACAAAGAAAAAGACGAATTTTTAAAAATCTACTGAAAACATCAAGTACCTAAGAATAAACTTATTGAGAGATATGTAAGCCTTCTTTGGTGACAACTACATGGCATGGAGAGAAATTAAAGATAATCAAAAACAATTACCTAACAAATGTTTTTTCTGTTCTAGACCATACACAAGCTGAGGAGACAGCATTAAGTAAAAATAAGACACAGTCCCTGTGGTTTGGAACTTGCAGTATAGTGGGGTTACCTTGTTAGATGGTCATGCAAATTAATGAAATATTGCAAATGTGGGAAGGGTTACAGGGAAAGGTACATAGCATTGTGAGAGCTTTAGCGATAGGATTTGACCTGCTCGACAAACCAGGGAAGGGGTCGGAACAAAAAGAATAGTATATTCAAAGATTTTATGTAAACAGCAAATATGAATCTTAATTGAGTCAACCATTCTTGGTATTGATGGGTATTTAGGTTATGTGGTAGACTTCCTGCTGAAAAGGCTACAAGGTCTCCCTTCCTTCAGGTAGTACCCTACTGTGTGGACTCTGGGGTAGGCCATGTGGCTTGTTTGGGCCAATGGGGATTATAGCAAATGTTGATTCAAGTGGACACTTAAAACTATTGTACCCTGGGGTCTTCTCTCTCCTGCCCCATTTAGAATCTGGGAACACCACGTGAACAAGCTCAGGCTAACCTTCCAGGGGATGAGAGACACATGGAGCCAAGACAAGCGGTCTCAGCTGACCATCCAGCCTGCTGACAACCAGACACGTGAGGGGATCGGCCTCCTCACTCCAGCTGCAAGCCCGGCAGACATGAGAGAGCCAAACGGAAGCCAAGTTGGCCGAGATCGGAAAAGCCACCTGGCCAACTCAGAATCGTGAGCTAAATAAAATGGTTATTGGTTTATGCCACTACATTTTGGAGTAGGTGTTAGGCAGCAAAAGCTAACGGATACAGGTTAACTGCAGTTTTCTGGTCTTAAAAATGGTGTTTTAGGAAATGCCTTTGGATTTATATCTTGGTGCACCCGGCACATAGCAAGGTCCTCGTAATTGGTGCTTTTATTGTTATCAAGATGATTTAGGGGGCACCTGGTGGTTTGGTTGGTTAAGCATCCAACTCTTGATTTCAGCCCAGGTCATGATCTCATGGTTTGTGAGATCGACCCCAAGTCGGGTTCTGTGCTGACAGCGTGGAGCCTGCTTCAGTTTCTCTCTCTCTCCCTCTCTGTCCCTCCACCACCCTTTTTCTCTCTCTCTTTCTCTGTCTGCCCCTCCCTCTCTCTCTCTCAAAATAAATAATTAAATTTTTAAAAAGGTGAATTTGGGGCATCAGTTAGTTAAGTATCTGACTCTTGATTTCGGCTCAGGTCTTGATCTCACACTTCGTGAGTTCAAGCCCCACATTGGGCTCTGTGCTGACAGCTCACAGCATGCTTGGGATTCTCTGTCTCCCTCTGTCTGCCCCTTACTCACTTATGCACTTGCTCACTCTCTCTCTCTCTCAAAAATAAATAAACAAACATTAAGAAAAACCTGTAAAATAAAAAGGGGGGGTGAATTAGGAAGTTGCCCAGATGAGGAAACTGAAATACCAAACTTTTGCATGGGGAAGGCGATATTTTGGATTCATAGCCAGGCCTTCAAATCCCAGTTCAACATTCATTCAAATCCATCATTGTCTTATCTTGCTAGTGAAGAAAAGCAGCGCATATTTCAGTCAAAAATCAAAGAAGTTCAAATTCAGTTCGCTGGGTTGCAACCAGTCTTCACTTTTAAAACACCTGTACCTTTTAAGCCTGACCACGAATTCAGGCTTGTCGGGTTTTAAGGAAGAATGTTCCAACAAGAAAGACCATTGGGAGGGCTGACTCCAGTTTGAACAGAAAAATACTGATGTCCCCTGGGAAGGAAATATAACAGACAAGCATTTTCCCTGACCTGACTGGTCCAAGAGTAGCCACAAATCACGAAGGGTTAAACAAAGATTATAAACTCTCCTCAGGAGGGAGTGGTAAAGTTTATTTTTTTTTTTCTCCAGTCTGGAGAATTACAAAAACATTATTTTCCTGGAACTGGGAAGGAGAGTTCAGCAGACAATATGAATTTCAGGAAAATATTTTTGCCATTAATTATGTCATAAGCAAAGAGTAAAATAAACTGTTTATTATCACATATAAAATGCTTTTGATCAGTCAACTGAAAAACTAATTTCATTTTCTCATTACCCTGCCTCAGGCATTTTTTAACGTCAATTTTTATTATAGCAAAAGCAAGGAAATTAAAATGATCAGTTATGGTGCAGAGAGAAACATTTGCTTCACAATTTTTAAAAGTAAAAATAATAAGGAGCTGAACCTCTTTATCATTCATAATAATCACAACTCATCTGGTGAGAGAAGAATTCTACTTCCGGGGTACCATCCCCGCCATAACCCTCTCCTCCAGTCCTGAGAACCGTTAGGGTTGGTCAGCACTGAGAGAGATTCTGGCGCCCGATCCGGGGACCTAGTAGAGATTGAGTTGAATTTCCAGCCCAAATGGCTCAAAGTTCCACAGATGGGACAGGGTAAGAGGGGGCTCTGTTTCCACCCAGAGAAGCTAAAGAAGAAAGTTATGAGGAACATTAAGGAAGCTTGAGCTTGGTCTCCATCTTTTGGTCCAAAAGCTGGTATTATGGAAACAGAAATGATTTTATACAACCACACAGTTAAGGGGCACCTGGGTGGTTCAGTCGGTTAAGTGTCTGACTTTGGCTCAGGTCATGGTCTCATGGTTCATGAATTTGAGCCCTGCGTCGGGCTCTGTGGTGACACCTCTGAGCCTGGAGCCTGCTTCGGATTCTGTGTCTCCCTTTCTCTCTGCCCCTCCCCTGCTCGCTCTCTGTCTTTCTCTGTCTCTCAAAAATAAGTAAACATTAAAAAAAATTTTAAACACAGTTAGGAGACATGTTTTCTGGTTTTTTTTTAAGTTTATTTATTTATTTTTGAGAGAGAGGGTGTGTGTGTGAGTGGGGGAGGGGCAGAATGAGAAGGAGCCAGAATCCCAAGCAGGTTCCATGCCTCCCTCACGGAGTGCTGAATGGAGCTCAATCCCAAGAACCGTGAAATCATGACCTCAGCCGAAATCAAGAGTCAGATGCTCAACAGACTGAGCCACCCAGGTGCCCGGGGGATACATGTTCCCTAAACGTGGTCCTGCCCCTCTTAAACTCACCACAGCATTATAAAGCATTAGAAAGGCTATGCATGTGAAAGCACTTTGTAAAATAATAATCCACGCCCATTTTACAATGGCCATGAAGCTCACAATGCCCTGTCTAGGGGGAACCTAGAACTTGGTTGCTTCCTCTGGAAGATCACTGGGTATGAACAGACCTCTTGCTTTTTGGCCATAGGAAGAGGAAGTGATTCAAGAGTAGGAGGTTGATGGGAAGAGGAGAAAGAAGGCATGGTGATGGAGTGATGACAGAACTTCTGACCCCTTGTCAGCCTGAATGATCTGACGGAAGGCCCCGTGGAAAGAGAAATGGGGAGAAACTGAAAGATCATGAGTCCACGACTCTTGGGTGAATGTCCTGGTCCAGAGCTGAGAGCACAAGGTTGTCAAAGAGCCCTGTCCTCTCTGACTCCTTCTCCACGCACCCAGTACAGCACTGACAGTCTGACGAGGTTACATTTTATGAAACAGAGGTGGTGATGTAACCCTGACAAGAAGGGAAAGGCAGAAGGAAGTAGACCTGCTCTTTGGGACACATAGCCTTCCCTGCTCCCCCCCGCCCCTGCAAGCCAGGAATGTCCTAAGAAGCTCAGGCAGAGTTCCCTCAAAGACAGAAGAATCTTTGCTATGGCCAAGCAACCTGTCCACTCTGGCTCATCCACAGGCCCCACGGGGAAACCACTGTCTTCTGAGAGTTGAATACCCATCCCCATTCCTCTAGTCGTCCCAACAGAGATAAATCTTGAGCCCGTATTCTTTCTAAAAAATTTTTTGAAGGTTTATTTTATTTATTTTGAGAGAAATAAAGCACAAGTTGGGGAGGGGCAGAAAGAGAGGGAGACAGAGAATCGCAAGCAGGCTCCGTGCCATCACTGCAGAGACCAAGGCGGGGCTCGAACTCACAAATGTTGAGATCATGACCTGAGCTGAAGTCAAGAGTCGGACGCTTAACTGACTGAGCCCCCCAGGTGCCCCTTGAGCCTGTATTCTTTAGGTGCTCTGTATGCCAGGTGAAGGACAAAACAAGTCCCCCAAAGACCCTGCCCTCTAGGATAAGTCAATCCATTAGGGAGTCAAAACTCAGACATGAAATGACCTCAAGAGCAAATAGCAAACAGTCTATGATAACCTCCAGTTCGAAGGGATGGGCGATGTGGAGTTGGGGAGGCTGTCTTCTCAGAGGAGGATACAACACATCCCAGTAGTAGATAAAGCTTGTTATTGACGACAATCTCCTCTATTTCACTGTTGTCTCACTTGCCTCAGAAATGGGTGTCGGCTGTGTTCTCACTGTGAACAAGGAGGGAGCTGCATGTGAAAGCACTTTGTAAAATAGTGCTTGACAACCAGATGTCAAACAAGACAATCAGTTTGGTGCCCCTACCTCTTGGCTTTGCTTTCCTCAGCACCAGGGCCATCATCAGGCATGTTCTCCCACATGTTTGGCGACCAGGAGCTCCAATCTTGCATCCCTCTAGCATCAACAGAAAGAGGGCTTCTCTCTTCTGATAGTTCAGACACAAGTTCTGGAATGGAGTCTCTTTGACCCCGGATGGCTTGCCTTGAGTGAGGTGCCCCTAAAAGCCAGACCAAATACAATAATTCTGACTGGCCAAGCTTGAGTCACATGACCTTTCCTGGAGCCGAGAGCAGGGCGGTTTTTCAAGGGAAAAACATGGAAGCAAAATTCAGCAGAAAGCTCTGTAAGCACCAATGACCAGGCTCGCCTTTTCCACGCATTCACGAAGGCTTGGTGGGAGAAAGATCTGAGGGCAGATTCTAGATCCTGTGGCATTCAACAGGCACATGCAGGTATGGGGCAAGTACGGGACAACCCTTTTTTTCTCCAGCCAAGATCGCCCAGCCTGATGAAAAGGGCGATTAATCTAGCTGCCTCTCAGTAATCCACCGGCCCATTTGGTAACCATCTGTACTCATTCCACGAGGCAGCCCAAATTAAAGAGGCCTGTATTTGTTTTTTTGGAAAATGTTATGATTTCTCAAGTAAACAATAGAAACTTAGCAAAGCCATTGAGATTTATTGAAACTGCCAAGCTGTCTGGACTTGATCAAACTGGTTTATGCTGGTTTAAATGTGTGCTCCATTCTTTCCATTTTATGATCATAAGCAACAACTTCTATTTATTAGTACAGGATCAAAACATCTCTGTATGTTTCTCACATATTATTTCATTGGATCCCCCCGCAAATCCATGCGTGGAATGAGGGTAAGTACTGTTCTCCGGACTGTTTTATGGAAGGGGGACTTGGCAACCCAAGTGATTAAGGGTTTCCAGAACTCAACTTGGGTACAGGCTCGTGGGGTTTGGTGCCCCACTCTTTGGATTGAAAATCATGTTCGTTCTGGTGTGGCTTGTCTCAACTCAGCTTACAATGGCGACATCGCTCTGACCTAACTCTGTGCCAGAGAAGAATTATTAAAAAGAAGAAAAAATAAACAGAAGAAGCCTTTGCTCATTATCCATACTTGAGATGTATGCTACTTCTGACCTAGACAGCCAAGGCCATTATATTCCATTATATTTGATCAGCAGACTTACTGCTTATATGGAAAAAAAACAAACAGTGTCCTAAACATCCTGGTAAGAGATACAAGAAAGAGGAATATTACTCATCCTTAAAAAGCTTGTTGCCCAGTTGTGGATTCAGGACAAACTGGAGAAAAAAATAATATGTGTTTTTGCAAATTTTATAAGAATTATAATTCTATAATACTTTGTTTTATTTATATAAATTTTTTAATGTTTTTTATTTATTTTTGAGAGACAGAGAGAGATAGCACGAGCAGGGGAGGGTCAGAGAGAGAGGGGGATACAGACTCTGAAGCAGGCTCCAGGCTCTGAGCTGTCAGCACAGAGTCCGACGGTGCGCTTGAACCCATGAACCGTGAGATCATGACCTGAGCCGAAGCCAGACATTCAACTGACTGAGCAACCCAGGCGCCCCATATTTTTTTTAAATTTTTTTAATGTTTATTTATTTTGAGAGAGAGAGACAGAGTGTGAACAGGGGAGGAGCAGAGAGAGGGGGAGACACAGAATCCGAAGTAGGCTCTAGGCTCCAAGCTGTCAGCACAGAGCCCGATGTGGGGCTTGAACCCATAAACTGTGAGATCATGACCTGAGCTGAAGTCAGACACCCAACTGACTGAGCCACCCAGGCGCCCCGATAACACTTTGTTTTAAAGTTTGTTTGTTTTTTTATGTATGTTTGTATTCTCTCTGCCCAATGTGCAGCTCGAACTCATGACCCCAGGATCAAGAGTCACATGCCCTTCTGACTGAGCCAGCCAGGCACCCGAATTAGAAATTGTATAAAAATTTAGATAGGATGATAGATAAATATACAGATAAAAGAACTTGAGACAAAATAAATAGAAGGTGGCCGTAATAATCTGTGGTAAAATACCATACTAATTGTACAAAGGACAGATGAAGAAAGCGTTCAAAAAAAGATGGTGTCTTTAAAAACCCTCCTTGCCAAGTCACACCTGTTGAGTGACAGCAAATCACTTGATGTTCAGAGTTTTCCGAAGGCCGGGTCAAGATTTGGGTCCTACCAGGGGAGGGAGTGGGGGAAGGGGGGTGATGGGCATGGAGGAGGGCACTTGTGGGCATCGATGAGCACTGGGTGTTATATGGAAACCAACTTGACAATAAATTATAAAAGGAAAAAAAAAAAGATTTGGGTCCTACCAAAAGCATCACACGAACTCTACTCTTTAAGCTGTTTATGAGCAATTAGACATTTTTTTTGGTAACAATTAGTTAATGACGTAGTGACATTGTTCTCAAACTTGGAAGTGCATGGGCTTGTCCTGTCTTTATTAGTTAATCGTAAGCATCTGTAGGACATAAAATTTCTTTTCTACCTTTTCTTCCTCTCCTCACTTCTCTTGCCCAGCAAGAGTTTGTATCCAGAGCAAAAGTGAAGTCCTATCAAACTGGTATCACAATAAATCTAATTTAGCTAATGAGCTCTAGGTCCCCAGCTGCCTTAACCATGCAGTGTTTAGGAAAAACATTCCCTGAGAGGCTGGCGTAACTTAGGAGTAGATGGAGCCCTAAGAGCAACTGGGGAAACAAGACACCATAAATCCAGGCTACCGCCAATAGCAGACATTCATGCGCTCTCACCTTGGGGTTTCCACCCGGCACAGCATGAATCACCTCAAAAGACAGGGAGAGGTGAGTAACTTGTTGACCAGTTAAGGTTGGGGATATCTCTCAGTGGACTCCCCCGCTAGTGACCTTTCCTTCCTGGTCATCTGAACCAAGAAGGGACCTAGTTTCCATGGACAGGCAATTCGACACAGAATTGAACACCAAAGAATAAGGGAAGATGCGCCTGAGTGGAAATTAGCACACGGGATACATGAAATCTTTGGAGCCGTTTTATTAAATCCCATGCTTCAGATCTTCAGTTTTCTCTCCTCCTCTGCCCTGTTAAATGCTTCCACTTGTGCTTGTAAGATCTGTACTGAAACTGCCTTATTAAATTATTTCTCTTCCGAGCAATGAGTTGATCCAGCCTTGTTTGGTACATCTGTTATAACACATCACAGCCTCCCATAATTGCTCTTTTATTTAATTCTACACATTCTGATTAGCTGTGTCTGTTCCAGGCAAGCACTAGGAGTGCGCTGAGTGTCCTTCACTCAAAAAGAGTTCTTCAGAACAGTATGAAGTGAAATTAAAGTAATTATTAAGTCATAGAAACTAAACACGGTTCTGTAATCGGTAGAAGCATTGGCAAATAGCTAGCACACCACAGTGAGGGTTCAAAGCTCCTTTCTGAAAATAAGTCCTAGGATCTGGTGCTTGGTAATGGCATGCACTGAGTGAAGAGGGAGGAAAACAGAGTTGGGGCTTGCTTTCAGAGGTGAAAGGAACCCTCTCCCAAACAGTAGGAAGAAGGAAATGGAGACTCCCTTTAGTACCTTAAATTCCAACCCTGAGCATTTGGCACCATAGAACATTTTTTGGAGGAATACATTTTGGGGTGGTCCTACATGGGCAAGCTGAATGAATACTATCTTTAGATAAGCATTTTTTCAATGAACTTTTTTATTTTAAAATAATTGCAGATTAACAAGCAATGATAAGAAATACCAGAGAGATCATGTGTATCTTTTTTTTAATGTTTATTTTTGAGAGAGAGAGGACAGAGTGTGAGTGGGGGATGGGGGGGCAGAGAGAGAGGGAGACACAGAATCAGAAGCAGGCTCCAGGCTCTGAGCGGTCAGCACAGAGCCCGACGCGGGGCTCGAACCCATATATCGGGAGATCATGACCTGAGCCCAAGTCAGATGCTTAACCGATTGAGCCACCCAGGGGCCCCTTGAGATCATGTATACCTTTCATCCAGTTTTTTTTTTCATGATAATATCTTACAAAACTGTAGCATACACAACTAGGGTGTAGTCATGGACGGAATAGATCAGATTTTTTTTTACACTGAAATCTACTTGGACAAGGAAAATGTTCCTCCTAATATCAATAAAGTTTTGTAGATTAAAAAAAAAAAAACCACCAGGAACGAGGGAAGAAGCAATCTCAGAGAAGGGCTGCCCGCAATCCTGTGGCTGGACAGGCTTGCCTTCTTTAGCTCATCTATTTAGGCCTCATGAATATTCCGTGAGCCGAGAAGCTTTTAGTACAGAAAAGACAATTAAATTCAAGCTTTTCCACCATTGTATCTCTTGCACCAGAGTGAGTAATAGGGCATAGGGCAATAGACTGAAATTAGATTGTAGCAGAACATGCATAGTGACCTTTTCTCAGAGCAGATCTATTTACTTTATGTTGCAGTTCAACTTGTAGGAACTGATGTACTCCTAGCTGGAGGAAAGGTTAAAAAATATGTGCATCTTAATTCATCCGGATTTCAACCCTGCTTGAGTCTTCTGCTTGCTATACGCACCTAACATGCATTGGGTTCAACAACACTGAGGAGGCAAAACGGGTACAAATTTAGTCCTACGTTCGCTCTTCTCTCATTGAGCACCCTGGTCCGCCAAGTATGGTCTTGGGCGGCAGTTGTCAGTGCTACCTGGGATCTTGTTAGAAATGCAAAATGTGAGGCTCTCTGCCAAACCTGGTGAGTCAGAAGCTGGGTAGTCCAACAAGCCCCTACAAGTGAACCTGATGCACACCCATGTTCGAGAACCATGTGTGCGCATCCACTCCCGCGCATCCCACCTCTGGCTGCTTTTTTTTTTTTTTTTAATTTTTTAATGCTTTATTTTATTTTTGAGAGAGAGAGAGAGACAGCATGAGCAGGAAGGGTCAGAAAGAGAGGGAGACACAGAATCCAAAGACAGGCTCCAGTCTCTGAGCTGGCAGCACAGAGCCCAATGCGGGTCTCGAGCCCACGAACCGTGAGATCATGACCCGAGCTGAAGTTGGACGCTCAACTGACTGAGCCACCCAGGCACCCCTGGCTGCTTTTAATAATGCAGCTACTGATGTAGTTCATCGTTTCCTAAAATGTGGAATGCAGCAGATAGCACTGGTGATGCACAAATATTAAGTGGAAGATGACACTCACTTTGGGTGGTCTGGAGAATGTGATTTTAAATGGCACTGGAATGCGATTTTAAATCACACTGAATCTCTTTAGTGAGGAAGTTAATCCTTTGCAACGCTTCTCCCTACTCAAGAAGATTCCATTTAGTACTAATAGACTCTCTACCATCCCTCTAACATCCCTTTTAAATAAAGACAGATCAGGATCCAAGCTTAGAACCTTTAGCATTCAACAGCATCAAGACAGAACATGATTAGTATCATTACATTTTATCTAGAGTTTCCTTATAGGTTGGTTTCTATTTATCTGAAATGATGCTGGTTTTCATCCTATGACCGTGATATAAATTTCCTTTTGAATTCATTTTTTTTCTAAAAAGAAAGTAAACCAATTTAAAAAGAAATCGGAAGTAAATCATTCAAATAACAGAATACAAATGGAGTCTCAGGGACTCACTTTACAGGCCAGGGCAGGAAGGCAATTTCCAGGGCAGTACTCAGTATAGATTAAGCTTAATTTCCAACACTGGCTTGCTCTATATCTGCAGGCCTTGACCTTCAGAAAAATGACCTGAAGCCTGAGACATATGCCATCAGTAAAGAAAAATTCCATTCCGGTTACTACACAATTTACAAAGATAGAAAAGTGACTCATACATTTCAGAATGATTTCTAATCACTACGTTTGAAATCTAAAGTGTTCTGAACTACTCAAATTATCAAAAAGAGTCCCTTACTCAAAATTCAGATTAATTGAATTTGGGTTGCTTGGGGGGGGGGAAACTTACATTTCCTAATTTTTATAAAAGTAACAAGTTTTCTAATGTAACATTTGAGAAAAAAAAAACAGAAAGAAAAAAAATTCACACCATCCATACTTGTGTCCCTAAAAGTGACTTTTTAAGATTTTGGTCAATTTCCTTCTAGTCTTTTTTCTCCATGAGATTGTGGTACCAATATACATACAATCCTGTGCGTGATAGTGAAACTTTTTCTTTTGTATTTTAATGAGGATTTTATTGTGTGGATAATAAAGGAATAAAAAATGACTTATAATTAGGGTTTCTGTGTCTATATTTTCAATATAAAAAGTGTATCTTAGGGGCGCTTGGGTGGCCCAGTCGGTGAACTGCATGGCCAACTGCAGCTCAGGTCATGATCTTGTGGTCAGTGAGTTCAAGCCCCGCATCGGGCTCTGTGCTGACAGCTCAGAGTCTGGAGCCTGCTTCAGGTCCTGTGTCTCCCTCTCTCTCTGCTCCTCCTCCACTCGCACTCTGTCTCTCTCTGTCTCTCAAAAATGAATAAACGTTAAAAAATTTTTATAAAAACGCGTATCTTAGGTTGCTTCTTGCTGCAAATAACAGAAAACCCAACTCGAACTGGCTAAGATAATAAAGATATTTATCATGCCGCACAACAGAAAGCCCAAAGTAGAGTATACTACAGAATGTTGGCCAGCCTGACAATGACATCAAAGATCTAGGTTCTCACATCCTCCTGAAGTGGGCTTCATCCTCAGACTGGGGAAGAATAGTCTCTTCCTTTCCAGGGAAAGAGAATGCTTTGTGCACAAATTCTTCCAACAGATTTTTCACCTCTCAGGAGATGAGTTGGATCCCATTCCCACCTCTGACCCAGTCCCTGGGCAAGGAAAAGGGCTTACCCTTGCCGGCTTACACCAAGATTCTCGAGAGGAATGCGTGTCGGTGAGTCAACTGCCTTTCCCTCCAAAGAGGAAAACAGATAGGGAGGTCTCTTTAGTAGACTGACAGAGCAAGCAGTGCGTGCAATGTTTACAGAAAATATTTAACATCTTTCAGTGGCTAGTTGCTTCACCTACTGCATGAAATCCAGCCCTAGATAACTTCTAGTCTCTTTATGCTGGGGTCCACGTCCACTCTGCTTCTCTAACTTTATTTACGGGCCATTTCCAAGATAATTTTACGTTCTAATCAGTCTTTATTCTCCCTTCTTCCATGAACACAGTATTTTTCCATCTGATTATGTCCTTTTTATCTTTTTAGTTTATTTATTTATTTTTGAGAGAGAGAGGGAGCGAGAGAGAGGGAGAGGGAGAGGGAGCGAGGGGTAGAGAGAGAGGGAAAGAGAGGATCCCAACCAGGCTCTGCTCTGTCAGCACAAAGCCGGATGAGGGGCTCCATCTCTCTAACTGTGAGATCATGACCTGAGCCAAAATCAAGAGTTAACACAACCGACTGAGCCACCCAGGCGCCCCTGATGATGTCCTTCTAATCAAGGTTTACTTCAACTTCCACTGCATAACCAACCTCCATATTTTTGTGTAATTATAGAACATTGTTTGGACAGCATTTCTTCCATACACCTGTTGGTTTACCTCTTAACAGCCATGTCTTACATTTGTCTGTCTAACACCTCTTCCTCCAGGCATCTTGCTAATGGCACCCCAAATTTCAATAAAGAAATACCCCTCCCACTTGCCATCCACATGCCCGTAAGCTCTGGTTAACAAGACCAGACAGCCACAATGACCATTTGAGGGATGGACATATGACGCAATCAGAGTCCATTGGACTCAATTCTAGGACTTTTGGAACTGTTTGGCAGAAAGAATTTGTTTCTTGTTGGATTGCTGATGGGATTTAAATCTGGAAATCCCGGCAGACATCTTCCTACCAAAGAGACAGCCTTCCTGGGAATGAAGCCAACATAAGGTAAAGCAGATATAAATCATGAGATGGAACAGATAAGACCAAACTCAGAGAATACCACTCGACTACCTAGATAGACTACCACTAGAAATCCAGCGAAGCCTAAACACAGTGCTACCTCTGCCCTTTTCAGATGTGAATGAAGGCATTCTCTTTTTCACTGACACCAATTTGAATTTGATTTTGTCACTTGCAATCAAGAGAACCATGGCTAATATGGCTCTTCTATTATCCTAATTCTGTTTATTCTTAAAGGCTCAGTGTCCTCTCTTCCAAGAAGTCTTCTCCATCCGCCATAGTCTTCACTTTTTTCCTCTCTTCTAAACACGTAGCATTCAGGGGCACCTGGTTGGCTCAGTTGGTTGAGTAACAGACTCTTGATTTTGGCTCAGGTTATGATCTCACTGTTCATGGGATTGAGCCCCATGTCAGGCTCTGTGCTGACAGTGCACAGCCTGCTTGGGATTCTCTCTCTCCCTCTCTTTCTCTGCCCCTCCCCTGCTCCTATTCTCTCTCTCTCTCTCTTTCTCTCTCTCTCTCTCTCTCTCTCTCTTAAAATAAACTTTAAAAAACCAAACACATAGCATTTAAACCATAGCAGTTTCTCTGTTAATGGCCTACTGTGCCTTTTTAAAAAATGAGTTTTAACTCAAAGTACAATATTGTAGACAAAGGCCATGTTTCATGGGTCTTTTGTATTCATATCAAGACCTGAAGTGGAGCTTAGCACATAGTAGGCAGTCCTTCATTTATGGTATGACATTTCTAAAAAAAAAAAAGAAGAAGAAGAAGAAATAGAGATGTTTATTATGCAGAGGGTACTTAAGAAGGTCCCAAGATGCTATTGTACTTTTCAAATATAATGTGAGTTTCAATCATTTTCCTGCTGTGACTCGAAAGGACACACCTATATCAGTCTCTGAGGGAGGTCCTTGAAAATAGAGCCCCATCACCACCACCACTGGTTTCTATGTCATTTGAAGAACCTGAGAAAAAAAATAAAGACCAAAACCTAGTTATTAAATTAATAGGAACAAGGTGAGTCATTAGGAGTGATAGTCACATGAGTTTACTAATACCGGAGCCCACACCAGAAAGAGTTAATTATCTAGTCTTGTCAGCACTAGACCAGAGAGGTTTCCCTCAGAGTGAGAAAAGCAGAGAAATCACATTTCTTGTGTACAGCTCACTCCCAAGAGAAATAAAGTCGATTGGAAGCTACCATACTCAGTGATTCCCCTTATATTTACAATCAAATATGTCATCCGAATTCCCCCTGGAAAGGATGAAGAGAAGAAAACCAGAAAGCCACATACCTCCACCTCGAAGGAAACATCAAGGGCAAGGAAGAAACATTCCCATCCCTCAACATGTGCCCCTGGCCGATGACCTTGGTCAAACCTTAGGAGCATGTGACTGGCGGTTGAGAACGATCTGCTCTTAAACTCTTCATGATAGCAAAGAATTCCCAAAGAGATTTTGTGGAAATGGTCTGAAAGACTGGGTGATACCATCGGGTGGTACACCCGATGTGACTTCGTACGAAAAATTCCTTTCTTTTTTTTTTTTTATTATCTCAGTCCCAGCTTTTTCTCCTTCAAAGTTTGCTTTCTAAATCTTTCTTTTCCATGTTTTTGGGACTATGCTGAAGTGGAATTTTATGCTTCAAGAGGAGAGTTGATGAATCATGGAAAGTGTAATTGACAAAGAATTGGCATGTTTTTCGCTCTTCTTTTTTTTTTCTGCATCAACTGAATAAGATTAGTGTCTTACATGGATTATTTTTTCAATAATAGAGAAGGCTATGTTGGCAACAAAAATTGCAAAATAGCAACATCATAAGCTTGCCTAACCATCCAGTGGAAGCGAATTTTCAACTTGAAAAATACTCCTGGTCCAGCAAACCAAGGACCTGAGTGACAATTACAACTGAAATCATTAAACATTTGCTTTTCCTCCTACTGAGAAATTGGATCCTCTAGGATTCTTAGAAGGAGAAGGCAGAAACATTAGGGGAAGACCTTACATAATAACCTTTCTGTAAAGCTTGGATGCCACAAATGATTTTGTGAGACATTCAAGTCACATGTCATTAATCAGAAATGACAGTCTTTATTCACATATATTTGACTGAAGCTGCATAATTTTAGACTCCAATAGGTCTAGATAAATGACCCTAAGTATTGTACTTTTTCAAATTGACAATGATTGATGATGGAGGGAAAGAAATGAATGCCGAAAAGGGACCCTGAAGTAAACACTGAAAATCGTTTGCGCTACTTTGAGGGGAAAAAAAAAGAGTTTGGGGACTTTTTTCCTTCTAGACTCCTTCTCTTTCTGAGCATCTCTAGCCCTTTAATTTTCAGTTTAATCATCTGGGCATCGCGAGACTCTCAGTATTACGCTCAGATCTCAATGAAAAACGGAGACTGATTTAGTTATGCTTGTTCAAATAGTCAGAAAGGGAAGATAATGACTAATTACAATTCATCCACTCCACAAATGTTTCCTGGGCCTATTATGTCCCAGGTGCTATTCTACATACTAGGGCTTCAGCAGAAACTAAAATGAATATAGTTTAAGTTTTGGGGGAGCCCACGTTTTAGTGGAAAGAGGCGATATCCAAGTGAACAAATAAATAAATGGGATTATTTCAGAGAGTGCTAAGTTGCATGAAGAAAATAAAATAGAGTGATTTAATAGAAAGTGATGTGGGATGGGGATTTCATTTGATAGGTCAAGGAAGGTCTCTCTACGAGATGACATTTTAGCTGAATAGGAGCCAGTGTCTCAAAGAGCACAATATACAGACAGAGTAGTAAGTGTAAAGGCCCTGAGGCAGGGACAAGCTTAGCATATGGGAAGAATAAAAAGTAGGCCAACATGGCCCCTTTAGTGAGTAAGAAGAGAGTGGCAGTAAGTCACAACAGTGAGCTAACCAGGGGCCAGATTATATAAAGCCTTTTAGGTCATTGTAAGGAATTGGGAGTCTGAGGCTATACGAGGTTTCAATTAAGCAGAAGGAACACTCGATCTCATTAAAATAATGAGACTAAGGCCCCGTTGGACCCTTATGAGCAAAGCCTTGTGCCGGATACACTGTGTACAATCTCCTTGCAGAGAAAGGATTGTCATTGCCTTTTAAAGATACGGACATAACAGGCTCTGAGCAAGATCACAGACCTAGTAAGTTATGAAGGCAGGGTTCAGATTCTAACTTCAGTGTATCTCATTCCAGAGTCAGAAACTGCCCACCACCCTCTACAGTGTCCTGTCATCTGCATTTTCTTATTTTCCCAGAAATATTAAAGGGACTAATACGCACATATACCATATTGCTGCCTTCAATGAATACGTAACAATGCTTATCAATGGTGTATATAGTGGTGAGTGGGGCAATTCATAAAGTCTATGTCAAATGTTTGTGTGCATTTTTGATCCTTTTTTCCCCCTTAATAATTGCTTGAGGCTATTTCTTACTAATCCTCCCTGGGGAACAGCTTTCCTAGATGACCTGAGTGGGAGCCTCTGACAGGCAGGTGTTATCAAACAGGTATTTACTTAAAGTTTTTTTTTAACGTTTATTTATTTTTGAGAGACAGAGACAGAGAGCGCATGAGCAGGAAAGGGGCAGAGAGAGAGGAGACTCAGAATCCGAAGCAGGCTCCAGGCTCTGAGCTGTTAGCACAGAGCCTGATGTGGGGCTCGAACTCACGAATCGTGAGATCATGACTTGAGCTGAAGTTGGAAGCTTAACTGACTGAGCCACCCAGGTGCCCCAGGTATTTACTTTTTTATCCACTCGAAGATTTACTGAGTGCTCACTATGGTTGTAGATACTAAGGAAACAATGGTGGATGGAACAGCAAAAATTGCTCTTTATGTGAAGCTCACACTCTAATGGAGTCATTATCTATACATATGTCATAATATAACCCAAATTACTTCTCCCCAAAGCTTTCCACAGTGTTTATGACCCTCTTTTGTTACCATTTCTATGAAAAAGTAAATATATCTGCTAAGTGTCGCAGGCAAAACATAATAACAGGAACACCGGGGTGGCTCAGTTGGTTAAGTGTCTGACTCTGGATTTTGGCTCAAGCTGGGATCTCACAGTTTGTGGGATCAAGCCCCCCATTGCGTTCCACACTGTCAGGGCAGAGCCTGCTTGGGATTCTCCCTCCGCCCCCCCGCCCCTCCCCTGCTCGTGCACTCTCTTTCTCTCTCAAAATAAATAAATAAACTCTAAAAAAAAAAAAAGAAGACAAAGAAGAAAACTTTTAAAGAACACAAGTAAATTAAAGTAAAATACAGTACCAAAAATCCTCACCTGATTGATCGATGCAGAATATTCAAATACATAGCCAGATTAATTTATAAATCTTCCAACATGGACCCAGTGAGTATTTGTGAAAAGTAATAATGTGAATAATAACTGAGTAATAGATGGAGAATAAAGATATTTGTGGATACATAGTGAGAACCTTAAGAGCCTCACATGCATAAAAATGAAGCAATTGATATTAATACATAAGTGAAAGACGACAGTAAAACTTTGTTAACCAGATCATCTTCCCCATTGTTGCCTCTAACTCGATTACTCACACAGCTAAATATTACTAGCACCATGTTTCAATGACAGAAAAATAAGAAAACAAGCAAAGAAAACAATTTGCTAAAGAATAAGAAACTGGAGAGCAGGACCTACATTTTGCTTATCCAGCACCCCATCTTACTTAGAGTGGAAATTCTGTAAATAACAGAAATGTAGAAATGCACAACTTCCAGTAATTCCACTGCTGGGTATTTACCCAAAGAAAATGAAGAGACTAATTTAAAAATATGTAGGCACCCTTATGTCCCTTGCAGCATTATTTATTTCATTTTTTAAATATTTATTTATTTTTGAGAAAGGGAGAGAGAGGCAGAGTGTGAGTGGGGGAGGAGCAGACAGAAGGAGACACAATCTGAAGCAGGCTCCAGGCTCTGAGCTGTCAGCACAGAGCCCGACGTGGGGCTCAAACTCATGAACCGCGAGATCATGACCTGAGCTGAAGTCGGACGCTCAACTGACTGAGCCACCCAGACGCCCCACTGCAGCATTATTTATAAGAACTAAGGTATGGAAACAAACTAAGTGTTTATCAATAGATGAATGGATACAGGAGGGGTGTGTGTGTGTGTGTGTGTGTGTGTGTCTGTGTGTGTGATGGAATATTACTCAGCCACAAAAAAGAATGAAAACTCACCATTCATGACATATGAATGGTCCTAAAGGGTATCACGCTAGGTGAAATAAGTCAGTCAGAGAAAGACAAATACCATATGATTTCACTCGTGTGGAATTTAAAAAACAAAATTAAAAAAGAAACCAACCAAATAAAAACCGAAACAGACTCATAACTACAGAGAACAAACTGGCAATTACCAGGGAAGGGGAATGGGTGAAATAGGTGATGGGAATTAAGAGGTACAAGCTTCCACTTATAAAATAAATAAGTTACAGGGCTGGAAAGTACAGTATAGGGAACATAGTTAATAATACTGTAATAACTTTGTATGGGGACAGATGGTAGCTACACGCATCATGGCAAGCACGGTGTAACATATAGAATTGTCAAGTCACTATTTTGTACACCTGAAATGAATACAACATTGTAGGTCAACTATACTTTAGTAAAAAAGAAGTGCACACTAAAAACATTCATTCATTCACTCAGCGAATGTTTAATGAGCATCTACTCTAGTGTACACCAAAGGTTGCCTTTCAGCAGGTGTCGCGGTCCCCCCTCCTTGCCACTTCCCATGACAGAGCCACAAATGCTCGTTCCCTATTCTCCCAGGTTCCCCAGACAGTTGGGGACTGTGATCCAGATCTGATATGAGAGACATTAATTTTCCCTCCTTTTCTTATTTGGATATTCTCATGTGAAGACTGGACCTTAGGTTATAATAGTCATCTTGTGAATTTGAGGTGACAAGTCTGAGTATAAAAACCGAGTTGGGGGGGGGCGCTTGGATGGCTCAGTGGGTTAAGTGTCTGACTCTTGTTATCAGCTCAGGTCACGATCTCAAGATCGTGGGATTAAGCCCTGCAGAGCCTGCTTGGGATTCTCTCTCTCCCTCTCTCTTTGCCCCACCTCCAAATAACTAAATAACTAACTAAATAAATAAATATTAAAAAAAAACAAGAGACCATGGATGTTGGAATAGATTTTATAGGTTTTATATACATTGTTAAATAGCTAAGCTAACATGAAGCCATGGGCCTCCAGACTTCTATTACATGAGAGAAGTAAATGTCTTCATTTTTTAATGAAGTGTGATGGAATTTTCTCCCAGTTGCAGCTGTGATCGTTCTGACACTGTCAAGATTACCAAGATGTCCAGTCAGTCAGATATGCCCACGACTACCCTTGAAGGGGGAGGCTAAGGAATGTATACGAATAGCAACGCCATTTAAATAAAGACTTTTAAAAGTTAATCATGGGTAATAAGAAATAAAATGTCCAGCTGGGTAAGTGTTGGAAGTCTTAGTAGAATACATAGCATTTAAGCTAGAATTCGCGTTGAACCTCTGACATAATTCACGCAAGGTAAACTGTAATAAGAGCCTTAAAGAAATGTAGCTAACTCAGTGTAAAGTTGGAAAAGAAGACAAGATACACAAGGTACTCTTCAAGGTACTGTGAGACCCAGGGAGAAAAACAATAAGGCTCGTTCACTGCCTTCAGGCAACTTAAAATATTTAGTGGAGGTTGTGAATGCACATCTGAAATAAGAAAGATTAAAACATGTCAGGTTTCAAAGTAAGACTATAAAGGCTTCTTTCCCTCAGACAGAAGATCTGAGGTGCAAGTTCAAGACTACCCACTGGGCGCTTTCCAGGAAAGGTTTGTTGGCATCTCAGTGGGTGGTTTCCTGCCTGCAGCCTTGGGCTGTGGAATCTCAGTGAACTTGTCTTTCATCCAGTGGGCTGAGCTGTACCCTCTGTGGTGAGGTGTGAATCTCCGTCCTGGGGGAGCCCTCTCCCAGATTTACTCCTTCCTGTATTCTTTAGATTCTCTCTATTCCTTGGTAGCCCGTTCTCTGGTGCCAGTTAATAATTATTTCACATTAAACCTTGCCAGGTTGAATTACTATATGATTTCTGTCTCCTGACTAGACCCTGACTGGTACCTGTAGCATTTTATATCCACCACCCCCCCCATATCCTGCTTGGGGTGTTTTACTGTTTAGGAATGTGATAAAGGCTCCAAGAAGCATCAACTGTCAGGCGCAACTAAGTTTCCCGGGTTTATTTGCCCATAAGACCTGTTTATAGACAAGCACCTGTTGCACCTGTTACTCAAGTATCTTAAAGTACACCAGTACTCCACAGATCAGTTTCGGAAATGCTATTTTGGGGACTCATCACTAATCCAGTGAAGGTTTCCTAAGAAGGTACAAGTGCTCACAACCTTGCAAGTCCATCTTTTCCTGAAGAAAACGTTCAGGACATGGTACCACCAGGCAGCTTCCGGTAAATGGAGATGTGCATGTGAATTGTGAACGTGCAAAATCCCACGGGGAATTTTAGGTGGAAAGAAAAGAGAGAAGGGAGCATTTCATTTTGACTAAGGGGTGTATCAGGAAGCCAGTTTCAGAAGCAGGGACATATGAATTCAATCTGAGAGGACAAATGGATTTTGGCAGAGCTGCATATAATGGAGTGGGAAGGCAAAACAGGCATATGAAATAGGATGAAAAGAGGTAAGAGTACTGATGGGGACTCACACTACTCTGTGGCTTACGTAGAAAAGGGAATGTATTGGCGTGAATAATTGTTGCAGGAACAAGTGGGTCCAGAAAACTGTCATGACACCAGACTCAGGTTTATTCTTTTTTTTTAAGTTTTTATTTATTTATTTTGAGAGAGAAAGAGAAAGAGAGAGAGAGAGAGAGATTGGGGGAGGGGCAGAGAGAGAGGGAGAGAGAGAATTCCAAGCAGATTCAGCACTCACGAGACCATGAGATTGTGAGCTGAGTGAAATCTAGAGCCAGACGCTTAACCGACTGAGCCACCCAGGCGCCCCGACTCTTGCATTTTATGCTTTATTCTTGCATCTCTTGGCTTCACCTTCCTCTGTTGGATTCCATTTTCACCAATGGGAGTGTCTCCTGGTTTGTTGTGATAACCTTACGTTTGTTCCTGAGCAAACTAAGGAACAAATAGAGACTTTTCCCTTCCCTGGAGATCTAGGCTATGACTGGGTCCCGTGCTTGTCTTGAAATCTATTCCCATGGCTCATGAGATGTGATGCTCTAACTGGCCAGGGTGCACATGTCCAACTTTGGGCCAAGAATGGAATTGGCAATACCCATGCCACACAGACAAGGGAGAACCAGGAGTTCAGTTGCCAAAAGAAGAGGCATGGATACCAGGCAAGCAAACAACTCCACAGATTCTATCTCACTCTGAATATAGGGAAGAGCAGAAGATGGACCTTGAAATTCAGGCAAGCCCGGTCCATAGGTGAAATCATTATTTAACACATGAGACATAGGTAAGTCTTAATTAACTCTAAGGCACACATCAACCTTGTCAAACCAGCAGCAAAAGCCACAAGTGAGGGGGAAGCCACAAGTGAGGATCTAAAGGCGGTCTCACTATACAGAGGAGGTATCAAGAATGTTTGAAGCTTTTCAGAGTTCCTGGTGTTAATTCCATTCTGGTATTTTGTGAGCAACTTTCACCGATGACACTTTTATGGGGAGTAGGGTAGGGACTAAAAATAAAGTAAGATGGCACTTCTCCCCCTGACAGTGGGGTCATACAGCTGATACTAGATACCTGAAGTTCAATGCCAAAATGCAAACACCAAACATGGCTCCATTAGAATGTTCTTTCTCAATTCCTCATTATCCGGGAGACTTAATATTAGATGAGCAAACGAAAGCTGCCACGATGCTGATGGACCCCGGTGAGGAACTGCGAACAAGATGTGAACACGCTTAATAAAATGACCAGCTCTTGCTGATATATAGCCAACTAATTACCTGCCAAATATCCAGGCTGTGTTCTCCCAGCTGGAATTGATAGCAGGTTGTCAGTGTGAGAGGGGACAAAAAGGCAGTTCAGGATTGGGAAATAAGAAGAAAGGTTTGATATATTATAGTGGACACTGTTACTCTACATCAAATTATCCTGGGCTGCCTAGAGTCACACTGTCAGACAGCCCCAAACTGGTACTTTTAGGGAAATCTAGAGTGATTTAGAATCCTAGCCACATACCAAATATCAGGGACCGGGTGGTGAGAGCTATTTGTAAGGGTTGGCTCTCAGAAACAGAGAAAAGAGAAAGTATGCTAGGATTGTAGAACTCAAGAAATAGGTGTCTTTTTTGCACTTGTCCCTTACTCTGGGACCCTAAAATATGCATATATACATCCTTCATAAAAAGAGAAAGAGAGAAGGAGCTCACGTGGGGGAGGGGGGAGGGACAGAGGAGATCTGAAGCAGGCTCCATGCTGACGGCCGAGAGCCCAACGCGGGGCTCAAACCCACAAACCATGAGATCGTGGCCTGAGCCAAAGTCGGATGTCCAACCGACTGAGCCACCCCGACGCCCCAAAAGACATTCCCTCTTATGAAGAACATCCGTTTTGGAAACCCTCTGCTTGTCACACTGCTATTAATTTGGAGAGCATGGAGTTGCAAATCTCCTAGTGCTTAAGACTAAAGTTGAGCTAGAGATTTCTAAGTAAAAAGCTGGCGAAGTAACGTGACCCCTAGAGTTTGGTCCTTTGGCAAGAACACGCAGGTGCATTTTAAAGACTCATCTCACTTAAGCAGGCAGAAGCTATCTACCAGTGCCTGGGAATTAAGAGACTTTGAATGAAAGTAGAACCCACTAACTAGGTGCTTAAGGAAAAAGCATTTGGCCTATTGGTAGGCTGGTCAAATTCTTGACCCAGTTGTCAAGCAAGGATCATGGTGCTGTTCCAATTTAGCCATAATTTAGCCACAATTTAGCCACACATATCAGTTTTACATCCAAAGATGAACACCTAACTCTCACACAAAGGGGTATTGACCAAGAAAGCCTGGGGTGTTGGCACTTTCTGAACATAAAATGATAGAAAGCAAAATAAGACATGTAATAATAGATCACAAAAGCAAGAGCTACAATTTGTTCATTTGCTCAAAGGGTCGGAGTCCCTCATTTACTATGTTTTTTTTTTTCCCCTCTTTTCCAGGACAACTGAATGTAGGGCATACCATAGTATGGAATCTTCTTCAACTAGCTAGTGGCTTTATTTAATTAGCTCATCTACTTCTTCCATATTCATCTGTAGTTCCTTCCTTTTTCTTATTTCAACATGTAATGCCCTTTGGTCGGTCCCTCAAGACATGGGATATTTCCAAATTAGTGGTCTTTCATTACAAGCAATAGAAACTAACTCTGGTCAATTTAAGACAAAGAGAATATGTTATTTGTAGAATAAGGAGTTGAACACTCATAAGAACTTGGAAAGGAAGAACCAACCTACCATGGAGAACTCAGACTGGAAATTCCTAGACTTTAAAGTATTTTTTCCAAATCAACATGATGAGAGGAATCATCTAGAAGTGCTTGCTAAGACTTAATCCTGATCCCAGTCCAAATTTGCTGAATCAGAATTTTTCAGGGAGTAGCCTAGAATCGTCACACTTACCGGAAGAGACTGAGGAACACTACAAAGGGTTAACATTAATTCTACTCCATTGGCCCTCAGGCTCTGCTCCAATTGGCAAGTTCCAGGAAAAGATAATCTGATTGGCTCACCCAAGAACAGGTGTCCCTGGTCCATCAGCTATGGCTAGAGGGCTGTGTCAGAGGACCCTGCCCAACGTGTCAGAGGAGGAGAAATCACAAAGAGCAGGGGAACCACCAAGAAGTGGTGCCTATTCCCAATATGATAAGCCAAACCTGTGTAGAATTCATTATCAGATCTTTACAATTCACTTAGAGTTCTGAAATATTATATCAACAGTTTTTAAAACTATGAAACCTCGCTGTCTGAACAATTAGAGGGAACGTCCCACTGGCAAACCCAGTCTGGATCAGGAGTTTGCATGAAGTGGAAAGAAGTCAAGACACAAAGCCTTACAGTGACAAATGCAACATCTGGGACATCACTTAGGCTGTGGAGGGCCAATGCCTCTTCCCAACTCCTGGGCTCACAACCGGCAATGCCCTCAAACTGGAGTCTGTCCCAGCTGTGCTGTATGGGAAGCATCAAGACAGTGTACGAGTTTGGGAAGTCCTTGGCACCCCATTCTTGGCTGGCTTTGGGGTGTTACCTACCATGTCTTCTGCTCTTCTTCCCCCAGGAGGCCCCACAGAGAGTGATTTTGCCAAATGATGGCAGCTTCACAGACAACCTTCTTTGTCCACAAGGTCTTAGTCACAGCGAACATTCAATAGATGGTTTTGCTGCAGGCGTACTTTCAAATGCCAGAAAAGCATCTGACAGTGTTGGATGTTTGCAGGGCTATTGTTGGGAAGATAAGCGCTGTCCCATGTTCAATCATTTATTCAACAGTCGCCCAGGGAAACTAAAGAGAGGAGGCAAGTGGGCTTGGATGTTTTGGTGGGGTTTGCAGAGAAGAATTTCTCTCTTTATTTTATATACGTCAAACCACAGACAGGGAATACAAACAGTAGCTAGGTCACTTGGCCTCACTTTAAGGGACGGACTGTAAGAGTTGACTCTAGGCAATGTCCTCACTTAAAAGGCAGGCTGAGAGCAACAGAGAACAAAGCCACAAAACTGATTATGTCGGCACACACCAAAGGCAAATTTACCCTTTTCTCAGACTCCTATTAGATGCTTTGTAATGCTCTGAGAGGATCTTCCTTTGCAGAAAGTATGTTACGTGCACTGTTAATGTCCCCTAGAATCCACCCGCTCTTCTGGTAACAATTCTCTAATTTTCCATTGGGGAACAACCTGTCCCTGTTCTTAACTCCATATACTTCCAGTGGAACCGAATCCAAACTCTCCAAGGATGAACATGTGACTTGAGCTTAACCAATCAGAGCAGTACATTATGGTAGCCCACCATGATTGGTTATGCTTGAACACAAGACCCAATCAGAACCAACCGAACACAATGAGGTTTTACTGGGCTGGTGAGAGACTACATTCTCTTTTCTGCTGGGAATGCCAGCAGAAAGGATATTGTAAGCCAGTACTTCCAGGAATCAGTGAGTGGAACCGGGGAATGAAGATAACACAGTAGATGACAGAGAAAATGAGCCTAATGACTTGTCTGGGCTCTTGGCACCAGCTGTGCCTGAAGCCAGTTCTGTCCCTGGACTTTTTCAGTTATATGAGCAAATAAATTCCCTTATTTCCCCTAAGCCAATTTGATTTGGGGTTTTAATCTCCCACAACTGAGAGTCCTAATTAAAACAGGAATGAACACAATAATGCATTTTGTTAATTCTATTTCTTTAAAAACTATCTATTGCACACCTGCTGTGGGGCTCAATAGTAGAAGTAGAAAGCATTGTTCTTCCACCAAACGTTGCTTAGTTGCTCAAGGAAGAGACAATGTTCGTACATGCATAAGGTACAGAATCATTTCTACTTAAAACAATGAGAAGATTTAAGCCTTGTGTATCAAGTGATACATGAAAGGGTTAAGGTGATACAGAGAGAAATGTCAATATAGTAGAAGGCAGAAGTTGGGTTTTCTTGGGAGGTGAGATCAGCTGGCTGAATGTTAAGTTTGGCATTTCTTCTCCCTTAGCCAGACGGGCCTGGGGCAAAGGATTTAAGCTTGAGACAACACTAAGAGTCACGGTCAACTTTGAGATCTTCTTAGGTGCCATGGGAAAATCTAACCAATTCAACTTCCCCATCTCACGTGCTCTTTGTTGAGGGGATTTGGAAACTATCCCAGTGCTCCAGAGGCTGGGTCAGATCAGCCAAAGTCATCTTGCCATCCCCTGCAATACCTGTTAGAAAATGTACTATTCTTAAACTAAAGAATTATTAATAAAGTCAATATTGATTAAAAGTTAAGGACTCTTTTATTTAAAATCAGTAAAGTCTTATTATTGATTTCACATGAAAATTGTCTAAAAATCAGTCAACCAACATCTCTAAGCATCCATTGTAGATCCAGTCCCCCAGCGGTGGGGGACTATGAATGTTTATATGTAAGACCCTGTATTCCATGAGCTACTGTATTTCCAGTAGCAAAGTACACAACAAAGGAGATAATCACTAAGTGCTTATTTGTGTGTTAACTAAAGTGCAGTGGTTGGTTCAAGAAGAGAGGGTCAGAGGTGCCTGGGTAGCTCAGTCGGTTAAGCGTCCGATTTCAGCTCAGGTCATGATCTTGCAGTCTGTGAGTTTGAGCCCTGTGTCAGGCTCTGAGCTGTCAGCCCGCTTCGGATTCTGTGTCTCCTTCTCTCTCTGCCTTTCCCCCACTCATGCTCTGTCTCTCTCTGTCTCTCAAAAGTGAATAAATGTTTTAAAAAACTTAAGAAAAAAAAAGAAGAGGGGGTCGGAATGTACAACAATTCTAAAGGCAAAGTTTACATATTTGGCAATTTTTTTCCACTAAGTCCAATACCAGGCCTTACAGAAGGTACACTCAATATAGAGTTGTGGATTAAACAAGGTTTGCTGAAGAAGATGTCTCAGAGTAATATTTGGAAGACACAGGCCGGGGGCTGGGGGTGGGAATACCCCGCTTCTACTCTAAGATTCTGTCATATGGGAAAACACACCGGAACTGTCACTGAAAGACTGGTTTGATTGGTTTGGCTGGACTTCCAAAGCCTCCTGTATGCTCACAAGTGAGTGAAAGATGGTTTAGGAGGTGCTAAGTTCCTGTGTGTTGGACCCCGGAAGCCTTTTTTCTTTATAACCTTTCTTTCCCAACCTTACCCCGCCCATTAAAAACCAATCAGGGCAGGGGTGCCTGGGTGGCTCAGTCGGTTAAGCGTCGGACTTCAGCTCAGGTCATAATCTCCCGGTTCAGGGGTTCGAGGCCCGCATCGGGCTCTGTGCTGACAGCTCAGAGCCTGGAGCCTGTCTTCAGATTCTGTATCTCCCTCTCTCTCTGACTCTCCCCTGCTTGCGTTCTCTCTGTCTCTCAAAAATTAAAAAAAAAAACAAAAAACAATCAGGGCGGAGATTGGATACATAACTGCAATGTAATTACTTCCGGTAAAGGAAGTCAAAAATCTTAAAGAGCAAGTGAGGTTGCCTAGCTGTGTGTGTTTCCCTGGGTCATCTTACTCTCTCCCTCACTGTATTCCATCCAAGACCTGAAATACCACTATCCTTTCATAGTATAGCATCCTAGCGTATTTGGGAAAGTCCTTCTTTGCCCAGGAATGGCTTGGATGGAGTGAGAATATGTATGTTCAGTCTGCTTTTCTATGTGCCCAACATTCTGTCACAGCCCTCACCACACTATTTGGTACATTTGTCCATAATTGCCTGAATCTCCTTGCTTCTGCCCATGCCGCCCTGTAGTTTATTCTCAACCCCGCAGTCAGAATGATCTGCTCCGATGTAAGTCAGACTGTGTCATTCTCCTGCTCAAAATTCTTGCTCCCTTTCTCACTCAGAGTAAAAGCTTATGTCCTAATCATGGTCTCACACCCATGGTTCTAGCATGAACAGGAAATTTACGAAACCTGGGGAGGCTTAAAACAAAACAATGTGGATGCTGTACCCCAAACCAATTACACCCATTACTGGAGCTGTTACTTACTTTTAAAGGCTCCCCAGGCGATTCTTTTTTCTAGTAGGATTATAATGAATTTTGAACATACACAGAAGTAGACAAAATGATACACTGACTTCCGTGTACCCAACACCCAGACCCCACATCTCTCAACCTACGGCCAAGGCTGCTCCCTCCACATCCCCATATACTTCTTCCATCTTGCACTATTACGGAGCAAATCCAAGGCATCATTTCCTCCGATCCAAAAATATTTCAGTATGTGGCTCAGAAAGGTAAGGACTCTTTTTTTTTTTCAACATAACCACAATATTATGGTCACACCTAAGGAAAGAAAATCATAGCTAACGTAATCCACTGTGACGATTGAGAACTACTGCCTCGAACAGCCTGCCTCTCTTTCTACCTCCCAGTTGGACTTCACCCACGTTCCTCACCCTCATTTCCTTCCAGCCGCACTGGCTGCCTTGAGTCTGTGCATGGGTCATTCTGTGAGTCTCCCTGCCTGGATGCATGTGCCTTGGATGGACACACAGCCCCTTCCCCTGCCCACTGTCACTCTCTCATAAGGTTTTCTTCGATTATTCAAACTTGTAGTATGTTCTCTACTGACCCCTCCCTCTGCTTATTTTTCTCCAGTGCACTTTAGTAAGTGCTCAATTACTTAATGAATTAATAAAACTATATTCCCCATCAGAATAGAACTCCATTAGAGAAGGCACCATGTAAATATTTGCTGACCAAATGCATGAATGAATGATAATAATAGTATTATTAATATCATGGCTCCAAAATAGGCCAATAGGATGATGGGATAAAGCATAAGAACTCAAATCAATAGATACTCTATTTCATAAAGCTCAGAGAAAAATCATAAAAGTTGTAAATAGAAGATGAGAATAATTGATAGGTAGTACCTTCACAATGAGCTATTCATGGATGCTAGGATGTTGGAAATAAAATCCTGAAGTCTGAGGCTAATATCAGAAAGGACAATTGTCCCCTTTTATTAAAAGTCCCCGTGGGCTGCTTGTACCATAGAATGAAGCCAGGTTGGCAAAAAGGGATTCCACACAGTCAAATAAAAGAAAAGGTTGTGATATACTGGTTAAGCTTAGCATTATGTAAATACATATGCATGCTTATATGATCCATATGAAAAAAACAACAACAACAGGGTATACCGGGGCAGATCCAAGTAGGCAAAATCCCAAGCATCCTCACTTGCTAAGCATTCGTATTCTCCTTTGCGGGAGAACCAGATCCTGGAGTTCATTGCACATGTCGCTGCTCTCACCGAGTCAGGAGCATTCTTGGCCATTTTCCAGGTACAGGAAACAGCAGGACAGTTGAGAATCCCTGAAAGGCTGGCGCTGCACACTCTGGCATAATACAGCCAGGTACCAAAGCCATTCTTCACTGACTCCCTCCGCAGGGCCAAGGAGGACAACTGGAAGCGGTCCTTCTGGAAACCATACCTAAACCAGCCCATGCCCACACTAGGCGCATTGAGTATTGGGCTCCGACATACCCAGGGAGCTAACCCTCGCTCTTCCTGGCTGCTAAGGCAGAAGACGTCATGCTTATTGTCACCTGGCAGATAGATATTGAAGGGCGCCACCCTGTAGCAACAGGGGGTGAGCTTCTATGAGTAAGGGTCTCCAGCCTGGCCCTCACTCCTCTGCATCAGGAATCATGGAAATTAGAGAGGTGTCCAGACGGTAGAGATGCCTCTCACTTCTTGACGATAACGCAGGAACACTGGAAACCCCCGATACTCCTGTAATAAGGACTCCAGTCATCAAAGTACATTTGTTACCCTCAAGAATCGGCCACAAGTTCAGCAACGGATGCCACCCATGAGTAGGAGTGATGGGGGCGTCTGGAGAACTGCACGGATTTCCGTGTCCATTACACATGCATTGGAAAACAAGACCATCACTGAAGTCATTTGCTCTGAAATTTACTTCCCATGCTCTACTGTTCCCAGCGAGAAGAGCTGCTGTGCTCATGGACACAGACCTGCTCTGTAAATGCAATTAGAAGGAAATGAAGTTTCACTGAAGACGCTAATGAATTTTCTTTGTGCCTGTTTTGTAGCTTGGGGGTGATAGGGACATCGGCTCATCTTTTCTTCCTATTAGAAGACATAAGAGTTTATGTGTATAATGATCTGATGTCTGTAGATTTACTAATTCCATCCAGAAGCATTAAAATAAGCATTATGCCGATGCACCAGTTGTGACAATGTGGCGTGACAGAACTTTGCCTGGGAAAAAAACCCCAGAAGAACTGGGTACTTTCCGCAGAACAGACCCATTTTTCTACCCTCTTTTTTTTTTAACTGCTGAAATATTGTTTGCCACAACTCTCCATTCATTTAAGCGGCTTAGAGCAGTTAGGTCCTGAAGTCCCCAGTGGCTTGCTGCTAGAAGTGACAAGGGCAACCGGTTCTCCTAAGAATGCAAGAAAGAGAACCTGGCCTTTTTATATTTGCAACTTTGCCAAACCTTGTGGAAGTTTGTAAACACCATAAAATATGTTACGATGTTTACAGCATATGTCTCTTATTGTTAAGAACTATTATGAAAGTAGGAGCAGAGTCTACTTCTTAAAATATTTTTTATATAATAGTTACGGCATCCAATTATACAATAGTAATTGTGAATAATTATACCAAACCCCAGTCTGTTTTATGACTACTTCTCACGCTGAGCTCGTATACTCCATATAAACACCATCTGTATCAAACATAAAACTCTTAGTTGCTCGAAGAATACAGGCGTACAAAATGCAGCTTATTAGTTCTGGGGCCAAGCAGTTTCATGGCTGTTGCCCGCCCCCATCCCCCCAACCACAGGAATCCAACGATCACCTCCTTCCTAGGCTGTGTTCTGTGTCGTTGACATATAGGCTACTTACCTATGAGCTCAGGTTGTTTGCAGGACTTGTGGCCCCCGTGTGCAGGCGGCTGACACTTGTCAGGGTGTTTGTGTAGCACTGAGTATGCTTAATATGTTCTGCGGAGTTCCGTCATTTCCCGTTATGTGTGGCGGTGATGTAAGCACTTGACATTGGCCAACTGGTGCTTCCTGAATTTCCCTTGGTGAAGTGCTAGTGAGGTCATGGGGCGCCAGCCTTCTCCTCCAGACATCCCCAAATGAAGGTTTGCCCCCGAAGAGACCCCTCACTCCATAAAAATGTTTCTCGATGACAGAGAACAACTTTAAGAAACGGGACTCTGATCTTAGCCCAGTGTTGGGTTCATACGATTTAAACCTCTGTGGAAAGTTACCTAACCTACTCAAGAGTCTGACCTTCCTATTTTGTTCAATATCAACGAAGCACCTATTTTTGTCCACGGTAATGTTCTTCAGCAAGAAACAAACTTCAGGTACAACCTGGAAATAAATTTCTTCACAGAAAGTAAGCCCACTCCAGAAAGGATAATTCGCACCCATTCTAAAGAATCATCTGCTTTATCTGGTTGCTTTTGTCTAGTAGTCGATTGAGGCCAAGCAGCCCATTTTTGGGCCCTTGATAGTCTAGAAGCAAATATCATTGCCACCTTTTCTTTGCACATTTAAATCCTGAAAAATTTTGCTGGTAATAGTCCCAATCTCCTTGCTAACTAAGATTTTAGGATTTAAACTGTGAGAAAACGCCCCCCCCCTTTTTTTTCTGCTAAGAAATTTCTACCTCCAAATAGCATAAGCAACAATGATTTTATTTTCTACATAGAAAAGGATAGCACATTTCCCCCACAGAATTATGTTCTGCTTTGAAAAGGACTATATAGCAGGACTCACATTCGTTGGCCAAAATATTCTGAACATCATTAGAAAGTCCCATGCTAGGCATGCCAGCATTTGGACACAATTTATAAAAATGTTATTATGGAGAAAATGGTGCCATCCTTCCAGGTAACTGTCCAAACATCCGAAGACGGATGTCTTAATTTGGCATCCAAAAAAGCACACATGAGGTCAGACTACATGTAGGTAATTTCCTCAGATGCTATTATTTGTCCCCTGGGATTCTACATACTCACTAGCAATTACAGAGGAGAGGATTAAGAATGAGCAGAGAGGAAGAGGGTAGAGCAGCAGGCCCGAACGATTTGGACTAACATCTTGTATCAAATTTGCAAATTACCAATTAAGGCAGGTTTAGAACATGACATCAGGCTCACTCATTGTGACAAAGTGAAAATCAAGACTCCCTCTCCATGTCACAGGGATGACATGTAACAAGGAATGTTATCAAAAAGAATCTTTTTGTTATCAGAAAGAATCTACTGGCAACGAGAGATCCTTGGATGCGAGGCAAACTGACCAGAAAGAAAAAAGTAGGGCAAAAATCTGAAAATACACCTAAGATGTGGCTCTCGAAATGACTGTGACTCTGGGGACTCCATATAAGTCATTCAAACCCCTGGCAAATGAAAGTCCCCAAATATTTATTCACCAGAATGCTCATGCCTGGTCTTCTGGGTGACAATGTTAGAATTGTCATCCATTTCTAGTTAATCTTAGCAAGTGACTGTTTGCAAAGGTAGCTATAGAGCTCTGTTCATTTAAAGTTAAGGCAATAATAAAATCTTGCAGATAGGGGACAAAGGATTAGAGAGGTCCTCACCCCTGTTATTTCCTTTAACAAGTGGTGGTCTGTGGTAGAACACACCCCACTTAGCTGGGGTGGGGGGGCTGCAGTCTTGGAAATGGAGTGGTAACTCACAAAGCAGTCGGCCGGGTCGCTACTGCATAATCCCTAAGGAGATGCACTCCCTATATAGTCATTGATTTCCCATGCTCAATATTGATTCACTGGATGCCTTAAATAATGCATAACAATCCACATCTACCCGATGTTCATCCATCTCAATCTTCCTTAAAACCCGATTTTTTTTTCTCTTTTTACACATGCAGTGCGATAGTCTGCTTTGGCACGTTTGTGGCACCTCCGGTCCCAACACCCGAACACCACAGGTCAAAGCTGTTTGCCAAACACAAAATAATTCCAGAGAGACCTTGGTAGAAGAAACAATCAGACTGGAAAGTATTCACACTAAAAACACTGCCATGTGGCATTACGCTCCGTGGAGAACACAGACTAGGTGGCATTCACCCTGGTTTACGGACTGTCCAACCACGAGGAAAACGGGTTAATTATGCTTTTCTTGTACTGATGAATTTCTGTCATCTATTATTGATCATCTGTCTATCTATCTATGTACCTATCTATCATCTGTTATCTATCTACATCTACTATCTATTCACACACGTATTTATTTACATAGTATATATACAGATATATAACAGATATATGTCCTAGAGATGGCATTCATATACAAATATTAGAAGATGACAAAATAAATAAACATGAAAAAAGGGGAGCGCCTGGGTGGCTTAGTTGATTAAGCTCCTGACCTGATTTCAGCTCAGGTCACGATCTTAAGGTCTGTGGGACTGAGCCCTGCATCGGGCTCTGCACTGAGAGTATGGAGCCAGCTTGGGATTCTCTGTCTCCGTCTCTCTCTGCCCCTCCCCGACTTATGTGTGCACCTGTGCACTCTCTCTCTCTCTCTCTCAAAATAAATAAGCATTAAAAAAAGATGAAATAACAGACATACCATTAGAATATTTCCATTCCGGTTCTGACCGTGCCTCTTAGATGCAGAGATATTAGAACATGTGACAAGTCCCTCTGTGCCTCAGTTTCCTAATTTGTTACAGGAGGTTAACACCTGCCCTATCTAGCGAGGGAACTGCTTTGAAAAGTGCAGAGCACTGTACAGATGTTCAGGATAATGAGATGTTTTACAAAAGAGCATTATTCCTCTGCTAAGAAGTGTACGGCCACATTCACATTTTCTATCTGTGAACGTTCCTCTTTGAAATTAAATTGAGACCATAAGCAACAACCCTCCCCGTGCTGCCTGCCTGAGGTTTTACTCGGCCACAAAGCAAGGGCTTCTTTTCATCATGCATCACATTGGAGTTCAAGCACCGAGAGGTACTTTTTACCAGTGGTGAAAATAGCTTTCTTTTCACAGCAGAAACACAGAAAAATGATCTCCCTCTGGATGCTAATGTAGGGATAAGGCTTAATCTACAGTTGTCGCCAAAAATGCCTTCCTTTGGCTCTGTCATTGGTGTATTCTTGCAGCAGGGACATAGGAGGGGGGTGAGGTGAGAGAGCATGAAGTGATAACTTTATTTAGGTATGCGAATAATTTAAAATTTTTAGATATATTTTCACGTGGGCATCTTGTTCCATTTTTCATTCTGCTTTAAAGCCAACTGGATGCTCTCAAAAGTCAGTTGATACAATCCTGTATGCATTTAATCAATCTTGATCATGCCTTCCTCATTTGGACAACGTCAGGGCTTTTTAAGTCCCTCACCAGGCTTGCAAGACCTCTACAAATCCAACTTCTAACCTCCTTTCTAGAACTTTCTCCCGCTCCCCTCCCCATAAGCCCTGTGTATCCAGTCCGCTACACTGTCTATGGCTGCTTTGATGGTGCTTGAGATTGCAACGTGAATGGCTTTTCTCCTGCTTCCGGTCATCTGGAGTCATCTCCTTCTACCAGAAGAGGACTTCTAACTTGGCCCACTGAAATCCCACCCAAACTTCAAGGCACCTCTTAAACACCAGTGATTCCACACAGCCTTTCCTAATACCCCTAACCAATTACAATCTCTTCCCTTTCTAAATAAATTCTCAATTTCTTACATTACCCCCCAAACCCCAAAAAACAAAAACAAAACACAATCACCCAGAACAATTTGCTTAATTTGCTTTGTCTCTTATTGGCCTGTTCATCATCATTCTGTCTGGTGGGTACATTTCTCCACCACAATTAAAAAAAAAAAAAAAAAAGCTCCTGGTGTGGAAGATGGCTTATTATTTGTTTATTTTTTTAAACCTCTATTAGGGAAGATTTCAAACATATACAAAGTAAACAGAAGGCCTTGTTTATTTTCGCATTTCCTTTGGGACCTATCACAGTGTTTTGCATGTAGCAGAAGTAAATTTAAGTAATTAGGGCCGTAGGCAAATGGGGCTGCCTGTCTGCATATCTAACTCCACGTTTCGTGGGTGGTTAAGCTTTTCCTCCAACACGCTGGCACACACAAAACCTTCACACCTGTAGGATCCTAATCAACATGGGTTGAGCCGTTCACCGACTTTAAAATTCAGGGATACTGTTTATCCTTAAATTTAACTATATTTGAGGGGGTCAGGGAGGAGACAATTCTATCTGGGAATATTTTCTAAGAGAATTCTAATCTGGTAGCGAATCTGTGCAGTTTTCCTCCCAAGGCACATTTCTTATAAATGTGCAACATTTGATGGGTAACTGACAAATAGGAGGGTTTCTGCAAACAAACCAGAATCATGGCTTCCCTTTCCCTTGCATTATTAGCTGACACAAATCGTGAGAGGCCTTCTCCTTTCAAAACCTCAACCTCAGACTTGTAAGTCTATAATTTTAGACAGACTTGTTTTCTAAAAACTTGTGTCTACTTAGCCCATTAATTTCTGCTCTTCCTGTGTGCGTGTGTGTGTGTGAGCAATGAAATCCTTAAAGCGAACCAGAATTCTAGAGTGATAGATTACATGCCCATGCTGTGTCATATCCAATTAACTCAAATTGACTGTACACTGCATTATTCTGTGAGTGCATGGAAGATCAATAAGTACGGGGAAAATCCACCCCAGCGCCCCACTTTCCCACCCGATTCTGGAAGATCGGTGGCGGATCCTGCTACTGTGATGTGTACGCCACAGCCCAGGCAGGCAGGTGGTGTACAGACACCATTCAAACTTGGCCTATTCAATCTCAACGCCTCTAACTCGCCATTCATGCATAGCAAAACACCATCTGGTCCTATTTTGCCTCCAGCAATCACAGCTGACCAAAAACGATAATAACAGCTGTTGCAAAACAAAAGCCAAACAAAGGGGGTGGGGAGGGGGGGAAGGAAAGGTTAGATAGAAGTCCAGTGCTGAAAAATGCTCCATGAAGTGAGTTACGGGAAAGAAACCATTCAGATGTCTGAATGGACACAGCAGAGGACTTCTCTTTAAGCCTGAGATATTAATCCATCTGTCTAGAACGCCTTCAGACCTCCGTCAGGTGGTAATAAATTGCAGAAATTATGCTGCCATGAAGGCATTTAAGCTTTTGTTCTTCAAGTTGGGAACTGATGACCCTGTGTCAGCTAAAAATGAAAACTCCTTATGTTCCTCCATCATACAGCAATACAGGTTAATGCAAAAAAGGGAACGTGTTCAGCCACAGTAATGAAACAAAGCTCACCGGGCAGGGGGGAGTGAAAAGGTGTGTGTGGTAGAGGTGGGGGCGGGGGTGCGGAGGGGCCTCCTTAACATCTCAAGACCACTTAAGAGGGAAGGCAGACCATTTAGAAATCCCACTAATCAGATACCACATTTCTCGTGTCTATTTTTCGTGACCCTGATTTATTTCTGCCCCGTAACACAAAAACAAGTACAGCTAGTACTTACTGACGTCTCAGGAATAGGAACCAGTCACATGTGTACATGGAAACACAAGTTGATTCATAATATGCCTTAGTGAATCCTGAGAAAAATAATCTGGTGACAAGGCTGGAGAATTCTTTTCATGACTCAAGCCTTTTGACATTTTAAACATACAGTTTTGCCTGATGATTAATTTTCTTTAACTGTCGTAATTAAGCAATTTTTTTTGCCTTGAAATTGACCGTCAGTGGCTTAGCAGCATTTAATCAAATGTGATAAAACCCAAGATTTACAAAATCATTTAATAGATGTTACAACACCTGCTTCTAACCGCAAACAGTTGAAAACAGACTTCGCTTGCAATTAAGTCTTATCACTAGTGACATTTTTTTTCCAAGCAATACTTCATGGGTTTTCAAAATGACAATGACAGAACTAATACACAATTACTGTCACATGTAGTTTAGCAATTAATTTTGAAGACATTTGTCTAAAGGTTTCACAACAGAATATAAAATGGTTCTTATTGTTATGTAATGTTAGTTTCAATTCACAGAAAATCTCTTACCATCAGCTCTACTTCTGATGGGTCTGAGGCAAGCAGATCATTTCTTTGTGGAACACAATTGCCGCCTTGTAGATGTGATTAGGCATCATTCTAAGGCTGTTTGAACACTGATACCTGTCAACTAATACATCTTATGAAAAGCTTCAATTTAGACATAAATTTTTCTACAGCAAGAAATCTATAAATTTATAATTAGAATCCCTTGCTGTTCAATATTTGTACATAATACAGAGTATGAGAGGACTATGAAAAATTGAAAGCTGAATTCATTATTCATAGCCCACAACATACAGTAAATATTCTTTGAAAATACATCAACAACTTTGAGGACTCCATAGTCCATTATGTCTGAATGTCTTGTGCACGGGAGCTACAGACACCCTAACTCACACCCTCGTGTTTTCCAGATTAGGATTCTGGTCAGGGTTGACACTTGCTGTTTTTAATTTTCATTTTATCATAAACAGTTTAAGACTGTTGCCAGTGGTAATTTGCAATTTTTATCAAGACCTCTTCATTATAGCTTCTGACAGGACAGATGCTGTAATTAATCATGCAAGACAACTGGGGATACTGGTCACACTGTTCTCAAAGAGGAGCCACTACAGAGAAAGGAAAGGGGGGAAGAAACGAGCACTGAAATAATTATTTTGGCTTAAGAACCAGCACTCGCCATCCCTTTTAACAGCGGTAACAACACACTGCCGGCAAGTTCTGGCCCCAAAGAGAAGACAATTGCTTTTTCCTCTATACTTACCTGCCACTTGCATTTTAACAAAAGGATCCTTAAAAAGATATTTTCCATTTTTTTGAAAGGTCCTGGGGGTGGGCCCCGCAACCCAAATTCTTTGCAATGAGTATCCTATTTCCAACCGAAAACAGAATATGATGCTCTGGCTCAAGACAAGTTGGTATGTGGCGTATTTCCCCATCATATACGTACTCAAGGAACCGAAAGTGAAATTTGACATATCATTTTATTTGAAAAGTGAACATTTTCCTGGTTGTTGCATCAAAATACAGTCCACAGTTTTTACTGAAATGTGTTTATTCTATAGCAAGATAAAAGCATTTTTGTTTTAGTTAAGCAAAATACAAACAACTTAATCGCTGCTATCATAACTCATAAAAAAGTATAAAACAGCATAAAAACACAATAAGCAACGTAGCAATGAATGGTTTATGTCACCAGTGTTTACGTTAAAGCCTCGTTTATGAAAACTTTACAACACATGATATGAAAACTTACAACTTTGAAAGAAAATATTTACATTGATTATTCAGATGTGGTGCGCCTTTTAAATATTCTACCGGTATTACATAATAAAAACTCTTGCATTTTTTTTAAATCTTAACTTTTGTAATAACTGTTTTCATTTAAGTGCATTTCCCTTTTAAAAATACAGTGTTTTTATTTTTCGAAACTTGTCACTCAAAACACAGAATATAATATTCACATTCTTTTCTTCTAATTGGAATGAACATAATGGGCTAACAGTGGCCATAGATATTGTTACAACATATACTGTGGTTTGATTTGGAGAAGTCATGGGTTAAAAAAGTGGAAATAAGTCAATAATTGAATCTAATCACTTGTATTTTTTTTTGTCTGGAGAGATTTAGGAAAAAAAATAAGAGCTTTGGCAAAAGTCTGTGATTTACATTATTATTATTTTTTTCATGACAAAAAAATGCCATCAACTATTCACGTCATACAAATGTTTGTATGAAACCGGATCTTCCTAGGTCAGGTAATTACCACTGTGCTTTTTATTTTTAGGGCTCCGGGAGTTCAAATAGCCTGGAAGTGCGGTTTATTCACTTCTGGAGAAATAAGGCCGTTTTCTATGACTCAGAGAGGCCAGTTTATAGTCCTCAGTACGTCCCAGGATTCATTAAACGGTTTGATTCACATATTGTAGGTAAAGCCTGAATAAATAAAAAAAGGCATCACATAAAAGAGCACAGCTTTTCTTGTTTAAAAACAAAGTGATTTACAGTCAGCTAGAAGGTGATACTCGGCTACACTGTGTTCTTATTGCCTATCTAATAGACACTTGAGAGGACCATGTGATCTGTGACACATTTCTGCATAACCGACAGCAACTTACAAGCTTCCGGCCGCGTTCGGTTTACCCTCCTCCGCCACTGGCCTCCGCGCACGCGCGCCGCTCCGGGTGCGCCTGCCGCGGGCGCCTTCAGAAAATACTGACCTGTGACAATACCGGAGTCTGTGGCTGAGACTGTATCTGTGACTGGTGCTGCTGAGAGGCCGGCTGCGGGCTCCCGATGGCGGGGATGGGGGACGTCATCTGGGAGGTGACCGGGGAGGGCTGCCGAGGAGAGGGCTGAGGCGGGTGCTGCAGGTGCTGCTGCAGCTGCTGCAGCTGGAGCTGCTGCTGCAGCTGCTGTTGCAGCTGCTGCTGCAGGTGCTGCTGCTGCTGCAGGTGCTGCTGCAGGTGGTGCTGGAAATGCTGCTGCTGCATCTGCTGCTGGAGCTGCTGCTGCATTTGGTGCTGCTGGAGCTGCTGCTGCTGCCTCTGCATGTGCTGCTGCTGGGTTTGCACGGAAGGGCTCACCTGGGCGGAGGGCGCCGAGCCCACCAGGGTCGTCCCCATGGAGCTTATCAGCGGGGCCCCAATGTTCGAGGGCATGTTGGCCGCGATGGTGACCGACGTGACGATCTGGTTCATGGGGAGTCTCATGGGTAGGGGCTTGGGGGCGATGGACCTGGGGAGCGACTGCTGCAGAGTCTGAGGTGAGGCCGATACGGTCCCGTGCTCCGACAGCGGAGGGTTGAGAAGGAGCGAGGATGTCAGATTGGTGGACGCCAGGGTCTGCTGAACGGAGCGAATGGTCTGGGCTTCTGCTGATTCGGCAGCAGCCTGCATTTGGGGCGAGAAAATCCCCAGATATTAAAATCCCCAAGTATTTAAAATATTCAACTGTTTTTTAAGTATGGTAAATTGATTAAAAAAAAAAAAAAGACCACCACTATTCATTCTTCCCTGGACTCAATTTTCCTGTCCTGTGACTTTTTAGCCCCCCCACTCCCACCCCCCGCCCCCAGAGGTAGAGTCAAATTCCTTACCCCTTGAATGGGGTTAGCCTTGTACCCTGTCTAGGCATCTGCCATCACCCATGTGGGTGAAAAGGGGCACATGGCCCAGTCGCCACTCCAAAGCCAGCCGGCCAATTGCCTTGTCCCGACAGAGCCCCAGCCCCTTCCAACCCCTAGGAGGACTGCAGGCCAATGAGCAGGACCGGTGGATCCGGCCAAGTCCGGCCTAGATTGAAGAACTAGCCAGTTCTCTGCTGCCCTCTGAGATAAATGCTTGTCTTTTCAGGTCACTGGGCTTTGTGGCTGGGCGTTACACAGCACAATGTAGCAAAAGATAACTAATACACACACGCCTCCAGCAGTTGAGCCTGAGCTAAGCTAACCCTCATCACTGTGAACCATGCTGAAAGACAACAGAGTATAGACTGCTGGAGAGTTCAAATCTCAAATCGTGCTCCGCTACTTGGCAGCTTTGTGACTGGGCAAGTTAATTCATCCACCTGTTCCTCAGTTCCCTTACCTATAAAATGGGGTGTTATGGTATTTACCTTATGCAGAGGTTGTGAGAATTGACTTAATTCATATTTGTTAAGCATTTAGAATAGCGCTTAGCCCAGGGGACGCATTTAGTAAATGTTATTTTTTTATTAAATTAACTTACTATTACTAGAAAACTACTACTAGAAAATGTCAAAGCTCTGCGCCTGCAGACAGTGTAGGACAGTGCTCACTTGAAAACAGGAGGAATGTGATGGAATTCCATAGAGATACTCAATGGAAGTATTTTACGGCATAAGAAATGTTTTAGTTTACCCGATATTTTCAAAGATTTCCAGAATTTATCGCAGGAGTCCTAGATCAGGGGAGAATGTTCAACACTCGGGTGACTGCATAACCTGTCTATTGTAAGATAAACCACTGATCTGATTTGAGGCTCCACACGGAGAGAGGCTGCTATTAAATTTTGCACGAAAAATACATAATCACCTCCACAAAGATAAATTCTTTTACTAATGTAACTTGATTGAACTGATTGCTCTTACTGGCTATTTTCTTCTCTTGTTTTTCACAAACTTAGGTGTTTTGGGAGGGGGATGGGGGAGCACGTCGGAGGCATCAAGCGGGCATCCGCTCTCTTCAATGATAGTGAATTTTTCCTTCCAGATTTTTATGACTCAATGGAGAAGCCATTGTTGATGGCTCAGGTTTGAACACACCATCATGGTGAAACACCGTCTATCGGTGGACAGCTCTCTGGTTTTATACAGAAGCTAGGTGGGTTACGTGCCTCCTGGAGGTTCAAGTTCTAAAGTCTTAGGGTAAGAAGAAGCCCGCAAAGACTCATTAATCATCTTTAAAAAACCATGAAATCACCCACAGTGTTCTACATATAAACAGGAAAACAATTTGTATGTACTCTAATATTTAAAAATCACCCAGCTAGTCTTAAGGATGAAACTACAAGGGAAGTCTGTATTTAGACACCTGGGCAACCACACCAATGTGCCTTTAAGACGCCATCCTAGTGGTGAAGAGAAATGGGTGGACGAGTGGAAAGAGTTCTTGCTTGCCTGCCAGACTTACTCTCTTATGTTTTAATAGTAAGCTCCTATTAAGTTTTGTTGGTTGATTGGTTACCATGCCCCTTTAAATTGTGGGCTCCAAAATGGAACCAATTCTTCAGATGTGGTCTAATCATCATCACATTAGAAGCTATTTTACACTTTGGGTTCGGACTGAAATTATTCTGAACTTCTACTTCATGGACTATTTTAGTTACCTGCCAGGACTCTGAATATAAATTAAGGATGCTCTCAACCTGCACTAACAATGAAAAAACAAAACAAAACAAAACAAAACAAAAAACCCAAACACACACTACTTTAGATTTATTCTTTTTAAATTCCATCCTGTTGGTTTTTGGGAATCACTAAATTTTATTCGGACATACTTCTGAATCCTGATTCTAGTCCCCCGATGTATAACTTTTACAGTATCCCTTCTGGATCAGTCACAGACTCGATGAGCCCAATCGTGGTTGCTATTTCCTGAACGCCTTTTGAGAGACTGCCTCTTGGCTGAAATCCATGTGTGGTCAATTATTCATGCTCTAATGCACAAAGATCACCTATGCCTGCTTCTGGGTAAATGAATGAATAAATGATCCACTTAGGAAGTACATGTGCATTGCTCCTCTAGCCTCGTCCCTCTATCTAATTAGCTAACTATACCTCCATTCTTAACATCGGTAGCCTACATGTTTGGCTATGTTCTGTCAATATGCCAATGTGAGTCCAGAACTGGTACACCTTTTAATGTGTGTCTTCCAGGGTCTCAGAAAAAGGTTTCACTATTGACCCGATGGATGTTTGTGTTCTCTTTCTAATGACAAGGAAGGCGTCCTAACAGCAGACAGCAAAACAAGGGGACCCCCCCATCTGATTTGAGCGGCTGCCCCTGGCAGAGCTTAATATAAAGAAGCAACTGAGGTGAAGAAGAGAAAAAAGGAATTAAGCCCTTAAAAATTTTTTTTTCAGTTTATTTATTTTGAAAGAGAGAGAGAAAGCGAGCGAGCAGGGGAGGGGCAGAGAGAGAGGAAGAAAAAGAATCCCAAGCTGGCTCTGCAGCCTGACATGGGGCTCGAACTCACGAACCTGAAGATCATCGCCTGAGCCAAACCCAAGAGCTGGGAGCTTAACCGACTGAGCCACTCAGGTGCCCTGGAATTAGATCCTTTTTAAATGGCTTTGCCAGCAACACCCACCATGCCCTGCAGCCTTGTGTGGTGCTTCTGGCAACAAGCATGACAATGGAAATGAATCCCTGATTGCCAGACGAAATACATCACGAGCAAAAACATCAGTTCAAATGATTCTCCCCGAAGCCTCTCAAAATTCTAGAGAGGCTAAAGACAAAATTAATTAAATGTTAAAATATAACGTAATAGCTCACGTTCCTTTTGTATCAAGGTAATAATAATCCAGAGTGACATTTGCTTTGGGATACTGGTGCATTTTATAATACATCAGGGCCCATTTTCTACTCTATGTATAATACATATACACGTCCTTTTTTTTTTTAAGTACTTGGAGCATAATTTTATTTTAAAAAGTCATGAGGTTTATTTATTTATATGATGTGGAACAGTTTGGTCAAAATGCAACATCCCCTATGACAATAATAGAAGCACTGGAGAATTAGTGATAGGATGTCCCAAACCACCTGACCAAAATACCGCCCAGTTTAAAGGGAAGACATTAACAGATCTCAGTCCCTGACAAAAAGCAAAAATGGGAGGCTATTCAAGATTTGTCTTTAATATTTGTGTTTTGTTAAATAGTCTCAGCACACATAAAGAGAGGTCCGTGAATCTTCTGGAAACAATTTTGATGCAGCAGTTTAAATGAACTCCTATTAGGGCGCCCCGGTGGCTCAGTCGGTTAAGTGTTTGACTTTGGCTCAGATCATGACCTTGTGGTTCACGCGTCGGGCTCTGTGCTGATGGCTGGGAGCCTGGAGCCTGCTTCAGATCCTGTGTCTCCCTCTCTCTGCTCCTCCCCTGCTTGCACTCTGTCCCTCTCCCTCTCAAAAATAAATAAACAGGGGTGCTTGGGTGGTTCAGTCCATTAAACGTCCGACTTCAGCTCAGGTCATGGTCTCACGGTTCATGGGTTCGAGCCCCACATCAGGTTCTGTGCTGACAGCTCAGAGCCTGGAGCCTGCTTCAGATTCTCTGTCTGCCCCTCCCCCACTTCTGCTCTGTCTCTCTGCCTCTCAAAAATGAATAAATGTTTAAAATAAATAAATAAATAAACATTAAAAAATAAAATAAATAAATGAACTCTTATTTTTCATGCCATCACTGAGGTAATCTCCAATAGAAACAAATAAGCTGATGAGTTGTTCAAGATGCTTTTTTTTCCCCTTTTTTTGCTAACTCTAAGGGGAGCTGCCTATATTTTTTTGGCGCTCTGGGCTGGCGTCAACTTTGTAACTCCAAGGCTGGCCATTCCTGCACGGGTTTACCTTCGAAACGAGGCTGGCCCTGTACGCGGCCAGGGCCTTCAGGTATTCCTTTTTGGCAGCTTCCGTTTTCCTCTTATAAACCTATTAAAAGACACAATTAGCACCGCCTTTAGCATACAAATTCTCAGCCATAAAAAGACGGCCGCACAAATTAGGTCACAACATTCAGTGGCTTTGGTTTTTAAATGTGAACACACACACACACACACACACACACACACACTCATTAAAACAAAACCCTCCCATCCTCATTGGAACACAATTTTGATTATATGATTTCCATTTTACGATTATAAATGAAAAAAAAAAGATTTCAGGAGAGAACCAGCTGAGGGCTGGATGGGGTAGCAAGAAGAGTAAAATTTGCTCCAAATGGTTCAAATTACAGAAAATAACGAGTTTCTCCAGCAGTGTCTTCCCGCCCCACCCCCCCCGCCACATTTCTAACCTGCACCAAATAAGGGGATTAAAACACCACCAACGACAGGTATGGTGTGGGAAGACACAAGAGAAAAGAGGAAACTACCTTAGTTTTCTTCTGAAGGAAAAAAAACAAAACCAAAACTCAGAAATAGTTAAAAGATGGGAAATTTCCATTAGTGAGGCCAACGAGTTACATGAATAAATCCCACTATACTAAACATGATTTGCTCTTCCTTTTCTTAACAGTGTCTGATGGTTGCCTGTTAGACCAAAGTGCAACTGCCTTTTTCTCCAGAGTTAAAAGATGCAGCGGGTGGCCAGTCCCTGAGGATTACATTTCTGGGACAGAAAATCAGTGCACCACATACAACAATAAGCTCACCGCAAACGGGCAAAAATCTATAGCTGCACCATCCCCTAGTAACCAGCGAGGAGGAATGAGGTCATGATTCGTAAAAGAAAACTCGAGGCTTTTGCACTCTTCATTCCTGAAATGGTTATTCTGTTTTATTACTAAGAGAGGTCGAGTCTTCTGAGCACATGTAAAGTTAAATCCCATTAATGGTCATTGGAGTTTCACGCAAGGTGCATGGAAGCCATTCTTTCCTCCATCTGTGCGGAAGGAGCCTCAAGGGGAAACACAGGAGGTGAGGCCCTAAGGAAGTATCTCCCGCCGGCCTGGCTAATCTCTCAATACCTCTCATATGGCCAAGCTTTCAAATGAACTTGGAAGAAAATTTCAAATGCCCCGTGACAGTAATGAGACTCGCAGAGGTGGCCTCAAAGTTTGGAAACCCACCAGGACAGGATGGATGGCACAAGGGTTCAGAGAGAGGATCAGAGAAAAGGCAAGTGGGATGGAGTGCCCTTTCTGAACCAAGGGGGCAAATTCCACATTATCTAAAGTGAAAAGATGATCATCAAAAGTTTACAGGGGCGCCTGGGTGGCTCAGTCAGTTGAGTGTCCGGCTTCAGCTCAGGTCATGATCTCACGGTTCGTGGGTTCGAGCCCCACGTCGGGCTCTGTGCTGACAGCTAGCCCAGAGCCTGGAGGTTGCTTCGGATTCTGTATCTCCCTCTCTCTCTAACCCTCCCCTGCTCATGCTGTCTCTCTCTCGCTCTCAAAAATAAATAAAAAACATTAAAAAATTTTTTAAAAAAAGTTTACACTTACAGGATATTGCCTGAATTTCTCCCATTTCTCCATGGAATGGGTTCCGAACACGAATGCTTAAGGGGGACTGAGAAATCCGTGTAACTGGGGAGTGGCTTAGATATACACAATTGCGTTTCTAAATTCCACAGCTTAGAAAGAAAGGCCTTCCTGAGAAATAGTCGTATTAAGTAAACATTCACTCGGAGAAGGTATAAGAAACACTCTGGTAACTTTTTAATAGTATGGTCACGGTGGATCATTGCCTCACCTGCTTTTGTTCTTCTCCAAGGCTGTCCCACATAGATGCAACGATTTTTGAGACCTCTCCGAAGGTTGCATTGGGGTTTTGACCTTTAATTGCAGCCTGTGTGTCTCTGAAAAACAGGGCATATGCTGACACTGGCTTCTGGGGCTCATTGGGATCTTTCTTTTTCTTTTTCTTTGGAGTCTTGGGCTTCTTGCCAGAATCTGGAGCAGCTCTTTTCTCTCCAATGGCCTGCAAAGCAGGAAGAAAATTCACTGCCTAGAATGTCCTCGCAGAGAAGGCGGCAAGACCTAACCAGATCCTCAATTGTTCTTTGAAGGTTTTGTTAAGCAGATTCATCAACAGATGATTCACCGGCAAAAGCAAGGGAGGGGTAAGTTTTCTTAGAGTTAACTGGACAGCAGAGATTAGCATTTAGAACATTGATTAATGAGACCCAGAAGTATCTTCAATACATTCACAACATATGCTCTAAATAGCAATTATGAGTAATGAAAAACAGAACACTATACCAGGCAATGAATGAAGTATGTGCATATGTGTGTGTGTGTGCGCGCACTGCATGTGTACACATAAACTATTTTACATTTTCAGAGGTCTTAGAAGGAAATCTAAATAATAATTCAGGATGTGGATCATATTCAGATATTTTAAATTGAGGTCCCTTGCCAGAGTCCCCTGCCATATATATGATTAGTCTGAATCGATTTTTTGAAGCTTCAAGTTTTATCTTACCAGAATGTTCCTTTGCTAATGGGTCTCCAGAAACACCAGTGGAAATTGGCTACAATCCCTAAGCTCACACAATAAAAGAAAGGTCATCTTTATTTCTTTAAGCAATTAAAACTTTCTGAAGAATAGGATAATAAGAAATGTAAAAAAATGTCAAAACTCCTTTAACTGGAGATAGAAAGGAAACTGATATTCTTCACTAAAATTAAAAAAAAAAAAAACCCGTATGAGAGCAATAACTGATACTTAAAATCACCTAGGCTACAAAAAAAGACTGATAAGAAAAGAGTTATGATATATGGTGAGTGATTCTGTCCAGAAGACAGTAAGTACTTCACACATACTTACCATATGAAATCTCTGAGATCAAAGCCACAGACATGACATGGGTATAGCTCCCTACATTTATAAAGCAGTGAGCTCCAGATTCACCTGCTACTACCATCATCTAATGTCAGTGATCACATAATGTCCTTCTCAGAGAAGCAGGAGAAAAGATGCATCAGCCTTGTTTTAACCCCCTCGATTAAAATGACTGTACTGAAGATCATTTTGCAGTTAACTTCATCAAGAATGCTGGAACGTTTGACAAAATTGGTTTTAAAGCCAGCCGTGGGGAAGATCAGCAGAGATAGGCTCAAGTTACTGACAGATTGGTTTTTAATGGTCTTGAGTCTTGAATCCTAAATTCAAATTTTCCAAGAGTATCATTACTTTCTGAATGACAGTTATTTGGAACTTAATCCAATTACTAAAATTCATAGGGAGAAAACTGATAAGTAACTTGTTTCTGAGTGCTCTGGACCCTTGATGTGTCGGGGAATCCCAAGTCCACTTCTCGGTGGGCCCATTACATGTACTGCTTGAGTTATAACAATATCCGTACTTCATACGAGTAGTTTACACACTTCAGATGCTGGTAAGCACATCTCACCTCTTCTCCAAAATGGCATGTTTCATAACTCACACAATTAATTCAAGAATTTTCAATCACCTTTTTCTAAATTCTCAGAATCAACTCAACTTGCTTAATTCTAGTTAACGAATCGGAACTTGTAAGGCTGTCAGATGCCTTTCGGTTAGAGCTTCAATGGGCACCAAGTTTTCCTTCAGTGAAAAAATACTGCTTTGGCCCCAAGGAAAAAAGTATATGCATATAACACAGATTTTTCTAATTGAGTCCAACAACTACATTCGTTTCCTGGAAGAAACTTTGGCACTGTTTGCAGCAACAATGCCCTGACCAGTGATTTCCAGGGCAGCCGTTCCCAGAGAAGAGCTCAATCTCACTCCCTGTAAAATAGCATTCGAATGTTGACAACCTTTGATATCTTTCTTGGATAATCATGATGTGCCCTAATCATCATTATCTTTTAAGAATAAACCTGAAATCAAGAATCTCTCAGCTTAAATAAAAATCTCAGAATTAATTCTCCTACAGAAACTGTAGGTGATTGACTGAAGAGGGTTGGGAAAGGTGGAGAAATGGTTTTCCCCAAAAGAGACACAATCAATGATAATTTTAATCTTTCTTTCTCGGCTCAGTTGCTTAAAGGAGAACAAATTGGATTCCTTGCCTTTACACAAAACCTAGACTCTTGCTTAACATGGAGTAAGCTAGGAGTCACAGAAAACGTTCTCCTTCGCCATGACAATTTCAGTGTGGTACAAAAGTGAGTATCAGATCAGTAGATATGTGAGTGAAATGAAAGGAATCCATCTGAATTGTGTCATGGCCAGTTGTAACTTAGCTGTGCCTTATTCCCATCCCTAGAGTTTCTTTATAATCATTGTTTCTCACTTCACCTTACAGAAGTCCTTGTAAGTGTGAGCAGAGACTGGTAATCCATTTACCCAATCTGTGTCCAGTGGAGTGCTAACATGTCCAGAGAGGTGCTAACATGTCAGGACAGAACAAACCATCCTTCTTTAAATCCCTGCAAAATATTCTAACCTCCCTTCCCCCTCTTCCTTCATCACTCTCAACCTTCTCTAGCTCTTCTTCTTCTTCCATTTGCTACTTAAAAATAAATGATGCTCAGGGCTCCTTACACACTCTGCGAAATTGTGATTACTTCCATGACTTCATTTCTATGTGCTGATGGTCCCCAAATCTGTTGTTGTACCTCCAGTGAACTGAGTTCTAGCTCAAATGTGGATGCTTCATATTCAACCCATACTGTGCCAAACTCTCATCTTCTCCATGGGAGAAAAAGTAACACTCTTCTCTCTCTGGGCTGATTCTATCATTTGTTGATATCCATGCTGACTCTCGTACTAAAACTCCATTTATCTTTTATTACTTCAAACCCCAGTGGATTACCAAAACTTTATGATTCTCCCTCTTACATGTCTCACTAAGCTGGTACCTCCTGTCTGTTCCTTCCTTTGCTAAAAGGAAACACTTCATAACAAAAGGATCTTCTGATCAGCTTCCTTTCCTCCCCACCCTCCCTTTGTAATGCATTCCATATACAGCCAAAGCCATCTTTCTAAAGCATAAAGTTACTTATGCCATTCCTCTATGCAAATCATTAATCAGCTCTCAACTACCTGCAGGAGAAAGGCTTCCCCATTTCAGCTACTGCTTTCTTCCATTCCTATTTCTTTCCTCCCCATATCAAACTGTTCATGATACTCATAAATTGGCATGTAGTTCCATTGCTCCTTCGACCAGAATGCTGGCCTCTCTCTTCTGCCTCACAAACTTTTATGTATCCTCTTAGACCTAATTCAAATATCACCTTCTCAATAAAGTCTTCCTCAAATCACTCTCCCAAGCAGAATCGATTACAATCTTAGCACACCAGATACATCAATTATACCACTAATCACATCTGGAGATAGTATTAAACATTGCTTTTCATCCCCAGTGGGGAGTCCCAGAGGCAGTTAATTCTCTTATAAATCTTTATGTCACCAGAACCAAGTAAAACACAAAGCACAGAGTAGGGATACAACACATAATGAATAGGGAAGGAGTAACTGTGTGTCTAGGATAAGTAACTTTAATGAAACAGAATACCTTTCTAAGCATTCAGAAAAGTCCCACCTGCAACTAAGTTTTTATTTCAACCCATGTGTATTTGAGCATCACTCTCCATTGACAAAAGCAGAAATGTGGAATAATCAGAACTTACTAAGTGATAAACATCATCGAAGGTGCAAGGCTGTCCAATGTGATGGCGGCTCAGCCAACTAACTGGATGAAACTTACCCTCGTGGACATTGACTTAGAACAAGAGCACTTTAGAATTCCTGGGGAATCTAAGCCTTCCCTTCTGCAGACTGGGAAAATCATGCCTACATGAGTTAAGTGACATGTTTGACGCCTTACAATTGGTAGGAGAAGCCAGATCTCCCAGTGGAATACACTTTTCACAAAAAATGGGTGAATAAAAAAAGGGGAAAAAAATCAAACCATCATAAATTGAAATGCTAGCCAAATCCACGAAGAGAAGGAAGGTACTACCATGAATGAGATTCAAAGACACGGCACAAGGTGATTCTAAATTCTTGGGTAGGTGACACACTAAGGCATTCGACTTACTCTGTTAGATTCATCAGCATCCTCTTCATTGATGGAGCTGGAAGGGGAGGGTGTCGCCGATTTGCTTGCTGGAGGTGAAGGAGATGTGTGAGGCATGCTGGCGCCTCCCAAATTTAACCCCAACTGGGCGCTGAGCTGAGACTGGTTGATGGTGGTGAGCTGAGCAGGAGGCATGATCCCGGAGCGAGCAGCATCAGTCATGTGGACAATGGACCTCATGATCAAGGAGTGATCCTGACGGTACTGGGGCACTTGCGTGTGGCTCTGGTCCTAAAAAGTCAACAGACAACAGAGGAGGGGAGGTCTTAGTTTTCCTAAATATCAACATGCCAAAAATGTTAGCAGTTCCTTAGACAGGTCTGACCTATTCCAGGATGATGGTCCCTAATCTAATCATTCATCCACTAGAAGGACTCTTGCCCCAAAGTTGAAGGGTCAAAAGCACAAAGCCCGAATTATCCAGCCTAGTCTATTTCACTCTAGGACTGTCACTAAATGGCTTTTAAGAATAATAATAAAAGCCTATTGGCAAAGAAGGATAAACTTCCAACGTCTACTTCTTACTGAGGAAATGGACAAGAAGGAAAAGGTTGAAGCAGAGGTTCAGTCCTTTCTTACCAGTTGGGTCTTCCATTCTTACACACACACTTCTTACACACACTACTGGTACCATTCCCCTAGACCCAGCTCTGCAAGGGCAGGAGAATCCAGTCTTCACTTTATCGTTCTGGGAACGCATTTGACAAGTAGAGAGGACAGGGTCAGGGAGGCACAGAGCCAACATCTGTTTGCTTCAGGGCACCCTATCTACGAAACCCTCTGTGGTTAACCAGAGGGTCATTCCAATTCTGAATTACATTGTCAATGGCATCTGGAAGTCATTCAATGTCTTTAGGATTGGATATCACTTTCTTCATCTGAAACCTGCTTTGTTTTCTTTTGCTCATCCCGCCATGATTTAACATACTAATGGATTTTTAAAAATATGTGTAAGGAGGAAGTAGAGATCATCAAAAGTAGCTTCTCTGAAAGTTACTGCAGTCACTTCAAAAGTAGCCTTGTGCTGTGGGCAGTCATATCAAAGGCTTTAGAGTTGTTGCTGCTGCTGCTTTTTTTAATTCCGAAGAATCGAAAAAATGAAGACATGCTTTTAAACAACTTTTTTAAGGCTTGTCATTTAGTGTGAGTCTGTGATTTTTACCGACACCAAATTCTCTCGACTCACAGTGACCCAGAATCTAATTTTATACAGGAGCCTATGAATTCTTAACTGTTCCTCTTTTGAGTCTTTCTGAGAAGACTGACTTTTGTTCTTTAAAGAAACAAATGAGTTGTAAATACTCAAATAGGAGCATTTGGTTTCTTAATATTATACATGTAAGCATCACTAAATAAGCAGCTGTAACGATCAATAGGAAATTGGTTGAATGAACGATGATCTCGCAGCCTACAAGTATTATGAAGCTTTTTAAAATAATGAATTAGATTTCTGTGTATTGACTTAGGACAGGGTTTCCAGACTTGGCTCTATTGACATTTTGGAGCAGATAATTCTTTGTTGTGAGGCTGTCCTTTGCATCGTAGAATGTTTATAGCAACCCTGGCCTCTGCTAGATTCCAGAAGCAACTTCTCATTCTCCCCACCAGTCATGACCATCAAAAATATCTCCAGACATTGTCTCTCCAGGGGCAAAATTCTCCCATCTGAGAACCACTGACCTAGAGGGATATCCAAGATATAGAAATTGAAAAAGCAAGTTGTAAAATAATTACAGAGTATAGTCCCCTCTTTTTTTTTTAAAGGAGTATCTAGACTTTTAACAATGGTTACATTATAAGAGAAAGAATTGGAAGGGTGAAGAGAAGAGCCTCTTAAATGTTTCCATCTATAAAACCACAAAACAAAATGAATGAAGAAAAAAACCCCCCAAACAAACATACTAGTGAGGAAAAGTTAAAAAGGTCTGAGTGGTTTAAACAGTAGAGCTAAGTGCTAGGGTTTCATCTTAAATGTATAACCTTCCCATTTCTTAATAATTTCTGAGTTCCTAAACTGCTGTGGAATCCTGGAGAGATGTGTCACATGTACCAGAACAATCCCACTCCTCTGGTCTCGCTGACAGTATCAGTACTCTCTTCCACTGCTCCTAAAATATTACATTCTATCTACTGGCAGGTGTTCCTCTGCAGACTTGTATCACAAAAGTGGATTTTACAGTATCGATGTGTCCTAAGTTTTTTCTTTGGATTTAACATTCCACCATTCATTTAGCCATTCCTCCTAAAAAATTTGAGCTGTCTACCTACTCTTCCAAAGTTCCACCATTGCTTGCTTATGTCACTTCTATCCTCCAACTACTGACAATTGGGCTATCTTATTCTTTTTTTTTTAAGTTTATTTCTTTATTTTGAGAGACAGAGAACGTGAGCAGGGTAGGGGCAGAGCGAGGGAGAGAGAGAATCCCAAGCAGTCTCCGTACTGTCAGCAAAAAGCCCAATGCAGAACTCGATCATGACCTCAGCAGAAATCAAGAGTTGGACGCTTAACCAACTGAGCCACCCAGGCGCCCACGCGATCTTATTCTTAATTCTACTCTCCATATATGTCCTTCAGAATGCATTTTAAAAGTCCTTTCAGACTTATTTAAATCTAGATGTCTTAAGTATTTACAAGGAACTTCCAGATTACATTTTAATTAAGTATCTTAATACTGACTGTAAAATAACAAATTAGCTAACTGGCATGACCATGAACTATGATGCTCTAATTTATGCAACTTTCTCATTAACAGAGAAGTTGCTTTGCTCCAATGTCTATGAAATTCAGCACATACAGATATTTGATTGACTTATCCCACATCTACGGCATTTCAAATGGATCTCCTGGTCAAACAGAAGGCCAAGAAGTTGGCTTCATCAGCTCTTTCTAAATTCTACCTGCAATGTCACAGAGCTAGCTGAATGTGAAAACAGTGCTCTAGGGAGCCATGATCCAACAGTGGAGACGTGTGTTGACAGAAAGAAATGAATGGGGCCCCGGGCTCTCTACTGCCATCACCTCCCTTTTAATGAAAGCATTCTATATTCATTTGTTTTATAAATGGGGGGTGCTCGTAACATTTCACTTAAGAGAGACAGAGAGAGGAAGAGAGGGAGATAACAGGGATTTTCTGCAATGGGGACAGAGAGAAGACGACTCTTGAAGCATACTGGTGGTGGGGCCCAAGCCTTGCCAAAACTTAGAGCCGTCCACGTAGACTTCATATACCCAAACATGCAGGCGCCATCTTTCTTATCTCCCACGCCTCTAAAACATTTTCAAGTAACCCTTGAACCACATAATTGATGCATCAAAATGTGCTAATTTGCCACGGTCCACAATTATGCTCAAGTAAGTTCCTATGTAAGAGAATTATAGAACAAGAAGATCAGTAGGGAAAGTGTCTCTTTAGAAACTCAACTTCCTTTAGGGCCACCAATTATTTCCAACTGCCTTGGAGAACTTGTTGATATGTAACAGCTCCAATCATTTTCCATAAAAAAAAAAAAAAAAAAAAGCTACCCTTTGAAAAATACTTCCTTTGATCTTAGGATTCCCACTTAAAAAAAAGAAAGATGTCAGCGCAGTTTGAAGGTATTTATTAAGCACCTGCTATGTGCCAGGCCAGAAAAACCAATATACCAATGCTTGTATCCTTGAAAACTAGAAAACTGGCATGCGATTCGTTTAAGCATTACCCAAATTAAACATGATTTAGAATGGACTAATAGATTTACTCTGACAAAGTGCAGGCAAGAATAATTCATATATACTCCTCAAAAATAGCTCGCTGTTTCTTCTGGTAGTCACGACATAAAAAGGAAATGTATAACCACAGATATTGCCCTAAGAAATTTAATGCATTTTTGAAAATCATTACCTCTCGCTTACTAAAATTAGTCCTTTAAAAAATTTTTAAAAATATTTTCATTTATTTTGAGAGAGAGAGAGAAAGGGAGCAAGAGAGAGGCAGAGGGAGGGAGAATCCCAAGCAGGCTCCACACTGTCAGTGCAGAGGTCGAGGTGGGGCTTGAACTCATGGACTGTGAGATCATGACCGGAGCCGAAATCAAGCGTCAAACGCCTAACCGACTGAGCCACCCAGGCAGGTTATAACCAGGCCTTATAACCACCATGCAGGTTATAAGAGATTGCCATGTTTATATCCCACAAGAGAGCTGAAGGCCGGTAGCTTTCACAATTACATTTTGTATCCAGGGTTCACTTGTATCATTTCCTAAAAGAGTTCATCTTTCGGGAAAAACTCATTCTCTCTTCCTGGTCTCACTCTATCCTCTGATGTTATTAGGTAAGAGTTTCCCAATCTTAGCAGGACTGACACTGTGGTCTGGATAATTCTTTGTCGGGGGAGGGGTCTCCAGTGCACTGTAGATGGTTTAGAAATCTCTGGCTTCTGCACACTAGATGTCAGAAGCCTCCGCTCCCCAGTCGGGCTGTGACAGCCAAAATGTCTCTAGACGCTGGTGAATGTCCCCTGGTGGGCAAAACCCCCCCTCACTGGAGACCTACTTCGTTACACAAATATAATGGAAAACATCTTCTTGGGTGTGGAGGGAGTGTCCGCAGCCTATGTTTTGCACGTAAGAATAGAAAACATTTGCATAAACAAGACACAAATTGCGATAAATTCGGTGAGGAAAATAAATAGGTTAGATAAAGAAAAAAAGTTGTCACAAGAATAGGGTTTACATTTGATCGGGTCGGTACGAAAGGCCTCTTGCTGAGGACATGTGAGCAGATACCGGGAGAATGAGGAGGGGCTAGCCAGGAAAGGAGGGGAAAGGAATCATGTTCCAGGCAGAGGGAACAGCATGTGCGAAGTCTGAGATAGGAGAGAGCTTTGTGCACTTGAGAAACGGAAAGGATACCAGTAAGACGGGAGCAGGGTAGGCAGGGTGAAGATGACATTCGGTGGACTGGAGAGGTGGGAATGAGCCACATGGTGCAGGGAGGGGAGGTAATCAGGGAAGGCTTCCTCCTGAAGAGGTGACCCACTAGGGTTGAGGTGTAAAGGGAGCTTCTAAGCTAGAAAAGAGGGAAGAGCACCCAAGGTAGAGCAGAACATGTGCAAAGGCCTGGCGCATGAGGAAGGAAAGGAGGGGCCAGTGTTACCAGGCCAGGAAAAGCAAGACTGGCGTTGAAGCTGGAGAGGCAAGGAATGGCCATAACATGACAAGTCTTGTAGTCTATCCTAGGAAGTTGGGATTTTATTCACAGTGTAGAAGGATTTGTGATAAGTTTAAATGCTTTGTTATCTATCTGGGGGGATTATTTATTCCAACAGAGAGTAACCGATGGCACCTCATGGGCAACCCACCGAAATCGGTGGGGGACAATTTGACTATAATATAAACAACATAAATATAAATATATATCCTAACACTTTAACCTATGTTTTGAAGTGTACCCAATTCTTTCTGAATGAATGGACAGGCCAAGGACTTCACAAAGTAATAGGACACACACTGTCTTCTATTTGCCTAGAAGTACAATTCAACAAAGCCTTCATGGCCTGTGTAGGTCTTGGTGCCGGGAGTGCTCCGCGGAGACTCGCTCCTCTCTCCACCTCATAAAAGAGCCTCTTTGTCTTTTTTTTTAAACAGGAAACCAAGGAATGGAGATTTCTGGTAGTGGTCCCTCATTTTCTTAAATTGCCTGAAATCCAGTCTATTGCTGAACAATAACCATCTGAGTGAACGGTTAAAATTTGAATAATTTTATGCTAAAAAGGAAACTTTGGATCACTAGCATAAATTAAAAACTGGGGACACCCAGATCAATAGACTGTCGAACAAATACCAAGAAAAGGAAACAGCACCTTTACAGTCAAAGTATGGGGCATGCCTAAGGCTCTGAGCCTTGCTTTCTCTTGTTTAGAACGGATAAAAGAGGCGTGGAAGACTTATTAGCCTCAAACCGAGACTTTCTCCAAGACTGAATCAAGATTGAAGGAGACTGGCAAGGTGAAAACTGTGCTCCCTGTACGAATCACGAGGGGATATTACCCCTCCATACTTCATATAAAGATACGTGGGGATTGTGGGTGGGGGTGGACAGTTTGCTCAGACCTTCTCAGCCAACAAAACTCTCCCTCCTCTGCATATTAAAATCTGTCTTCCCTCATTCTATCAGGCCCGGAGCAAGGGTCCGGTCCTCTATGACATCTTCTTGGTGCGTCAATAGGGACTCTTCTTCCTCCCATCCCTGGTATTTATTATACTATCTCTGTGCTGCCCACTCAGTAGTACATAATGACACATCTTCTGGTGTTGGGTTTTGGTTCCTTATGAGAATGCAAGATCGAGGCTTTCAAACTGATACCTTATTTTAAAAATCACACATTATTATGCTGTTTTATTTCTTTTTACGCACGCCAGTGGTGCTGACTTCTGTCTGGGTTGATTTGATCATAAAGGACTTTGAAACATCTGATACGCACCTTCCATGCAAATAAATAGTCTCTGTAACGGTCCAATGTTAGGTTTTCATAATAGAGAATAGCATCTAATTAAGAAGCAAATAACCCACATATATTAGCAAGTGTGACTAAATGCATTTTCACTGTGGTGGGTTTTTTTAATCAATATTTCTTGAGAAATGGAGCAATTAAACAATTATCAGTAACAAAAATTGCTTCGTATTAATAAAGATCAGAGAACTACAAGTATGAAATTCAGGCCCGGTAATTTTATGCTCAATTACTTAAGTTATGTCCTATCGCGATGTTAAAACTTTGTGTCTGAGTGAACAGAGAGCAACTGCCGTGCAGAGTTAGTATATTCCTAACCCCAGCAAACCCTGAAACAAACACAGGTATGACAAATGCATACCAATGATAATTACAGACCTTCACACCACAAACTTGAACTTCACCAAAATAGATAATTTTTACTTAATAGCTACTCTCAGGGTTATAATCAAACATACCTACCCATGAGTGTTTTGTGAAAAACAGTCTTCCCAAGAGCTAATGAATAGTTTCTTAGCAAAACAAAATTTCCAAGAGTTTACCATAAAACACTTAATGGTATTTCAGTGATACACCCTGCAACTCCTTTGCTTTACACCAAGGAGTCGGCTCCTGGCTTATTTTTATTCAGGTCTACATGAAAAGTTTAAAGAGGGATTCCTTGTTTACAGCTGTTTCTGACTTTAAACCCTCTCTCTTCCACTTTTTATTTAGTGGTGAAGGTATGCTCTTAATAGCAAATATTCTTTCAGTGTTTTCTCATTCACTCATATATCCAACAAATAAAATATTTATTGAGAGCCTAGCATATTCCAGCCCAGACCCTGTTCTGGGTCCGAGGCTGACAGCAGCCTACATCCCACAGGCAAGAGGAGGGGACAGGATGTGAACAAGCAAATGAGACTGTTTGGAAGGGCGACAGGTGCCATGGGTAAAAAGGTGGCAGGAAGAGTAAAGCCCATCCTTCTGAAAAAACGTTTAGAGCCGTCAAGCCAGTTTTATTCGGGAATCTGAGGGATGGAAAATGGTGTCTCTACTGTCCCTGACCCACTGGGAGGTACTGGCGATACCGCAGGATAGTAGGTATCTTTAGATTAGATATGCTAAAACCAAGATACGGGGAAATAAATCACAGTATAACTTTCTAGCAACGCGTTTCCTTGAATGTTATAAATCAGACAAGTGATCACGTGTCACACTTCACACCAGCTAAGCGGGTTTAGCGGAAAAGTTTGGAACACACTCCTCTTTTAATAGATGAGCCTAAAGTTAACTCGACCTTAAAGACGGCACTCGTATGTTCAGGGTCAGTAAGTATTTACAGGCCAAGAAGAAAGAATATTTATTTGAAGCTGTGTATGGTACAAGGCTATTTGCTCGACAAAGAAAGGCAGCCCATAAAAATGTCTGTGGCATGTGCATTTTTGGCAGACAATTGTCAAGGTGTAGTAACAGCTAAATTAAAAGTGACTTTGGGGGCACCTGGGTGGCCTATTCGGTTAAGCACTGACTTTGGCTCAGGTCACGATCTCACGGTTCGTGGGTTCGAGCCCCGCGTCGGGCTCTGTGCTGACAGCTGAGAGCCTGGAGCCTGCTTCAGATTCTGTGTCTCCTCCCCCCCTCCCCCCCTCCCCCCCTCCCCCGCTTGTGCTCATGCACGCGCTCTCTCTCTCTCTCTCTCTCTCAAAAATAAATACAAATATTTTTAAAAAAAATTTAAAAAGTGACTTTGGATGATAAACATCTGTAAAAGTCACAGACTCTGTGGTTTTCGTATTACATGGAAGAGACACTGGTCGTCAAGAAAACAACCTTATAAATAGTGTAATCAGTCTCTAACGGTTAAGAACAACATAGGGCACTTAGTAGGTCTCAGCAACTACCTGTTAAAGGTTCACACCGTTTCAATTTTACAATCTGGAGTTGAAATAGTTCCACTCAAAGTGAGTGACTGGCTTAAGTAAGTTGTGCCTTTTCTAAGTTAACTTAGAATAAGAATCCTTTTTGACCATCACTTGACCAAAAATAAATCTAAATGAAGTCATCATTCAGTGTGTATGGGACTGTTGGTCCCTCCAGCGGCTACAAGGCCATCCTGTGGAATGTAGCTCTGAAGACTCTATTGACAATGGCAATGAACATGTTCATAACAATAATAAGGGCTTGTTTTAATAGAACGTTCCACGCATTAAACACATTAATGACCCATGAAATAACTGTTTTATCTGTAACACATTAGGCAACGTTGCTAAAACACTGTATTAATTGAAAGTCTGCTATTTCTCTAAATGTAAGATTTTTTTAAAGTATAAAAATGGCACGAACGTCATTTTGTAAAAACAAAAATAATTCAACTTCGAAATGAGAGCCACAACAAATGATGCCGCGAAAAAGCAAAACTTTGGAAATAAGCCTGGTAATTTTAGAGGTGTTATTTTGCTATATTCCCATTTCTCCGGTCAAAAATGAGATCTGTCTAGAGTGTGACCTCAGAGTCTTATGAATATTTTAAAAGCTTTTAATTTTCTCCTCGGCATGCGTTTCTTCCATAGGACTTTTATCTTTTTCTTTTTCCTTGCCAGGTACACAGACTCCCATACTCAACTATACCTCGCTTACTTCCATCCTTTCCAGGTTCCTCACACTATGGTCGATGTTACCAGAGCGGCCAGAGGAGCATTTTTTATAAATATGTGTAGTATCACAATTAAATCCAAAGCAATATCAAAGAGAAAATGTCAGTCCTCTAAACATGAAATGTAACGTATGAAGAAAACGTGTGTGAATTATCAGTGTGTTTTATAAATTCTCTTTTGGGGGGCATACAAAATATCAGACTAGAGACAATTATTTTACTGTCTGTTTCTTGGCTATCAAAGAGAATTTTGAAATTCATCAAAGCTAACCTTCTGTTATGTACAACAGGCTAAGCTGAAAAGAATGTTAACAAGTTCAATTTTCATTCAATCAGCACTACTGCTCTCTGAAATGTTTCATTGCAGGAAAGAAATAAAAATAATCTATATGGTAATTATGAGGATGAATCCCCCAGTAACTTTCAGCTACATGAAAGGTCAGTTCTATTCAAGATATTTTATCAGTCCCCTGCACATACTCCTGTCCTGTCATTTTAAATCTGAACAGCATTTTATTTTCCCATTTACAGCTACCTGCAGAATTAAGTACTTAAGCCAAATAAGAAAAAAAAAAAGAAAAAGAAATGTTGAACGCTGGCAAAGGCTGTAACAGCACAGAGATAAATCGTTCAGCTGCTCTCTCTCGAGCCTCTAGGGCTGCAGATTTTTCTTCTCCTAGTGCACTGTGGGTATTCAAAACTTGTTCAACATGATTTCATTTCATTTCAGGCACTGCCTGAGAAAACTAAATTACAGAATCAATCATACAGAAGGTCAGAGTGAGACTTCATTACAAGTATTGCATGCTTGCATGAATATCTTTCATTTATGACTGACCCAATATGTCACAATAGCTGTCTAGTAAAAATAATCCACTTTCTGAAATTGATGTACTACTGATGTCAGTGCAACTCAGCTGGCTGGGCGGATTACAGAGAGGTGTTAAAAAAAAAAAAAAAAAAAAAAAAAACCCAACCCTTTGGAGCGCGCGTTGTAGATTTTTAGAATTGCAATCTTTTTGTAGATGAAAATAATTTCCAGATGATCATCTGAACTGACAATAACGCTTAGAGGTAAAGATTTTTTTTAACCGAAATGATGCTGTTGGTTTTGACTTGCCGACCACATCCTGTTGGAAAATATACACATCCGCCACAAGCAAATCAAGGTTGTTCTCTGAACTCACAAATGCATCGACATTCAATTTTTCAACAACTGGCTTCTGACTACGAGGGCATTATTTGCATATTTGGAAACGTGACTGCTAATCATTGGACGCTTTTTAATCCCTCCTTTTTGTCCCTGCTTTCTGTTTTCAAGTATAATGGCATAAATGCAAGGAAGATAAACACGTTGTGCTTGTTGCCAACAAAAACGCGGCTAATCAGCAACGTGACAAAACTGTCAGTCCTTCTAGAGGAAAACCAATGAAGCTCTGAAGAAAAGCTGGTTCGATACAACATAAACAAGCTGGCCTTTCTTCTTCTATGATAGTCTTGATTCACCACAGCAAACCTTAACAGACAGCCATATTCATTTGGATAATAAAACTTCTTACTTGCATAAGGTATGACATATCCGAGGCTCACTGAGAAGCCGAATGCGTGAGGTATAAAGTATTATTTATTATTTTGCTGGTGACCTTCCGAAGGGAAATCTCCGAGGAGCTGCCGTGGAGTATTATGATGTAGCCAGCCAACTCAGTACCCGCAGGGAGATATAGAAGCACCTTGACACAGCCTATTTTTAACCATGCCTCTGGCCATTCTGAATTCAAGTTTATAGGTGAACATGTCAGGTAGCACATAGAACAAAGGCAACGGCACATTGTATTCATCATAATTCTGTCCAAGTACATTTTATTTTTTCCAACATTTGTGATTTAAAATCCCATGACATTTCTTCAAGGTGAAATTCTACTCGAATTTTCAACAAGATTAGTTTGTTTCGAGCCAAAAGAAATATCACTCGGGTTCAGCAAAACTTCAGAAAGGCACCAGTAAATGTGAGGAGGCCCATGTAAATGACATGACAGGAGCCCGCACTCAGCTAAAGTCCTTATACTTTTAAAAATCAATGAAATAATTCAACTGCTTTAGTGATTAGCAATACATTACAAAAGAAGCATTAAAAATGGAGTCCTCTCTCCCAAGGCCAGTCCGTGAAAGCATTGTTCTTTAAGTGTATGTGAATATCATAATTATTTTATGATCCCATCTTTAGTGCTTTCCAATATAGTAAATTCAATTGACCATGAAATGAAATTTCATAGTCAAAATGCCTCCTTTACACTTTTTTATAGCAGCAATAACAGTTTTATAGCTTTAAGGCAAGGTAATTCATCAGATGTTTAATTTAAAGGCAGATTCTTATATTATTAATAAATATTTACCAATTTAATAAAATACACATATCAGCATGCATTATATGGTCTTTTAACTATTTCTGCAACTTCGATTGGCCTCGATGAGCGTCTATGAATAATGGGGAGCCCCGGTAAACTCCCTTGGTGACTGCACACCCTTTTTATTTTTATGACTTTCCAGGCATAGCAAGGCAAACCTGGCTGTGGGGGAACAGAGGACAGAACCCTCCATTCCAGTGTCAAAGGGGCAAAAATGTAAAGCAGTCCACAGGAAACAATTATTTGTGATGGCGAGGCACATTTATGAATACTTAATGACTACTTCCCAACTGTCCCCTGCATTCTTTTCTGACAAAAAAAGGAAACCTAAACACCCCGATGTTCAGCTCAAACACAAGAAAGAGATCAGAAGCAAAAGAAAATGCTGTTGCATCAACCCTATTTGGGAAAGTAATCTTATATTTCAGAGAGCACACTGAATCTTTACACCGCTAATCCAGTAAACACTCTGCAATCATCTGTTGTTATCTGGGGAATTCACAATGAAACCAATAAACATCACTGGCATGGTCCTAATGTGCAGAGAAATATGTAAACAGGCAATAGGATTTGTTTTTTGTTATACCAACACATCTGCTTCATTTTATCAGGGTTAAAAAAAAAAAGCCCTCTAAACTATTAATCTTGTTTTAAAATGTCTGCTTAGTACCTCACCTAGATCAATACAAATGTATTATACACTATGATGGGAAACAAAAACAAAAACAAAAAAACCCAACAATCCCAGCACAAGAGTTTAAAATACTTAAGCAGATTTACTCCGGTGATTGCTGACTATAATTGCATGCTAAGAAAAATGGAACCAAAATTATTGCATTAGTGATCTTGCCTCTCTGGAGTGCTTTATTCCATGTTTATGACAATAAATAACACAATTAGGTATATTTCCCACAATAACCCACTCTGTATTTTCCTCTGCTGGTTATAAGCAATTATTTGCCTTCCCTTTCGCTGTATCACAGTTTGAGATTTCATTTGAGGTAGGAGCAGAACATGTACCTCATAAACATCATGTCCTAATCCAACAAAGGCAAATAAGGGCCCCCGTTTCTAAAATCTCAGCACCAGTTAAGGGCCTCCATTTCTAAAATCTCTCCTGGGCAAACTTTTAACTCGAGGACATCTCTGTGGTCAACCAAAGCCAAGGGAAGATCGGCTAACTCCAAACCGATGAATGAGACTCGATGAAAATCATTTCAAATCAAGAAGGATCTTGCTGGGTCGTCCTCCTTGAGGTGATCGTCAACCAACCCATAACCCTCTTGTCCCTGCACTTAAATGGCACTAGGAAGAACAATCCTCACGTCCATCAGTAGATGGGCAGAAGCACCTTTCAGAATATAGAGTCTCTGGGGCGCCTGCGTGGCTCAGTCGGTTGAGCGTCCGACTTCGGCTCAGGTCATGATCTCACAGTCCGTGGGTTCGAGCCCCGCGTCAGGCTCTGTGCTGACAGCTCAGAGCATGGAGCCTGCTTTGGATTCTGTGTCTCCCTCTCTCTCTGCCCCTCCCCTGCTCACTCTCTGTCTCTGTCTCTCAAAATAAAATGAAGACATAAAAAAAGAAAAAGAACACAGACTCTAGGTCTTTACCATGAGAAGTGCAAATGATTAAAAAAAAAAACACAACACTTTCAAGCAATAAATGCTTGCCTACCATATGCAACCCGCTGCTATGAAGCACGCCATCTTGTTCCACAAGATTTCTTGAGATTGTGATGGAAGGAAGATCCAGGCTTTGAGGGGGAAACTGAGGGGTAAATTCACTTCCCTGGGAAGGCAACGGATCACTGAGGCCTTGAAAGGGTAGAAGAACATCGGGCATGCCCAGGGCAGGGTCGGACTCTGGAGGAGGCGTGATAGGGGGGATTTCAAACTCCTCATCCCCGAGGCTTGGCGTATGGAATGTCTGCTAAAAGGAAACAAAACAGAGACATCTTCACATTCTGTTCCTGTATCTTATTTCTCCTTGGAGGGAAAAAGGAAGATTTTGCATGAAAACACTGCATAGCTAGGCCAAATATTTATTTCTCAAATGAAAACATCTTAAACACAGATTTCCATATATAAAGTTTTGCTGATCATTCTGATTAAAGATTTAAGTCTCATTATCATATGGTTTTAATGGAGTATCAGTATTAACAGTTTTTTAATGCGTACTTAATTAGCAACATCTGTCTTCGTTCTTAGTTGGCACATCAGCGACATTAGATTTGGCTATATAACAAATTGCCACTTTATTGATATGTTAGCGAAACAGCTCAAACCGCTTACATTATCCACATGCTTCATAAAGTGCTGACGATTTTGTGGTGCGCACACACAACATTAATCCAGGAGTGAACAGTACACATGTTTACTTTCTGCCACAACATATAAAACGTGTAATATTAAATTTGTGCTTTGCCATTTTAATTTCCTTACTGGTATATTCCCAAGCGCAGAGAATGCTTCTTTGGAAATTGTTATGGTTCATAATGCAAAATTTTATATAAGGATCATCAGAGCATATATTAAAAGGTCCTGGTGCTTTTATTTAAACTGTAAGGAGAGGGATTCTCTTTTATGATGATTTTAATATGTATTTATCAGAACATTTCTAGGAGTCTTCAACTCTGAAACACTATCTATAGAACGAGCATAGAGATACATTGATGTACACATAGGAACTCTATTGCTGTTGTTCACTTAAGCAAGTGCTGTTTCTCAGGACCGAAGTAAATAATGTCACTGCTACTTAGATCCTTAAAGGAAGTGTTTTAAAATGGGGCCTTTTGATGTAAATTAGGGCTGCCATGGTCTACCAAACTAACCACCTTCCTTAAAATAGAACTCATTTTGGGGCGAGGTGTGGGATGCGGGGGGTCAAGGTCTAAGATACTCTTTTTGGTAGGGTGAAGAGGTCAGATATTCTAGCTCAGAGGATCAAAGTTATAGTTCGTTATTAGTAGTATTTTTTGAAGAATTAACTGGTGCAAGATCATTTGAATCTGCTGTCATCGGTTAAGAGAACTAATTAAGAATGGAAAACGATCATTCTTCAAACTATCAATGATGATACATAACTTAATAACCACTTGAGAGCAAAGAGAAACAAACTGAAGGAAAAAACAAAACATTCCGTGCGTGTAGAACCTGTCCGCTGTTAATTGTATCTCGCCAGAAATAAAGAGGTCACAAGCTATGGGAGTCTAGGGTGGGACAGGTGAACATCTTGAGGTTCTTAGCAGATTCAACATATGCAAAGACATTACAGTATAAAAACATATCTGAAAGCTAGAATGAAGTAGTAGATTCTCTGACATACTGATTCTAATACTGACCCCCCCAAAGATGTCAATTTCTTACTGTGGTACCCCGAGTTCTCAAACACAAAGGGATGGATTGGCCACAAACGTGGTTGGCTAATGAATGTAACCCTATGGCTGCATTTGCTGTTATTTTGGCACTAATGTGGTCTAGTAACAGATGCAACTGTAATTTGTGACTCATTTGCTACCCCATTACTGCTTAATGAAATCTAACATATCACATTAACAATACGGATAAACACTCATTCTTGATATGTGGCATTTGGCTGTTTTCATTACCACTGTAATTAACACTTGAAATATTATTTCAATAAATATTTAAAGTACTTTAAAAATGGTCAGGGTAATCATGACACAGACAGAAAATATAAAGCAAATGTGTGAATTTCCAACTCAGAGTATCCCAGTCCCTGTGGCGTTATCTACAGGGCAATATCTATGTGAAGGGAATTGGTTTCAGGCACAATTTCGACTTCACAGCATTCAAACCTAAAGTCTTCCTGAATTAGTTTGCACTCATTAAAATGTTAAAAAACCAAATAAATTTACTTTTAACGCAATGATTGGGAAATCAGGCACATGCTGTAATGTGGTGCATTAACATTTACTTGGGCTTTACTTTTTGTTCGAGAAAAGATGTACAGTGAAATCATTGCGTAAGATTAGCTCTTAAACTCTAACATAAAGCACGTCTTATGCTAGGCGGTCAAAATTAAGGAGGCTTTCACTTTTATTTTTGTTAAGAAACAGAGAGGTGTCTTACAATAATGAGTCCCAACGGTGTAATTTTTTTCAAAAACAAATTCATTTTAAGTTAGAATTGAGTATATTGCTGTAGCATAACCTAATAAAATGACATTATAATAAATCACCAAGAAGGTGCTATACACCACTTTTAAAAGAGAGGTAATTATATGTGTGTGTGTGTGTGTGTGTGTGTGTGTGTGTAGTTAAGCATTCCTTAGAGAAAAGAGTAACCCCAAACACTGGATAAATCTGAGATTATAAAAATAACCACGTACGGCACCAGTACCAACAAAAAAGACACTGGCTTTTGTGACTCTGCTGTCTGACCGATATCAGGTTAATCGTTTAGAGTCTCTAATGATTACTTTTTACAGATACTGACTTTTCAGTGTTTACCTTGAACATGTTAAAATAGTATGTACATGGTTAAATACCATCTGCACTGAAATGTTCAAAACATTTGTTCCTTTTGATAAAAATGCAAATCTGGAGAACTGTTGTATCAACATATAACAGCCAATGTCTGACACGGTGAATTATCACAGCTGGAATTAAATTGTCTCTGAACAGCTGCCGGCAGTAGAGCTTTCATCAATGTTTGATTCAAATGTAGGGAAAAAATCCTACAGAATGAAACATCATGTTGTCCTTACAGATGGGGGTTTCTGTTCATTTGCACAAACAACACAGCAGCGAGTGCCAGACAATATCCCTTGTGTAGGCGGTCTTCTTGGTTAGAGAGATGATGGCCATTGCAGAGATGATTAATCTAGGAATATCCTTAATTCTTACTTCCCCATTTTTTCTAATAATTTTGCCAACGGAATTTCTTTCATGCCGCTTGCTTCCCTGGACCAAGATCGTTTTACAAAGCCATGATGATTTCCATCCTCTGGGGTCAAGCTACTTCAGTTGCCTACATCTGAATGTATTTGGAAAATGAAGACTTTTTATTACGGGGGCCGCAAGAGGAAATGTTCCATTTTGGACCAATTTCACCTGTTTGTTCTTGTTCTAAAATCTTAAATCTCACAGTTTGCCAGTTGTGAGGAAACCACTGTCTTGATCTAATCAAGATCGAGGTTTTCCTGGAAGGGCAGGGCAGTGAGCTCAGACAGCAGCCCTAAGTCAGCAAGCAGGGAATGCAGGAAAAACAGCAACAAGAAGATGCTTTTTTCCCCCCATTTGTACCAGGAAACTGTAGACAAGCCCAGAGCCATCCCCCAGTTTTCCCTGCTATGACCAAGTCTTGGAGCATGCCCTTTCATTCATTCAGTCTCTACATATTTATTGAACACCTACTATGTGCCAGGAACTGTAACAGTCTATGGGGATCTAACAAGAAAACAAAACACTCACTTCACATCACTCCCACTGAAGAATCAAGAAACCGTAATACTATTCTCCCACATCATTTCCCAAACCATGGCAACTTAATGAAATTATCCCCAGAGCTTTGTGGAGTGGAAATACTTTCTATTAAAAGTCACTCCCACCCCCTAGTTTTCAAAATAACCACTTATTTGCTTAGATGCCAATTTGGACAGATAGATTTTATGTGCTGTCTTACACATTTACTTTTGTTGGCATATACATTTCTTTTCATCACGAGATGCGTGTGAATTACTAACGTTCATAACAGCCTCCGGATAAGTGACAGACTTGTCAGGTCATTTTCTTTTCCAAAAGGTTTTTCTCCTCCAAAGTCGTTACCTTGCACTACATAAGAGAGATAAATTCGATACTTTGCTTTTCCCTTCCAGCCTTTTAAATGATCTAAATAACACACGAAACGTGAACGGACACATGAAGACAGACACCTACCTCACTGGCTGCAAAGAAAGCACTGTTGGCCTCAGCCATGGTCATGTAGTTATTGTTGTTTCCAAACTGAAAGAAAACAGATTGTTTTACGTTAATATGCAGACAGATCAAGAATCGCGGTGGTTTGCTTAAAACTCAGACGGGATTTGTAAAGAATGCTGGTGTCATGAATTAAAAGAGTAGTTTCACTCGGACCGAATGTGAACTGTGACAGGTTTTGTGCGACATGGAGTCCGGCTGCTTCCCTCGGAAAATAAAGCACAGAGTCAAGCTAACTTGCTAATTCTGGAAAATAGGGTTGTTTCTCATCAAGACTAACACCGAAGGGAGACAATTATGAACGTTTGGCCGCCCAGACACTAGTGGGTGTTGTTTAACTGAACTGGCATTTGTGAGAGAGGAGAAGGAAAAGTTTCCAAGAAAATCACCTTGACACATTTTTTACAGCACGTTGAGATTTCATAGCTTACTTTTCAAGAACAGATGTCACAAGTGTGAGTAGGTTAAAATGTGAATTAAAGGGAATAGAATCCAATTCCCAGGCCTCAAATTCTATTTTCTAGCGAATGGGGTGTGGCATGAATATAAATAAATAATAAGACTAAAGAATATATTTCAACTCTCCAAACAGAGTTGAAAACGATATCTGTATCCATCAGAGCTGTTGAAAACGGTGATATTTAATCTCTCGATGTAACATTAAGTGCAAAGAGGTTTAAAAACTAAGCGGAATCCTATGAACACAGCAATTTTTATTTAATTCCCTAACACAATAGCCCATTCATACCATCACAAATAAGACTGTATCAGCATTTCAGACGTAAGCTCTTTACTGCTAGAGACCTGTTATCAAAATGTAAAACTTGGATTTTGCCAGGAATGTATTTTCAGGTTCAGACGAAATAAGGAGGCACGTTTTGTTGCTTTAAACATTCTGTTATCGGTCTGGCAATATGGAAAGGCTCTGTGAGCATAATTATCCGGAGCTATTATTATTTTCACAATTTTATGAAGTGGTAAAAGAATGCCCATCTTTTTGTACTGTGTATTGTCTCTTCCCTTTAGTGCATCAAAATAACACACAGGCTTGGGCTCCAAAGGGTGAAATGTAGACATCCATTCTCTCATATAAATAGAGCTAGTTAATTATTTAAACGAAAAGGCGGGGCGCCTGGGTGGCTCCTTCGGTCAAGTGTCTGACTCCCGATCTCGGCTCAGGGCATGATCTCACGGTTTGTGAGTTCGAGCCCCGTGTCGGGCTCTATGTTGACTGTGCAGAGCCTGCTTGGGATTCTGGATTTCCTTCTCTCTGCTCCTTCCTTGCTTTATGTCTCTCAAAATAAATAAACTTCAAAAAAATTTTTAAAAATAAGGTAAAAGGCATAACTTCCCCAAGGGGAGAGAGGGAGGGAGAGAGACAGACAGACAGGAGAGAAATACAGATACACAGATAAGTGTAGAGAATAAATATAGACACACAGATATGTGAGATCCACATAATCCTCCACATAGTAAACCCACCAACACTTACTTTCAGGGGGCTCTTGGCCCCTGACTCTGAACCTGTTGGATTCGTGCACAGAAGCTGAACTGACATGCTAGGGGGTCCAAGCACTAAGCAGGATTTACGCGGAAGGTTCAAATGGTTCCAGAGTGCTGCTGTGGTCTCTGGAAGCAAAATCCCACCCTGTAAAACGACCCTTAAAGACACACTTGCACAATGAGCCCGCAGATTCCTTTGGATAAACATCTTTATAAGGATTTCTGAAAAGATGTATCTGTTGGCACTCGCGAGAGACCTTTATCTAGTGTCTCTGAAGGCATGGGGTATCAAAAACGTGTGGGGACAGTTTCACCAACATATACTTATGTCCAAACCCATCAAGATGTATACATTAAATAGGTGTCCCTTGTTGTATGTCCATCATACCTCAATAAAGTGCTTTTTAAATAATTTTAAAGTTAAAAAATTGTCCTACGTGGGCAGGTGCACACACACCTGCACCCTCCCCCCCGCCCACATGCACAGACATATCCCACCCGCCTTTCCTACAATATTAAATACATGCAAGCCAAAGCATAGGTTTCTGGTGGGGAATTTTCGATGAATTAATGATCCTAGAATAAAATCTCGGGCCTCTATGCTGACTATCCTTTTTGGATGTTTATGAGGACTTGGGTCCCAATGTGCATTCCAGGCACCCCCTCTATGCCTCCCGCAAGCAGCCTGCAGCCCGCAACCCAGCTTTAACGTTATTTAAATGTACGTTTTGCTGGGGAATTAGAAATCCATTTAAGGAAAGCAGCTCATTATCAGAGGGTATTTTTTTTTTAAGATTAAACTCACTTATTACCTAATAGCACCTAAAACAACAAAGAAAAATAAAATGGCTATTAAACTAAGGGCCTAAACAATTCAAAAAACAAATTAAGCTTAGAGTAAAATAAGAACTGGGTTAGAAATCCTCTTCTGAACAGTTAGGATGCGAATGTAATTACTGAAGAAACTACAGCTAATCAGCTGTGAATTGTATCCATTAATTAGTATTTGCCCTGGAGAAATGAGAAAAATCAGTAACAACGCTCGTGCCGCGGTGCGCCGATGAACCACGCGCCCGCCGCGCTGCTTTTAGTCAAGCAGGTGTCTCCACTGGTCCACGTAATTTGAAAAGCTCTCACCTGAAGTACTGAGCTGGAATTACAAAGCACTCCTTGCATATCTTCCGTATCTACAGCGGGCCTTAATTAATGGCTTTTAATTTGGAAACACTCGGCGATCGGGCGGGGACAGTTATAAATCATTTCAAATGGAAGCCAAGGGTTGCTGTTCCATTGGGGTAAAATATCTCCCCTACAAAGGTGGCCTCAGATACTGACTGGTGCAGGGAAGGGGCTTTCTCTAGCGCAGGTGGCTGGGTCCCTGGTTGAGCGTGGTAGGGTGGTTGGATAAAATACAGGCTGTCCAGTTAAATGTGGCTTTCAAATATACAACGTTAAAGGTATAAGTATATCCCATGCACTATCTGGGCTATACTTATACTAAAAAAAAGTATTCTCTATTTATCTGTGATTCAACTATACTGGGCTATTGTGTATTTTTACTTGCTAAATTTGGCCACCCTACAGCATCGTTAAGTTGATCAGGATGACAGGGATGCCACTTTCCATTTGATTTACCTTCCTCGTAATGCTAGCTTAATTTAATTTGTTTTATTTTAAAATGTGACCTATGAATCCTGCTTTACTCGTTCTGTGTAAGAACAGATCTGATTCTGAGAGAAAAAGTGATCCTTTGGGGGCAGATCTCTAATATAATGACCTCAGAACAATTAGCTTTAACTGAATTGTGTACAATTAAATTTACTTTATGTTCTAAGAGACAGTGACATCGGTAAACACAATATATTACAAAAAAAAAACCCTAGGTCCACGAGGGAAAGGGCCTTCCCTGTGTTCACTGCTGTCTCCCTGCAAACTAGCAATGATGCCTGGCATATCATAAGCGCTCCAACACTTGCTGAAGAGAGAGGGAGGGGGAGAAAGGTTGATCACATTTTTAACTTCGGTGTCTCATAATCACCCATCCTAACTGGGGCAATTTCATCACTTATTTTTTTTATGATGTTAACGAGAATGATAATGATAGCAATAATAATAATTACCCCAAGAGGCCTTCTACGTACATTATTTCATTTAACTCTCCCAAGCGGGACTAAATGTAATTTATTTTCCCAAGAACAAGTTAGAAAAAAAAATTATTAGCCCTATTTTATAGATAAATAGACTGAGGTTTCGAGGCGTCTCTGGCACCCCTCCTGATCACTTACATTTCAATAGGCACAGAACCTTGAATATTTCACTCAGTGATGAATTCAATGTTAAAACTCGATTTTTATCATCTTACTCAAGGCTACAGTCTCCCAGGAGGTGTTTCCAGGCACCTAAGAAAAGAGTTGCAGAGTTGCAAAGCCCAAGGCTGCAGATCACTGCCCCTCTTTTATGAGTCACTGTGCACACTACACGAGGTTAAACATTCTGAAAAGTCCTGCAGCGCATTCATTCAGCAAACATTCATTTATGTACCTACGGTGTGCAAGGCACTGTGCTAGGCCCTGGCAACAAAATGGTGAGATGACAAAGTTCCTACCTGGACAGAGCTTACAGGTTTCTCTGAGTGGGAGACAGCAAACCTCCCCCCTCCCCCCAAATTTGCCACAGGACACCTCTTTTGGTTTCCCTCACAACAGTCGGCGGGAACACCTTGGGAAACCCTGTTCCAAACCCTTTATTGACAATATCCTTTTATTTTCCCTGAATACTTCTTACAAAATCTAATATCCTCATTTTGTACCATGCTAACGCTGACGCATTTTACGAATCGCCTAAATAAGAATTTCTAAATCACTCATTCTGGGTCATATTAATTTGGCCAACTTCCAAGTTTTCTAGGCAGTAGCTCTCCACTGATGTTCCTTTGAAGAGCTCCTAATTCAACCACGTACGGTTCTTTAACGTGATTTCAGGAGGCAACACAAAATATTTCAAATAAACGGAAGGAACATCAGGTGAAACAGTTACCAACTGCGAAGAGCATATAAAGACATTAAGAAAGAAACAGGCCAATTGCAACTGTTTCAAAGAGCTTACACGTTGGCGGAAAGAGCTTACACGTTGGCAGAATGGTCACTTGCAAGGCAGGGGCATTTATGAAGTATACTGGTGATGATCAGTCCTTTCCACTTTGATAGGCTCTAACAGATGTGATCCCCAAAGATACAATCCCCAAAGATATAATTATAAAGCAGAACTCAATTACTCTGCATGTCGAACTTCTGTACCTCCATAATTTCACAAAAGAACATCTTCATTGTACCTGGAGGTAGATTTGCTTTTGCGGGCTTGATGAATAATTATAGCTTCGGCAAATACAATTTATGAAGGGCATCAATTAAAAAGGGGCATTGCCGGATTTCTAAAAAAAAAATTTATGAAAGACCATCGTGTTCGTGGCCTGTCTAACCGTGTGAGGTGCCAAAGTAAATTAATGGAGATTGTTAATTGTAGCTTGTCCAGCAAAAGGCCTGGAAGAAAGTAGACCAGCACAGACAAAACCCATCTGTAATCACAAGAGGGGAGACTTCAGCTTGGTGAGTCTACCACACAACAGCATTTGCACTGAAATTATTTTGACACCCACGTGAAGAATTGTACAGGCTTCTCTTAAAGCAGCGTTGACTACAGGGTATCAAACAGCTAAATGGCACAAATTTAATCCTTAAAAAAAAAGATAATCCTTCAAATTCTCTTTTCTTTGTTCCCATTAGGTTTGTTAGCAGACACCATCCAATTTGATGCCTCAGTAAGGACATCTGTCAAGTTGCTTACACAGATGAACTGTGCCCATCATGGATCAAGTGTGCCAAAGCACGGTCATATGATGAGAAGGCAGGGCCTCCGAGTTCGCACACTCTCAAAGGCTCTGGCCACTACCCCGTGGAAGAGAACTTACCAAAGATAATCAAGTTGTAACCATTTCCAGCAGTGGTAATCTGTTTCAGGATACAGAGCCCCAAAGAGGGAACACAAGCCCAATATGGCAAGTGACAATAAATACTGGTGATCATCAGGGGTAGATCTGGAGTTCCGCATCAGGAACAAAGAATGACGTAGTGATTCATACCAAAAGCTATACCAAAAGCTACGGGTTCAACAGTCTGGAAACAAAACACTGCAAACAACGGACTAAGACGTATAGTTAGCAGGAGAGTATACACATACACACACGCCCACACACACAATTCTGCTAATTATGTATATACAACTATATACAGAGAGAGGATTCTGCTCACACATATGTATAATTACACACACACACACGTATTCACACACATATATTAACAGGTTCAAATATAAAGCAAGGTTTTTGTAAGAAAATAAACTTTCAAAAATATTATTGGCCTTTCCATATGCTAAAAACTCCTAGATAATTATCTCCCGAGCGCCAGACTCACATACCCAATAGCCTACGACATTTGCATGTGGTTGCCGACAGGCGTCCCAATCACATGCACAAAACTGAATTCCTCATCTTCTCCTCAAACCCGCTCCACCCACAGCCTTCCCCATCTCCTTTGATGGGGCGATGACTCAGTTCTGGTGACTCAGGCCAAAAATCATCCTTGAATCCACTCTTTCTCCGTTCTGTCATCATATCATCAAAGGTTGTGCTGGCTCCTCTTTCAGTTATACCCACAACTGACCACTGGCCACTCCCTCCCCTGGATTCACCCAAGCCCAGGCCGCCCAGCCCCTCCTGGGGTCAATGCTACAGCCTCCTGGCAAATCTCGCTGGCCCTACGCACTGTCCACCAGTCTATTCTCAACGCAAAGCCAAAGAGAGCCCTTGAAAACCTAAGTCAGGTCCTATCCCTTCTCTGCGTAGAACTTTCCAATGGTTTCCTATTCCCTCAGGGAAGAAGCCAAGACCTCATGATGGGCCCCCATTTCTTCTCTAACCCTTGGCCAATGTTCTTCCCCTTGTTTCTACTCCCCTAACCTGCTGGCTTCCCTGTTGTTCCTCCAATACCCTAGACACATTCCTACCTCAGGGCCTTTATACTGGCTGTTTCCTAGCAATGTCCTCAAGGCTCTTGCTCACTTCCTTCTCTTTTTTTTTAATTTTTATTTATTTTGAGAGAGAGAGACAGTGAGTTTGCTTGCATGTGAGCTGGGGAGGGGCAGAGAAAGAGAGAGAGAAAGAGAGAGAGGGAGGGAGAGAATCCCAAGCAGGCTCCTCGCTGCCCGCACAGAGTCCAACCCAGGGCTCAAACTCACCAACTGTGAGATCACGACCTGAGCCAAAATCAAGAATCGGACGCTCAACTGACTGAGCCACCCAGGCGCCCCTCACTTCCCTCTTGAGTCTTTTCTCAAAGGTCACCTTCTGATTACCCTCCAAAATTTTTTGCAGCCCTCTTCCTCCTCCAGCACTTTCTAGCCCTCTTCCCCATCTTGATTTTTTTTGTAACACTTTTCAGCATAATGTATTTATTGTCTTCCCCCCCCACCACGCCGAACCTAGAATGTAAATTTAATGAGGTAAGTATGTGTCATCTACTGTTTACACTGATGTCCCGTGCCAAGGAGAGCTTGATAAATAGTAAGTGTTCAACAAATCTGTGTTGAATGCATGAGCAAATAAATTAATTTCTAGATGTGAAATGCTGGTACACAGAACTGTTCTCCAAGCCAAGCAGGGCATCAGATAAGCACTTGAAATTCAAGCAAAAAAGGAGAAACCAAGCATCTGTCACCAGGGGTCCTGCACAAAGCACACTTATGGGAAGGAAGGGGTGATGGGAAGAGTTATAGATTCTAATAAAATTAATATTTTATATGTTAGACATACTTAGCTTGAAAACAAATGCTTCATTCTAGAAAATGCACTAGCCCTTTTATAGAAAAGACACAGAGGGCTGGGTGGGTGGGGTTGGAGTGTGAAGGGTGGGTGCCTTGGTGTTTGAAAACACTGTGGTGAGAACACCGATTCTGGCCCACAGGCAAAAAGCCTGGAGAAGAGAAAGCCAATAATCTAACATCGAGGGACCAAGAATCTGAGTATTAAATCTGACAGTTGATATTTTTTTCTGATTTAAAATATTCTGTTTTTTTTAAAAATTTTTGCTTCAAAGGCTCCATCAGAGTTTCTCAGAGTGCGGTGCTAGGGACCACCGCATCAGATGCCTGTTTAAAAAAAAATGCAGATTACTTGATTCCCCAAAGTTTACTGTATCAGAATCCCTAGGCAGTGGGGCCCTAACTAGAATACAGGTTTTAGATTTTTCAACAACTTCCGTGGGCCCACACAAGGAACAACAATGCCTAAACATATGGCCTCTACTCAAACACGGAGGCCTTTGGATTTTCATGATCTGGACGCATCTGAGTCTGTAAATTGCATAACCATCTGGACTAGTTAGAGGTGGCAAGGAGAAAAACACACACACACACACACACACACACAACACCCTCTCAAACCCAACTGCACTTGTTTAATATCAGAAAAACAAATAGAAGCAGAGGGGAAATACTAAGCTTCCCAAATCAAGTTTTCTTTTTTAACAAAAATGGAGCCGTCTTTGGGTCCAGCCCAGCAAGCAAGCGTCGCCAATATTCAAAAGAAAGCCCCAACTCGCCTTAAGCACAAGCCCACGAAAAGAAGCCAATGGTAATGCACGTGTTGTTAAGTGGCCACATCTTTTGTGTAACTCTGGCTCATCTCTCCCCTTTCTCCCAAAAGCTTTACAAGACACTGAACCCAGCGCCTACTGGATGCCAAGGATTAGGGTATGTGTGGGGACTATATCTAACTTTCCGAAGACGTCAAGAAGTAGGAGATCGGACTGTTGCTTTTAAGGGATGACAACCCAGTTAGGGTGATGGGGCAAAAACATTTCTCAGCCGAAGGGCCAAGTCTGGGAGTGACGTGGACAAAGAGCCACACTTTCTTTCGGAAGAGGACTCTGTGGCGACTCTGAGACTGGGCGGAGGCAGGAGTGGGAAGAATCGGATACAGAGAACACTTCATCTCGAGTCGAACGAACCGGCTTTGGACTCCAATCCTGCCACACTAGCTGTGGGATGGTAGGCAAGTTGCCTAACTTGTCTTAAGCGCAAGTTCAAATCCCAGCTGATCCCCTAACTGTACAAACTACTGAGCCTCTGTACGCTTAAGTCCCCCCATCGACGATACGGGAATAAGAACAGCGTTTGCCTCATCCGGGGGCTTTTGAGGACTAAATAGGGTTGTACCTAAGAAGCCCCCTTTTCTATCTGTACTAATGGCTACGTAACATTTCAATGAGCCTTGCAGAAAGCAAAGCAGACCGTGCACGATCTGTTTTACAGACTGTCGTGGCTTCTACTGGCAGAGCACGAGATTTTACTCCTCGAAGAAGGCCAGTGGCTTCCCAAGGATATTTCAAGTAAAATCCAAGTTCCCATTATGATTTGGCTGCTCATTGCTTTTCCAAACTTCCTCCTCAGAAGGTCACTCCTGCCCACTAAGCCCCAAGCACACTGCCCTGACTCCTCCTCGCTCTCTTCTCTGGTCCTTTGCACCTGCCATTCTCTTGACCCCGACTGCTCTCTCCTCTCTCCTTACTTTATGCAGGTTTCTGCTTAATGTCTGGTTCCCTGCAGTTTCCTCTGGCCCTGGGACAGTGGGTGGCCCGTGGTAGGTAGGTGCTCAGTAAATATTTGTTGAATGGGTGAGGGAAGGAATGAGCCAGAGAGATCCAAGTTCAAATCCCAGCTCTATCACACTTACGAGGTGGATATCATCACGAGCGGCTTCATGTTACCGCTATGAATTTGTTTCTTCATTTCTAAGGATGAAAGAACAGAGCTGGGGAGGGGGGCTGGGCTGTGTGAGGAGGGAGACAACACAAAGCCCCACCTCCCCCCCCACCCCCAGCAAACGGTCTTGTATGGAAGAGACACTTGGTAAATGTCAGGAAGTTGAGAGTGAGGAGCCTGCAAAGGTAGGAATGTGATAACCTGGGGAAAATAACTGGGTCATGGAAACATTTTATGTTATTAAATGCCTAGAATATGAAATGTCTTTATTAAATGCCTATAAGATGAAAGAGATAACGGTGGATACTGGGTAAAAATATGTGAGGAAGATTCAGTTTCTACCCAAGAAGGGCTCAAATGGAAAAGACAGATACATGACAGGTGCTACAGTCCGGATAAACGCAAAGCACTCCCCATGAAATGTCAGCAGAAGATTTCAAAGAGGAGCCATTTAAGTGGGGTCTTGAAGGATGTGTAGGAGCTTGCCTATGAGACAAGAGCATTCTGGGAGAGAAAACTACTTGGGCAAAGCCCTACTGTCATCAAAGTGGGCCTGGCTGACCAAGACACTGGGACACAAGCCTTCTTGGCAGAGAGGACAGAGGGAGGGTTGAAACGGGAGCCAGCATGTACAGACTTGTATTTGGGCGAGGTTTACAGGCTACACTTTGGAGAAGTTTAGCTCAAACATGCTGTATGGATAAAAGGAGACTCATGACATGTTTGTAGGTGGAGGAAAAAGAAAACACACAAGGGAAGGAAGATCAGCCACCAGGAAGCAGAAGAGATGATTCAGAGTGTAACTTCCAGAAAGTAATAACAATGTCTATTCCGTCTGTTTTCTATGGTTTTCGGCAAACGGTGGGCATCTTTTATATAATGACAGCAACTGGTAAAACAGATGTGCGTGGTCTGCTTTGGTTTCTTGAAAATCACTGAAATGGTAGCTAATAGTTATTTGTCTGGATGGAAAAGGGGGCTGCTTTCTTTGATGTCAGTATTAGAACCAGAAAGACCCCTTCCCCTAGCCCCAAAAGTTTTGACATTCATATGCAGATTTCCATCACCAGCAGTCCATCCATCACTTGGGTTTAGAAAGGGCTGTGTCTCCTGATAAATTCTAATATTCCTGGCAGGAATAACAACTTAGCTCTCATCTGTTTGGGGCACTTTAGTGGGAATTCGTTTACAATAAGCAGATCCACGGATACGCACGGTAGGTATCATCTGCCAAGGGTGGTCAAAAAATAACACCTTGGAAAAGTCCTCCTTGGCACCACCTTGCCCACCTCTGGCTGCACCGGGTTCTCCTCCTCCAAGCTCCAAGGCAGTCTGTGTGTCACTCTGCACGGTGCTAAAGTGATCTATTTCCCCATCATCTCTCCCTCCAGAGCAGAGGTTGTAAAAGCCTCATTGGCCACCATAGCACCATATCCTGGCACACAGTAGGGACTCAGCTGATAAGGCAGCGCCCCAGGGTCAGGCTCAGGGGTACTTCGAATTGGCAGCTTCAGTGCAGTTTGCAAGACGTGTAACTAAGCTATTGATTTTTCTGTACCCGTGATTCAGTCCACACTGAATTCAGGTGAACCACTGCCATGGTCTGCCAAAGTACTGCACAGCGTACAAAACAGAGATGGGAAGTCATAGAAGGTAAAATCGGGAGTTGTTTTCCTCATACTTCTGGACTCTGTAGTTCGTGCTGCAATCACATGACCAAGGACCTCAGAGACTTTCCACTGAAAACAAACGTTAAGGTCTCTAATGATGTGATCTATTTATACCAAATACCCTTAGTAAGTCTCCTGGGCCTCACTTCTTACACTTTCTTACATATGAAATTTCAAATGTAAAAAAGGCCAAATATCCCTGAGTATTTTTCAATGACAATGTTTTAACGAGTCCCAGCATTTCTTGAGTTCAGTAACTAAACTCTCCTCACCAGTGGGAAAACTCATGGTGCTCTGTAATTCCAATCAGTCCCTCTAATTATGATTTGTTACGAATTCCTTCAAAACATCGATGACTTCCCATTATCGGTCTTCCGTTCTTTGATCTCTAAAGTATAAAACATAGTGCTCTTAAACGATATCATGTTCAGGTGCCTAAGACAAATATGCTAATACAGAGATGCAGATAAAGCTATAGATGCAGATATGCAGGTCCAAGCAGAGAGATATGCAGATCGTCAGCTACGGGGGCAATTCTGCCCAAGGGACATTTGATCCTGTCTGGAGAGAGGTTTTACTGTCCTGACTAGGGATGCTCCTGGCATCTAGTGGGTAAAAGCCAGAGATGTTGCTAAACATCCAACAATACACAGAGCAGCCCCCGCCCCAAGTAAAGAATTATCCTGTCCAAAATGTCAACAGTAGCAAGACTGAGAAGCCCTGATATAGATCAATCCATACATTAAGCATAAACAAAAGATATTTGAAGTGTTTTAAAAATAAATATTACAGGATTATTGCATCTGCACTATCCAAACACAATCAGTGTTCTGTCATCAAGTGGGCCTTATGCTGACTTTGGCTAGAGCTACTTACAAGATTATTGACTGCAACCAAGGATTATCTTAAATGTGTTTTCAAATATGTATCAACTAGTTGGTTGTCAGGGAGGAAGCTTCCACTTACATAAATACTCAGTTGCTTTTTTTTTTCTTCCTGCTGCAAATAAATCAAGAAATAGAAATAGTGTAACATGTTATTCTAAGGCTACCATTTAAAAAAAGAGCAACAAACCTATAAATTCTTCCTGACTCATTGTGACTTCACGTGTTTATTTTCCAGTCTCAATCATACTTGATAGACCGAATACTTCAAGTTCTTCACGCAAAAATCATCAGTGATAAGAAGATCCCAAACGTGTATAAAATATAATCATTTAAATCCCACAGGATTAATGTCTATGAATTCACATCTTTCACTTCCAAAAGTTTAAGAAAAAGTCCCAGATACTTGATAAAGATGATTAACGGAAGAAACCACCAATAGCCACCGATCTGGCTATTGAAACACGTCAGGCCTAGTGTTTTACAGCCTAGTGTCAGGGAACTTTTGCTCACGCTGCACGAGTATCTTGATTACGTACATCTTTCTGTGCTTTTATGATTGCCTGAATTCTGCAGGGACAACTTTTTACCAGATGGGTGATCGTACGGCTTTCATTAGTTTTCTGTATCTTACCAGTTATGTTTGTTTTTTAATCTAAAATCTTGTACTGGGAAAGGGCTCACACAAGACCCTGAATCCCACTTCTGATAAGGTCTAGGGGCAAGAGAGAGCAAAATTACATTCCTCCCAACTAGCTCTTCCAAAATCTGTAATTTCAGATTTCATAACATGTTTACTTTAAAAAAGAGAGGTTTCCCCCCACCAGGACTTATATTTTAATTACTTTTGAATAGGAGGCTAATGGTTTCTTAAACATAACCATAAAATGAAATCCCTTCAAAGGAGGGGCCATTGGCTTTCATCTTAAAGACAAAAAGTGGAATTCAGTTAAGATGTCAATGTTAATCTGGTATACAGCTCAAACTTAACTGTAGTATGTTATATAAAATAACCATGAATTCAAGTATTCCTAAATAAAAGAGGCATTTTATTCTCGGAATCCCAAAAAGTCGTCCTTTACTAATACATTCAAGATTACCTTAACATTTCCTTGCATGAATTTAAAAAGATGTGATTATACAGCAATTTGTAAGCAGCGCTTCTTAAATCATATATCAAATTTTACCCACTTCAGCAAAACTCCAATTCTGTTCCAGAGGAGTAACTTGACTATACGAAGGAAAACTGGATCAAGTTGTAAATGCAAGGGTGACCAAAAAGGAGATAAAGCAGATGCAAACATCTTAAGACAATCACACAAGGATATCAATGGGGCTGCCTTTTAAGCTAAAGACATACATGAACGTCTAAGTGTCATAAGTTGAAGTATATGAATACTATCTAAAACCTGACCAACCCTCTTACTATGCCACAGTTACAAATGCAACCTACTTGGGGAAGACAGCTTTGCTTGGGAACGTTTTTACAAAAGGACAAACTGCTTAGCTTTAAAATAAAATGTGAGCACCTTTTTATAGGGACTCCTCTACAAGGTGCGCACATGACCGACCAGTCCGGACTCCATTTATTCCTAGAAAGGGATGTTGTTGTTTTTTTCTTTTCCTCATTGCTACTGGTGGAAGAATATATATGGCACAAAGGAAAAATCGCTCCACATTTCACAGCGCTGGTTAATAACGGAGGGGAAAAGTAAGATCCATCTATAAAGCCTATCTATAAATTTCTTTGGCGATCATAAAAATAAGTTAGAGGTATGATCCTTTTTTTTTTTTTAACAGAACTACAGCTGTTTTCATATCAAGATTAATAGTGAAAACAAACCCTGTCTAATAGGGCCCCCTGGGATAAATAACAGCCTCCAGGAGGGAGGCCCATCTGGTGCTGGCCGGAAGTGGCTCCCTTCCCCAACGGGCTGTGCGAGCACTCAGTACCAAAAATCAGTGCTCACAGAAAAGACCATGCCCTCAAAAACCATGCTTATTGCCCAAACTGCTTCACTCTAATGGTTTAATAACTTTCTTCAGGTGATAAAGATAATAGCCTAATGAACAACTGGTAAAAAAAAAAAAAAAAAAGGTATTTGTAGAGGAGAACTCGATGTAAAAGATCAGATTTCCTCAATGGGAGAAGAAAGCCTTCAGAGATAACAGGGAATATGTTACATCAAGTCAAGGTTCTTGACCCTCACATTGACCATTAAGAGCCTGAGAAAATAACACGTGCTCATCTCGTTCCAACCATCGGCCAATTATAAACTCCCCTCAGGTGCCTTTCGAAAATGAGCTAAAAATAAAGAGAAACCAACCCTCACAGCCCTATGCATCTACTGTTGGCCAAAAGTTTTTCAAAGTTGGACCGGGCAGTTTTGAATACAAGAAAAGTTAACTTTACCAGAGAGATGAGATTTAATTTCTAGCGGCAGAACCTGACATTGATGCTTTATGTGGCCCACGCTGGCACTATATAAAGTACTGCTTTCTGACAAAGAGTGACCGAGGTATCCTCACCCTGCTCTCGAGAGACGTTTATGATGGAAGGTCTGGATAAGGACACGGGAGTTTTACAAAGTAGCAGGAGCAATGACGTAGAAAGGGTATCTTTGACACTAAACACAATGTAGTATATATATATTTTATTTTTTAATATAATTCATTGTCAAGTTGGCTAACATACAGTGTATACAGTATGCTCTTGGCTTTGGGGGTAGATTCCCGTGATTCATCGCTTACATACAATGCCCAGTGCTCATCCCAACAAGTGCCTAATGTTCATCAAACCTTACGGACTCCCGTAGTGGAGAGAAACTTCATTAACTGGGCAAGGTCTTTCTAGGAGTTTAACTGCATCAGATATAAACATGCTAGAAAGGTCGTGTGTCTCGACTTTATTGATTTTATTTGAAACAGTTCTCAAGTGGTTTTAATGACATAGGAAATGGACATGGTATAAACACCATGATTCAAAACTATACACAATGTGTTAGAATTTTTCTTTTATTTTTGTGCGCATTCTAAAATTAGTACCTACTAGTTCTGTAATCAGAAAAAAAATACATTTACAATGAAACTGCCCAGAAAGGAGTTCCCTAATCTCTATCAGTATAAAGCACATAAGTATATAAAAATCCTGAAAAACAGCAATAATCAATTTTTACTCTTCATGAATTTACTCATTCTAACAACAAATATATTCTGATAACATCTACGCTGACAGGCAGTTTGCTCAAGTAGTAAAAATACCACGTAGCCAAAAAAGTCCCTGCTTTCATGGAGCACACAGCCCTGAGCAGGGAAATAAGAAAACAACCAAATGATTATAGAAATATAGAGTGAAGGGGCGCCTGGGTGGCTCTGTTGGTTGAGCGCCTGACTTTGGCTCAGGTCATGATCTCACGGTTTGTGAGTTGTCTCTGCTGACAGCTCAGAGCTTGGAGCCTGCTCCGGGTTCTGTGTCTCCCCCTCTCTCTGCCCCTCACTACCCTCCCCAAAAACAAATAAATATTAAAAAAAAAAAAAAAGAAATACAGAGTGAAATGTCACCTGTGAAATATCCCACAAAGAAAGATACAGGGTGCGGGACGGATTAGAATATGTGCTGGCTGACCAGCTAGGAAAATATGGCAACAGAGCAGGTGCGAGATGATGGTAGCATGAACTAAGGAGGTAATGAGGAAAGTGCAGAGTCCCGGGATTTTGACTGTGGAGGACCTGATGAGTTGAGAGGTGAGAGCGAGAAAGGGCTGTCAGGGAAGAGAGCTGGGTTTGGAGCTTCCATAACTGGATGCGAGTCAGCAGGAAGGAATCCGCCTTGAGGGAAGGCAGCTGCATCATGGGTGCATTTTCAGTGTGCTGGGATTGGGGCACCAAGAGATGTCTGTAGTTTACGGGAACAGTGTGGAATAGGGATTTTGTACGTGCGAGACATGGGTGCAGGTGTTTGATGAAGTCATGAGAATGAGAACGGGGAGAGAGACTCTCTAGAGTGGGGCAAGAGGACCTACAGAACCCCGAGGAACTTCAGTATTTAACAACCCGGATGTAGATCCAGAAAGGAGCTGGGTTGAAAGTGACAAGGGTTGTAGAAGCAGCTTCAAGAGGGCGGTATTCCTGATGTTAGGAGAAGACTTCAGGAAGAAGAGAGGGATGAGTAATGTCAAATACTGAAAAACTTGAAGTGATGAGGCTGAAGTATATCTGTTTGTTTTAGTGACACCAAGACACTTTGCCATTCACAAAAAGCACAGAGCAGAAATACAAGGGAGGGACAGGATCCAAGGCCCTCTGGGACTTGTGAAGACAAGACAGACGTCCATGCCACATCATAGAACCATATCCAAGAGAAACTCAAATACTTACTCCAGTTTTGGTGGAAGGATAGAAGAGTGGAGGAGCCAAGAGGGCATGCTGTGGCTAAGGATGAGTCACACATACAGGTGACCCCTGAACAATGTGGGGTGTTACTAAGCAAGAAATACCTTTCATCTCCAGTTTTATTGACTTTAAGTTTGAGGAACTTCCACAATGTGTTCAGAAGAAACCTACTAGAAGAAACAGGATTAAAAGCACTGTCTCTGTCTCTGGGACACCAATTTGTAAGCCGGAAACTGTCACTGCCACGTGTCTTCTCAACATCATTTTAAAAAAACAAGAGAGTCAGACTAGATTTTGCAGTTTAAGTTAATGCAGGAAACAGTAACTGTGAACATTGGAGGAAATTTCTAATAAAATCTGAAACCATTCCTCACAAAGCAATTTGTTTTGGTGACTGTTGATGTTGGGGGTACTTTTAAACCCTCTGTGAAGCCATGTGAATTCCTCCAAGTCTACCATTTTTAAGAACCAAAGACTTAATGATGAAGAAAATATGGAAATAAAGTCAAAAAGAAAAAAAATAATGACTAATAGGAAAAAGTGAATTCCAACCCCCACCCCCCGCAACTCTGATGTGTCTAAAGAATGAAATTCATCCACATAGACTCTTTCCTCTTTCAAATGCTGTCCTGTCGGCTCTATCAAGTAAAAAGAGGAGAAACTTCCATGCTCCAAACTTGAGGAACTAATGGACTATACTTTCTGTTCACGTGGCCTCCTGCTATATATTTTCTGTCTCAAACATACCCCACATTCTCCTGACCTCAAGCTCCCTTGAGCTCTTGTCTCCAACTGAAATGTTTCTCCCCCCACCCCCCATGCAACATGCCCTTGCCTGCAGCTAGGGGCCTCCAGTTGAAATTCCATGCATTCATCCAGAGGCAATGCAAACACCTCCTCCTGCAGAAACCCTTCTTAGCTCGGGCCACCAGAGTTGCTGTCTTCTTCTTTAGAATCTTCAAAGCCCTTCCTTTCCATCTCTTTCATGGCACTCAGCATGTGCTGATAATAAGGAATTCTTCCTATGCTTCCCGCCCCCCCCCCCCCATCTCCCACTATGTTGGAAGCTTAAGGGCAAGGACCATCTTGTCCCCAGGGACTCTTGGAGGACCAACTACATACAATGCTTTATCAGCAGAAGGGACACAATTTAAGTATTTGGCTGTATCTTTTCATTCTCCAATAACTTTTTTCTGTTTGTTTTTTAAGCGGAAGAGGAAATACCAACTGAAGACAAAGAAAGCAAAGGTCATAGAAGTAAAACGTAACAAGGAAAAGGGATTCAAGTCTTAACATTATATTACTTGGGTGCCAGGAAATAGACCCCCTCCCTGCCCCCGAATGGTCTGCAAATCTACAATTGACGCATTTATTCAACAAAGGTGCACTGAGCCTTCATTATAGAATATATAAATAGACACACACACATATACACACAAAGGATTAAAATAAGCCTTGGAGACATGAGCACCAATAATGTGTATGTCCCAACAGGCATGATCTATCTCTTTATTATTAGGTTTCTGATCTCAGCAGAGCCCCTGTGAGCACTCAGCAATCCCTTGTAACTCTTCCTATTCATTTCCTAGAGCAGCTCTACCAAATTCTCTCCTCCCTCCTTCCTTCCCCCCCAACCCCTCCTCCTCCTCCTCCCCCTCCCTTCCCCTACCTCTTACTCCCCCCCACAGCCTCCCCTCCAGCATTCTGTCCCATCCTCCTCTAAAGAACTCTGTCCCTCACCGAGAAATACAGAGGCTATCAGTTTAATTCTTCAACTGTCACCCCCAAACCAGCACCTTGAATCATCCTTTCCCTTCCTTTGCCAGGAAAAGTGTGTCCTTCCACGACTACTCTAAATCCCACCCCCATCTAGAGACAGGCTCCATCAATTCACCTGTCATTTGGTTCTTCAGCTTTGCTTCCTACCTCAGTTTACAAAAATGTTCCAACCCTGTTCATCCCTGGGGGGAGGGGAAACCATGGAGACCACTGGGTCCCTCTCAAAGTAGTACCACCTCCTTCTCCCATCCCCACTAACCCAGCTCCGTCTCCACACCTTGATCTTTCATTCACCCCTAACCCTCCTGCCATCCATCTTCCTCCATTTAATGAACTGCTTGTCGTTAAGTACACCATGGACTCCTAATTACCAAATCCCACGGACACTTCCCCACAATCTCTCAGGTCTCAAATGATCGCTTTTCCTCCTCTGACATTTTCGACCATCCCTTTTATGAAAGAGTATTTTCATTTGGAACCAGTTACTCTCAGACAGTTTTCTTAGCCCCCTGAAGATTTCTCAGTTTCTTCTTAACACATGCTCTGATAATTCATCACGTCCGATGTGTCAACCACCACCGGCTCTCCAGTCTAAATATCAGTCGTTGTACTGAGTTGCAATTTTCCAACTCCTTCTGGATACCACCATGGGTGTCTTACCAACAACTGAAATTCAACAAACCCAAAGCAGAGACCTTCGTTACCAATCGCAGCCATGTTCTCCTCAAGAAACCTACCACTGTCTGAACTTTCCAGTGCCACCCGGATTCCAGTTCAGGTTAGATTCCTTCTAATCTATGTCTGGAGTTACCCTTCTTTCAATTCATCTTCTACACAACATTTTTTATTACATTATAAAACAGTGGACAATACTGAAGAGTAGGACTCTCGGAAAAAGCATTGCTCACTCCTGCCCAATTGGACCGTTTAATATCTTCTCATAATGGTCTCGTATCTTATCTTTCCTCTCCACAATGTATAGTGTAATCTTGAAAGTAAAATTGGGACCGAAGTGTCTATTTAGTACTTTTTAAGATTAAAGATATTCCCCAACCATTTTCTCACTGTTACCTTCTAAGATGTGATTTTTATTTTTAAGTTTATTTATTTGAGAGAGACAGAGTGCAAGCAGGGGAGGGGCAGAGGGGAAGGCGGACAGAGGATCCAAAGTGGGCTCTGTGCTGGCAGCATAGAGCCTGATGCGGGGCTTGAACCCATGCAGTGTGAGATCATCAGCTGAGCCAAAGTCGGACGCTTAACCAACTCAGGTGCCCCTAAGATGTGATTTTTAACAGCTACAGGGTATGCCAAGGCCTGGGCATGGCATAATTCACATAATCAGTTCTCAGTAGGGTCAGTCCTCCAAAATGGAAATCTGATCAAGGGTATCCTTGCGGGGCTTAAAATTCCTCCAAAGGCTGCCCACAGCTTACTGATTTCAAGCTCTTTTCCTCAGTCTGGGGAAAAAAGCCATTCACAAATACACGACACCTTATCTATACAGCCTCATTCCCTTCCCCTCCCCCGCTGTCAACCTTACCCCCTTTACTCCCATGATCCTTCACGTCTTGGTTCTGCCAGTCCCTCTCCTACCAGTGCCCTTTCCTCTTACTATCCACTGGTGACAAGTCTTGCTGCCCAGATGCCCGGGGCTGTTTTTCACACTGTGACTGTGTGTCCATTTCCGTGGTAAGTGTGTGAGCCCCTCTATGAGACACATCACCTCCCTTATCTGTGTCAGGTAAGTGGGGACAATGGTTTTTGTTTGGGTGTGTCACCAGTATGGGACTTACCGTGTACTATGTAATACTTGCAAGAGCGCAAATGCACTGAGTGTTAAGCATGTGTCGTGTCAGATGTTGTCTGAGCTTCACAGTTGCGGTTTCATATGTATTTGGATAATTATTTGCCTGACACACTTGGCCCCTCCCCCTCGGCTGTAAATGTCGCAATGGAACTGCTTCCCTTTTTCTTCGCTGTTCCATTCTGAATCCTGGACATGCTGGGTGGAACGTGGTAGGTGCCACATAAATATTTCCTGCATAAATGAATAAATGACCCTGGAGGTCATTAACAGTGTAATCTTCATCCTTGAAGAGTGGAAACGGAAGCGCAAACACTTGGGCTGGGGCTTCCCATCAAAAAATCCGATGATGCGCCAGTATGTTTCAATGTCCCCTTAACAACTTTTCTGAATGTTTCTTGTCTCTCATGAAAGAAGACACCCACGGCCATATGCCAAGCTGTGCTCAGGGCTGTGTGCCATGTTGCCGGGAGCAATAGGAGGTTCAGCTTTTGAAAGATTCCCATCTGAACAGTTCGGATGGGCCCCCTTGACATGACAAAGACTGCCCTTGAAATATTACTCCCTCAGTGGTTCCTGGCTTTATACATCAGAGCCATTTTGAGAAATGGCTCTGTATGATGAATTTGGGTATCAAGTTATTCTGGCAATGTTCTGAAAATTTTTTAAGGGAGCTACTGATGAGGCCAGTCACCTTTAAAACTACCAACAAAAGGGGGCGCCTGGGTGACTCAGTCGGTTGGGCATCCAACTTCGGCTCAGGTCATGATCTCGTAGTTCAGGAGTTCGAGCCCCACGTCAGGCTCTGTGCTGACAGCTCAGAGCTTGGAGCCTGCTTTGGATTCTGTGTCTCCCTCTCTCTCTGTCCCTCCCCGACTCGTGCTATCTCTCTCTCTCTTTAACTCTCTCAAAAACAAGTGAACGTTAAAAAAAAATTTTTTTCTAATTTAAAGCTACCCCCCCTCCAAATCCTTAGTTTTCCTTTTATGTACAACACTCCTGAGAAGCTGCATTTTCCTATACTATATCTGGGACCTAAGACAGATGGCAAATAAAAATTAAGTCACTCTTCCCCTTCCCAACTGAGTCGGGGCTCCGAACGTTACCAGGTGTTATCGGATATGACAAGAAAAATAAAAGGCCGTGTCTTTGCTTCTGATTTGCAGGATGATGAAAAGCATCTTCATTTTTTTTTTTCCTCGAGAGTGGAGTCTTTCAACTCTCAATTTTGTTTTCATGAGAGGCACAAGGTAGATCAGACAACCCAACTGAAAAAAAAAAAAAGTTCACCCCAGCTTTCGTTCTGAGAACAGTCAGATCAAAAGAATTTTTCTGAAGGCAAAACAGGTGGGTTTTTCCCCTTTATACTTACAAGCGAAACAAATATGTACTTTGTACTTTCGCTGAACACAGAACAAATGGACAGAACCGAGCTTCTCGGTGCCTCGTTAAATACTCACACCTGCACGGCACGGACTCCTGTCTTGCAAAGGAAAAGGGGACGTAAACCAGTGACTTCTCACTGGGGACAGGGACTCAGCAGCCGTGTTCCCAACAACTTGTGCAGAATTAAGTGCAGGGGAGAAATAAATGTTAAGAAAACGTTAAGAAATATTTAATGCTGGACACGCCCGATACACTCAAGCCCACATGCACCATCGACCGTCTCAGAACCTGGCTCTTTGGAATAGTGAGAGCTACAGTCTTTTACAGGTTCAGCATATCCATAAATTGGACCATAAAATAAAAGTAGTAATGGTGAGTTCCTGGGAACTCATTTATTATTAAAAAATAAATGTATAAATAAATGACAGGGTGATGAAAAGCAATAGCACATTTTATACTAAATATCATCTGAAGAGAATTACCTCCTGGCAGGAATAAAGAGAAACCGCTGGTTATAAATGCTTGACAACCCCAAATACTCTCTTAGTCCTTCTCGACCCCTCTTTTCCTCCCAAGGAAACATCCTCAATGTTTTCTTTTTTTTTTTTTTTAATTTTTTAATATTTTTTATTTATTTTTGAGAGACAGAGAGAGACAGCGCGAGCACGGGAGGGTCAGAGAGAGAGGGAGAACAAACCCGAAGACAGGCTCCAGGCTCTGAGCTGTCAGCACAGAGCCCGATGGGGGGCTCGAACCCACGAACCGCGAGATCATGACCTTAGCCGAAGTTGGACGCTTAACCGACTGAGCCACCCAAGGCGCCCCCTCAATGTTTTATTTTCAGCCCGGTCCGTCTCAGAGAATCTTCTTAACAACTAATTGTGCCTTGTTTGGACAGCATTCCTTCTCTTCCAAACACCCAATGCCTTGGCTTATGCCTCTTGAAACCCTACCTTTCTTACAAAGTCCTCCTCTTAATTTGGAAGAAAGGCAGTAAATATCTCCCAAACTCCCATCCGTTTAAGCGCATAATTATCTAGACGGGGCTCTTCAGTCATCGCCACACTCCTTCTAGTCAATGTCAGTACTTCAGATGCTTTTCCAGTGTTTCTGCCTCTCCCCACAGGCACGTGCTCTTTAAACATTTATCTCCACCAACACTGAAAGGCTTGAATGTTCTATCTTAGGAGTGCAGACAGTTTCTGACTGATAATCCAAAACTCCCCTATAACCTTTCTATCCACAGGTTTGGGGAGAATTTTACAATCTCTTCTTCCAACTCCCAAAAGAATCCTCTAACACTGGCAAACAAATCTGCTTGTCATTTGTGGCGGCGGCGGCTAATTATTTTCTGAAAGTCAGGCTCCTCTCGTTCCATTGGGCAGAATTACTGGCGAGCCCCTTGCATTGTGGTGAGGCCGTGCAAAGAGCTCCCTTGCACACTCTTGCCATTGCAGCATGGGCAGAATGGATGTGTGTCACTTCTGGGCCAAAGCAGTTGAGAAGCAAAGGGTGGCTTCCCCACTTTCTAACCCAGCTGAAAGCCACTTTCTATCCCAGCTGGCTGTTGGCACTTAAAGGAAGGCAGCAGGGCCTCCATCAGCCTAGGTTTACCGCTAACCAGACCAACCTTGCACTGTACAGGTGAACGAGAAATACGCCTCTATTACATGTACCTCATTACCCATTTGGGGTCTATTTGTTACAGCCACTGGGCTATTCTCACGGGGTGGCCATCTCCTGTTTACTCCTACTGCTCATACCTTCTGGGGCCATCCCAATGGTTCTACATTATTTAGATCATCCTGTGGCCTTCATGTCATTCAAGTCTCTGACCAAATTCATCTAATAAAAACTTCCAGCGAAAATCATCCTCTGGACACATATATTGTTTACATTGCCATTCACTTGCATCGGGTTAGATCAGTCTTTCAATCCCTCCCTCGGCAAATATTTATTCAGTACTTGACATCAGATGCAAAGTTTCTGCCAACCTGATCGCAGGTTAACTGGAGAGTGGAGGTTATTTTTAGTTGGCTTGATTTCCTGGGACAAACCATTCACCGGGGTCACATGCCAGTGCGTGCGAGAGTTTATGTCAACTGGCCAACAGGGTCTAATTAGCTCATTTATGACCACACTGTCCTTAGTACCTTACAAGGAGGGGCGGCTAATAAATCCTCCATGAAGAATTCCTAGAAATAGGAATAGTGCCTATTCCTGTGGTTGAAAAGGACATGGGTTTGCAGTCCGTGGGACATGGGTTCAAATCCCACGCACCAGCTGGGGAGACATAAGCTCTTCCCAAGTTCCTTAAATCCTCTGAGCTCCCATTTCCTTGTCTAGGGAATGGAGATAATACTGAAGTTGGCCTTACGGGACTGTTGTCCGTCAGCTGGTAAGAGACGTGAAGAAACCCCCTGTACCTTGAAGACGTCAATCATGGGCTTCCAACGAGTCAAGACTTGAAGAAGTGCTTCTGGGAAAGGGGAGAGAGCTTCCTAGTCCTCAAAATGCAATTCCCTGAGGCCTTACTTCTCTTCAGAATGGACTGGAGATGAATTTGAAGAGAAGGTGTGTTGGAGACATGGAGCATAGCCATGTGACTTTTCACTAATAATTAGCAAATCATTTGGCAGTGACAGGAAGGTTAGGTACCAAATTTAGCACTTTGAATCAGCTTTTCCAAACCTCACTAGCTGTAAAACATCTAAGGGAGAGATCATATGAATGGCGACACTTATTGGCAAGTTCCAGGACACTGTGCCTTGACCACAGCCCTGTGAGGAAAGTACGACTACCTTTCCTGGTTATAGATGCAACGGATTCTCAGAGAAGTTTAGGAGCTTGTTCGAAAGTCACACAGTACACGCACATATGTTGTACACAGGATCTGAAGGCAGCCTGTCTGTTGCCAGATGATGCGCTCTTCACAACCACAACAGTGTTTATATACGCCGCTGTCCTTCCAGAGCCCAGCGGGCACATCTATGATTCTTGGATTCTTGCAGCAAGGCACTGGATCCTAAATCTTCTCCCAAATTTCATCTAGGAATTCTCTAAATTGTCATGGGGGGTGCGGGGAAAGGGCAGATTATCCATAAATCTCTATTTCAGTATAGTGAAACTTGAGTATTACATTCTCTTCCATGTATTCTCACTAGAATTCTGCCCGGAGGAACTTTGACAACGACCCCCATGCCCTCATCAACAACGGTCAGGTATTCCCATCGTGAACCACAGGCTGGTGGAAAGAGGCCCTCTACCCAGTTTTACTAAATGCTGTTCACAAAAGAGTATGGAATCCTACCTATGAGGTTTTTTTCCCCCATTCTTTTTAACTGTAGACTTAAAAGCCTACATAAAGTAGTAACTGGGAGCTTAAAAAAACATGTAAAATACCATATAATCAAGATTGTTTAAATGTATAAAACTGTCAAGTAGATTATCCTTTATGCAATTCAAATGAGCCTTTGGGAAACAGAATTAACTGAGGGCAAACAAGAGCTTAACTTTAAAAGACAAAGAGTTGGCTTATATCAAGTTGACACTTCCAGATAAGATACTGCATTATACCAGGTTATACTTGCAATAATAATTTTTGATTGGCATATCATTTGCCACTAACTACTGCCTGACTTCCACCGAGCACACGCAACATACTATAAACTGTTTTGAAAGATGTCTTTGTATTGTTCAATATTTACAGGGTGTGTTATTTTATAAATGCTCGAGTTGGCATAAGTTAAAAAAAAAAAGACATTAAAACATTTCAGATCAAAACGATCTCCTCTGCCTTAGAAAAGAAGTGCTCTCTACAGACAGGTGACGATTCTGTTCAGAAATCTTCACACCAAGGCTAAGTAAATGTTCGGCGGTAAAAACAGAATTGCTTTGTTCAGCTGCACAAACAGATTTCAACATCGCCTCTATTTGCGTATTCCTGAATATCCTCTTTCAGATCCCACTTTTATGGGGAGCAAAATCAATTTTCTTGGGGACAAAAAAGTGAGATCTGGTCTAATGATTTTAATCTTTTAAATAAACATGAACTGAACTTGGAGCACAAGCTTTTCCCTCAAGAAAAGATCTCTGCTGTTCAGAAAGATCTCTTTCAACCTATGAACAGTTAATGCCAGCACCAACCTAACCTAGGGGAAAGAAATGGAAAATCTGTATTTCTACCAATGTTCTTTTAAAAGAAAGAGCGAATACTAAACACACACAGAGAGGCACAAACACACAAACCTGCCACCAAATTATCCTGCCCCCACACAGACTGATGTTAAGTTTAATTTTTGAAGCAAATTAGGTTCCCCAATTCAATTTTAAACAAATAGAAAATGAGAAACAGAAAACTATAACATAAAACTTTTATTGCTACTTTGCTAAAAAAGCACACTCATGTTTATGAAATAGAGTCTCCCTTAGCCTCAAAAGGGGAATTATTCTGAAATTCGGCAATACTTCAGCATCCTTGCAAACACCAGCCCGGTGCAGCCTTTCCGGGCCTGTTTCAGCCCTGCTAATAGTTATTGTTTGTACAACTGTAACCAAGTACATTACCAACCAGTTGTTCAATCTATATAAATTTAAGAAACACACATTGCCAAGGAGTGACTCATATATCAGTCTATTATATGCTACAGGGCTGACTGTATTAACAAATCACTCTGCCTAAAGCTGGAGAATAGAAGCTATATACAGAGCAGAGGTTATTGTCTAATTTAAATCTTGGCTCGCTTCCCAGTGCTGTACAAGATTCCAATTTGTGGAAATGTTGCTCTTTGCTACTGCCAGAAAGGCTGCAGAAAATGGTATTGGGAGCCTTCCAGAAATATGTCTGCAAAATGCCAATCAACAAGTCACTAAAGATTAACAGTATGACTGTACCAAATTAATTTAAATTATAGAAACATATGGCTAGGATGTTTGCTTTGCACTTAAGACAACACCTTCCTTACGAAGAGCTAGGTTAGCTCCACGGTATAAAATAATACCCCAATGTTCAGATTCCTGCAAAACGTGAGCATCGGCTAATGAATTCGGAGGTAGATGTCCTTGCAGAGCCAATTCTTTGGAGTGTTCAGGGTCTTATCTTTAATGTATTCAAAACATATGGGAAAATACTTTTTATAACAAGGGTGGTTTTCTCCTCCAAAGATATAAAGAAAAAATCAACATAATTCAGCGCCCAAAAACAATTTGCTCGGTAATGGGAAGAAAATGCTGGCCTTATTGAGATTCGCCGTAGAACCCGGAGGATGATGCGATCTATTGCACATTATTCCCAATCCTAAAAGATGATGGTGGGCTACGAATTTAATATATAGCCACGAGAAATGCACCAATTATATGGCCAAATCATGAAAATCAAAAGACAACACAATTTATACCACGCCAGCTGCTCTCGATGTATATTACATTCATGCTGCCTCCCCATTATTTTCATGGGAATCTTTAATATATACAATCATGTCATCAACCAAAAGGGGGGAAATCAATGGCACTTCAAGCCGTAGTTACACATTAGTGTACGCTGTATTTCAACTGAATAGGAAGGGAACTGTTTTATGTTTCTCTCCACTGCTTTTCTATTATTGCCTAGCTAATGGAAATACATCAAACAAATGTTCTACAAGAGCAATAAATATTAAAGTTGACCTATCCATCTGGGAGAAATGAGAACAATACTGCTCACTTTTAGCCCAAATATGACACTGATAAATGGAGCGATGAGATTCCATCACACTTTCAACAACCTGGGCTGGAGCCCCCGCGTGATCCTGGTACCAGCAATTTTCTTCATTCATCTTCATTAGGCAGTCACTTGACCTGCCTCCCAACATCCCTGTCAAATCAGAGCCTTTGGGGGGCTTGTACTTTCTAACAATGTAGCCTAAACGTGCTTTTCTTTTTTTCTTTTTTTTTTTTTTTAAACCCAGAAGAAGGCCCTCAATGAGCATGAAAGAGGGTGCGAACAATTCCTCTGGATGCAAAGAGACATCAAACGTTACTTATGATTAAAAGGGAAACCATGGTGCAAGACAGGTCCACGCGGCCCCCTGCTCGCTAGCGCATCGCCAGGGTGGCGGGGGAGGCCTCGGAGGGGGCCAACGGACGAGCACCCCCTGGGCTGGGGCGGTGGCGGGGGGGGGGGGGAGGGGGAGACAATTAGGTATTCAAATGAAGGATCTATGTGGGCCTTATCACAGATGTAGAAATGCTTTCCATTTCCTTCCTCAATCACAGTTTCAAGTGAGCTGGAACAAGAAAGGAGGGCATTCTTACCCTAACACAATGAGCGGGTTTCATCACATTAGCAGTTTTACATTACAGCCCCATTATTTTCTATTTCAACGGCATAATAAGAGAGGTGCTGATTTGATTATTCCGTAATAGTGAAAATGAATACCGATGCAATATAAAATTGCTATTATAACACAAAGCTACTAATATGATTCACAAGACCCCCTGGAAATTAGGTTTTATAACTATGATCACAGGGGAAAAATTAGAAAGCCAGTAGGCAAGAAGGGAATTAGGGGGCTCCCTCTCACCAGTCTTAGCAAGGCGGACAGCTGCTTACACGAAGCCAGGCGGCATTTACTTTGAATGACATCCCCAAACCCGGTGCTGGTGAATTATTTGAGAGGTATTCCTTTCGTTTTCCTTGATGGCTTCTGTTGCAAAGACTCACGGCGTTAACGAAGCCATGTTCGAGGGTAGCATCAGTGCGCCGCTTTCTGATTCAAAGAGAGCCATAAATGACAGAACGCTACGGTAAGTATAAAGGATCCATCACTTCTGGAACCAGATGGTGAGGACCAGGCGGATTCCAAAAATCCACAATAAAACAAAATGATGAAGTCAAACTGCCTGCAGGATTCTGGTCAAAGCCCCCCTCCCCTTTCTTCTTGTCCTCCACCCCAAATGAAAAGGGTGTAAACCTCATGATGGTTTCTAAACCAACCTCCAACCTCGCAGTCCTGGAAGGATTGAAGACCCATTTCAGGATACACGCAGCAGGCAGAGAGCACGCACCTGCACCTGAGATTTTACCGAGCTGAAAATACACTTTCCCTAGCGCTGCAAACATAGACCCGCCTGGACGGGTAGAGGTCGTGAGCAGAGAAGCTGCTGGACACCATCTCTAGCATCCCCCCAGGTACGGGGTAAAGATGCAAGGCCCTTTACAAAAGTTCTTCCCGAGTCCGTTCTTTTCCAGTTTCTGAGGGTGTATGAGATGTCTAAGACAAGCAAAAACCAAGGCAAGGATCAATCTTTGGCTTAAACACAAGAGGCACTGGCTTCAAAGTGACAACTATGAATTTTTGCTTCTGGCTTAATTCAAGAAAGGATACTTTTATGTGGGCCAGAAGTGTTCCACCTCTGCAAAGACAGGGCATTCTAGAACTGGAGAAGGGTTTGCAGGACATGGCTTTCTTCTCCCAATAAAAGAAATTCTGCTATATTTAAGAGACCTAAGAGAAACAACATGCTAATGTTCAGCTAGGAAGGGAAGCCACATCACAACAAATTTTACCCTGTATCTGCATATTCCCTTTGCGTGTTTAAACATCTGTTCTTGGAGGAGACGGCACCACAATGTGAACAAAAACCAAGGATTACGTAAATAAAAAAATAAAACAGGTACATCCCATGCACATCACCTGCTCAACACAGGCCGTGAACTCCTGAGGCAGTCCTGTTATCAACAAATAGTGTGCTAACTGACCAGTACTGGTACTACCTTAGCAGCATTTGATCAGCACGAACCAAACGCTGGACTGCTTCACAAAGAGTTCAGGAACATTTACCTGCTCCCAACTTTCTCAAGCAGGGCACCTCAGACACATTTCCAAGAGTTGTGAAGGCTGACAGTTACTCTCCTCCTAGATATCAAGGGCTGATCTCCAAAACCCTCCACTCACTGCCACTGCGTTTTGCTTTCGCACTTCCCTTTCAGAATAATCCACATGCCAACGTATCTTAATAACAGTATTTACTGAGCCCCTTCTGTACACCAGGCATTATGCGAATCACCTCCCATTACCTAATTTATCCTTTACCACCATCTTAGGAGGTAGAAACTATCGTATTTCACAAAATCTAAGACACCATTGTAAGCTAAAATCCAACTAAAGACGTGTTATGATGTGGAAAAAAAATGTGTGCCTTAGTCAATGAAATATAGTTTATTATTATTATTATTGTCATTATTATCATTATTGCTACTCTCATTTGTAGCCAAGGCTCAGAGCTCAAAGCTCAGAGAGGTTAAGTAACCTGTCCACAATCACACATGAAGAAAATCTGCGCTCAAACTAAGAAAGGTTGGATTCTGACATCTTAAATTCTACATAAGTAGGTAGTCTCCAGTTATTTTCATTACATGCCTTTACCAAAGACATTCCTATAAATAATAATAGTTAACACCTTCGTATTACCTGCCATCGTGCCAAACACAGTCCAAAGCCCTTTCCACAGGGTAACTCATTACTTCGTCACAACCACCAAGGAGACAGGTACCGTCATTATATCCATTCTCCAGAAGAACAAACTGAGCACCTTGGCCAAGGCTGCACGGTGATGCAGATGAGTGGGCTCCACAGTGTACACTCTTGTGAACCACTGTATGGTCTCTCTCAAAAATGGGCATCCACCCCCAACACATGCAGATTTATTTATCAATTCTATACACAATTGCTATCATCTGACAAATTATGCATATTTCAAAACATCACATAGTGAAACTACAGAATTACTAATATTTTCTTCAGTCATAGAGGTCACTCCCTGGCTCCGGGAACCAAACTTGGGAAACCACTGCCCCAAGCTGCTCATCTAAACAGAGTCCTTTTGACAACCTCACCTATTTAGAATAATCTGTAAGGAATAATCATGCCACCAACTGAGGCGCCCTCAGCCTTCCTTCCTGGGGTAGAATGGGCTCTTCTCAACTGAAATCCTACAATTACTTGAGTTAGGAATCGACAGAAAAGGGAAGGGGAATATTGCAGTTTCCTGTCATTTAAGTCCCCCCCAAATAAAATTTGGGCCCTTCCAACCCTCCATAAGACTAAAAAATTAAGCATCTCTCAAGTGCCCATTGTTTGCCAGCTCATGTGCGGTACCAGGAGCACAAAAATAAAAGTGACAATCATTCAGGAACAAGATTTCACAGTAAAAACTAGGAGGAAAAAATCTAACATTGGTGGGAAAAGCCCTCCATGCTTTAAGCTTAATTCTTATTTCTAAAATGTCTTCCCTTATATATTAGCCAGAAAGCCAGTTTCCAGTAATTTCAGCAGCAATAAATACAAGGCGAGCCAAACCTACAAGAACAGATCTTCAAGAAAAGGAAACAATTTTCAGATCCATGCTGCCATGTTTAATGAAAAACAGTGAGGTTTCTAAGAAAATCTTTAGTACTGAAGTTTGACCAAATAAATTAATTGCACTATAGTCAAAACGCAGAACTTTACAAAGAGCTCTCAAATGTAGCTTTTTAACAAAACTAAGAGCAGAGGAAGTATTTTACAATCACTACAGAAAAATTTTTCTTGAGAAACTAACTTAAGAATTCCATTATATCCTACTGAAGACTAATCTTAGTAACTCAGTTTCTGGGAATTTGAAAGCACTGTCAAACAATACTGTTTCTTACATTAAGTATAACATTGGCTTGCTGGTAAAATACTAATACTTCTAATAAAAATAACAATGCATTTTTTCACATTACTTTAAATAGGATTGGCAAACTTTCTTAAAGGACCAGATCGTCAATATTTTAGGCTCTGTGGGCCATCCACTCTGCCTGATGTAGCGTGAAAGCAACCACAGAAGACAGATAGTACATGGATGAATGAGCATGCACCATTTCAATAAAACTTTATTTACAAAAACAGGCAAACTAGCCCATGGGCCCTAGTTGGCTGACCCATGGTTTAAACCATTATTTATATCTATTTAGTTTCTTTTAAAGATTGATGTTTACTAGACTCTTTACATCATAAAAATTATGTTTGTTCATTAAAAAAATTCGGAAAAGTAGAAAAATGCAGGATGAAGAAAGAACTCCAGACTATGACATCAAACAAAGGGCGAGGTTCCACACGCGCTGTGTGAACCCGGGCTAGTGACCAACCATCTCAAAGTGCCTGTGTCCTCACTTAGAAAATCGAGATGATGACCATCCTGTATCATTCACAGTGAGGACCAGACAAGGGAATGTGCGCAAAGCATAACCCTGCCACTCGCCCTATCACAACTACTGCCATCAATTCCCTTCTAACTTTGCTCTGATTATATTAAAAAACACCCAGCCCAACGTCAACATAACTGAGCAGGGGTGTACTCAGATGCAAAGAACAAGCAAATGAAAACTGTAAAAGCATGGAGGGAGGTGGCAAATTTTGGCCTTAATTTCCAAAGTAAAATAAAACCTGAAACTCCTAATGTCTTACAGAAGAGAAAGGCAACAGACAATAATGGTTAATGTGTGAACTGCATTGATGGGTTTTCTAGAGAAAATTCCATACAATTTGTTTTTCTCACACTCCCGAAGAAGACATAAAAAGTCAATGAAAAGAGCCGCTATGTTACAACAGGACTTGAACCAAACGTTGCGTTTGGGGGAACACCACAAAATGATACTCCAAGAACAAACGTGACCGACAATTACACATCGCTCCGAAGTCGGCTTTGTTGTTTTTCAAATCAAGTGGTCATATGCTGGTATTTGTTCCCCAACAGAATCACCACTTTCCTATTCACTGCAGCACGAGATGAGATATTTAACAAACAACAAGTCAGGAAAACACAGGAATCAAGTAGTTTCTTCTAGCAAAATTGAACATGAGGCCAGTGTAGGCCAACCAAGTTGTACAATCATTTTTGTTGTTGGGAAGCGATGAAAAAGTACATTCCCTTAAGAAGCTCATGTTCTAAAATGGGGCACACGAGGAAAGGTCAATGTGCCCACAGGCCCCCATATACACACGTGAGCTGGAGGGCACAGTCGGCTCTACTTTCTCTCTTGCTCACATGCCAACACTTCAAAGCCATGGGAGATCGGCAGAGAGGAAGAGATATGGTTTGCTTCACGAGGGAATAATGGAGAATAAAGGGAATAAACACCTACTGAGATGGCCAAGCGGGGAATCAAGCATGAGAGACAAAGGCAAGATGAGGGGCTCGATCTAGGGAAATGGGAAGAGGAGACGAAACCAGTCCAAGACAACAGTAGTCCCTGGTGATGTACTAAAAGATATGAAATCTTGAAAGAAGCAGGATAGTGAGGATCAGGTAAGAAGGGCAAGACGTGGGCAAGAAAAGGCCCAGATAGGAATCTCTGAGTCTTACCGCTAAAATGGCGGTAGCCAGTTTAGTCAATGTGGTTAAGGTATAATGATTAATAGATGCCACCAAAGTTCTGATTTTAGTAATCTCTCAAACAACAATCATCATCTGGCTAATCTACTGCTCCAGAGGGATTACTTATTCGCTTGTTTCCTTAGCTATAATAAATTCTGAATGCCAGGGTCTCCAAACTAAGCATTAAACAAATTGATTGATAATTTGGAAGCATGGGAATAATTACAGATTATGTGAGACAATACAACTAGATTGGGTTTTCATGAGGCTGATGACTGGATTTTGCCACAAAAATCACTAACTGCTTTGGCGTCCAAAGAATGGCCTCATGGATAAGCCCCAAGTTCCTTCTGGAGAATGCAAAACAGTCAAAATCACATTCAACAAGCTAATAATTTCATATCATAATAAGAATTCAGAATCTCCAGGAAGGTCTCAGTTTTTACCTAACCCTATCTGAAACCTCAATGATAAATTTTATTAACTTAGCCCTGAATTGATACTTCTAGTCAAAATTACAAACACCATAGGAGACGGGTCTTAGCGCTAAACTCTTAGGCTATTTTAATTATATCTAAGAACTCTGGGAGCAGTGTAATTCAAACCTCTCATGCTAAAAACAATGCATAAAGTACCTGCATGCTCAAGCTCTAATACCCACGTGCCCAAAGGTCTGGCTACCAGAAGACAAGAACAAACAGAACAGATAAAGAGGAATGTTCTTCCCAGCTGGCGGAAGTCAAGTCCAAGGTGAAGAAAGGGTGAAGAAGGTGAACAACTTCTCACAGGTAAGAATTCAAAACATAGTCATTGGTGCCTTCATTTCAACCCAACCCACCAAATAATATATCAAACTGGATTGTAGATAAAGTAGTCACTTTATAAAGTGACTGCTGTATGCAGCTCAAGGGCTTCATGAATTCATAGCTCTTCTTTTGAAGAACCACTTTCTGGACAGCAGTATAACCACAGGCTCCTGGTGCCCAGCCCCCTACCAGAAGATGCTCATTGCCATAAGCATACTGGTCAGGTTCATAAAGTAACAAGCACCCTTTAGAAGCTATAGACAAGGTACAGGAGAGAAGACTCTTATTGGGACGGGGGAGAGGAGTGACTGGAGAGGCCTCCAATGATGAGATGCTACTTACAATCCCTGCAAAGACTCAAGAACATGACTAAGTCACATCTTAACACTCGCCTGCTGAGAACTCTGCCTTTCTTTCGAATGTCCTTCTAAATCTACTTCATCTAAGAAGTGCTACCATTTATAGTGCCGTATTGTTTGTGTCAGATTCTCAAAGGAAGTGATCATGAAGACTGTGAGGAGCTGGGAGTTACAGTCACCCACAGAGATGTGAATTCTGCTCAGTGTTCAAAGCTTCCAAAAAAGTGGTCACTGACCCTCAAGGTGAGGAGTCCCATAAAGCTCATATTTATTGTTTAAACGTGTGGTGTGAGGCACCCCACTACCAAGGCACAAAGACACCTGGGATACATGCAAAACATTTTCAGAGTTAAGAACTGAAGGTGACAGTTTCCCAAAGAATCAATTTTACTCAAAGAATGGGGAAAGAAAGGGAATCATGACTTGTGTATTATAGTAAACACAGAGACGCTCCATAAAAGAACGCAAAATCTGCCTTAAAAAAAAACAACAAAACACCAACTTAGGGAACTTTAAAGAATTGCTAAGTGACTGAGTGACCTTGAAGAAGATGAGTTCTCTACCTTCTTTGTCATCACAGGAGCCTCTGTGATAAAGGTCAGGAAAGTGAATCTTTCAGAAGTCACTGACATCTTCGTTTCAACATTTATGCACATGGTGTAGTAAGCAAAAGAAGCCACAAACAAGGAAAAGACATAGTGAGGAAAATACGATGTCAAAGACAATTTCTAAGGAAAATGATATATAGTCAGTATGTCCATGTTAACGGAGCAAAGGAAATGCCACCGATAACCCAAGAGATGAGTTAGCTTGGAACCTGTACCGAAGTCCCGAACTCATACCCTAAGAAATGAAATACAACAGACTTTTCACAGTTTATCTATGATCTTAATTATATTTTACAAGGGCTAACACTATCTTCATTTTCCCTCTTTTTGATACCAAGGCGGTATTATTTGAAAATAATGACTTCTAATCACGCTGTGTGGCAGAAGAAAGCCCAGAAAAGACTGGAAGTCAATCTGATGATTCAGCTTCATTCCTACCCAGCTATGGAGTTTGCATACCTACAACAACATTGTAAGTTTTAGGTTGGTTACAGAACCTGTTAAATATTTGATCAAAAATATTGAGCGCTTTTGACTAAGCACTGTAAGCAAAGAAATATGCCGTGAAGGCAGACCTCCTCTAAGTTTCCATTATATAAGAAGTTTCCCTTTGATTGAATTAGAGAAATAAGCAAGCCCACAAATATCTGGAAATGTTATTATGGCGACTGATTTGGACGAGATGTCTAGCACAGATAGGTTCCGGGTGGGAGTACAGACTAGCATAACCGCTCTGGAAAACAAGTCACCATGACCTAGCCAAGCCAATGACCATACCCGAAAGCCCAGGAGTTCTACCCCTTGGTAAACAGATGAAAGGGACTCTTGCACGTTGCACGGGGACACAAACACTCGGATGTTTGCAGGGATGCTGTTCCTAATGGCAGGATGTTCAGAACAACTCAAGTGTCCCCTGACAGTACTGGTATCTTCATACAAGGGAATCCTACAGAGCAGTGAAGGCCAAAGAAGTACAGCCACGTGCATCAAATAAGAGTGTCACAATAATAATATCGAGGGGGAAACGGCAAGTCACCGAAGAAAATGCATGGTACAATTGTACTGCTATGGAGATGAGAAGTAGGCAAAACCAGACAGTATATAGTCGAGGGATCACTAGGTGTCTGGCCAAACCATCAGGAAAAACAAGGGAATGAGAAATGGAAAATTCAGGAGGGTGACCACCTCTGAGGGGGTGGGGTTGGGGGGGGGCTGCAACTGAAAAGGACCCCTAGGGGGCTTCAAAATCCTTGACAACTTCCAATTCAGTTGGGTGTTGGGTAAACAGGTGATCATTTTATTATTAGTCTTTAAATGTTCTCATTAAGTGCACTCTTATGTATCAAATGTATTTCATTATTTAAATCCACATGTATAGCTCTGTATACATTTATATACTACGTAAGTAACAATTAAGAGGCTGGGGACAAGCCCAAATCTGTGGCATCCTAACAACCAAAAGGTGATTGGTATTGATAAGATAATTCAAAAAAGAAGCGCTAGGGTATTGCCAAAAACCCTGGTTGCTGTGATGGTCCTTCAATCCAGGACAAGCAAGTTCAGGAAAGTTCCACTTTGTGTATCTTTCCTCTGAGCTGCAAGTATGAATAAATGTTTACTTGGAATTATCTCTGTAACTATGCTTGAAGCCATCGTTGCAAGGAAAGCTATTTATATAGCCTCATCATTGGTTTGAATGCTTATCATTGCAGTTTTATTACAAAGCACGTCTAAAAGATTTCTTTCCAAGCTAAGGGGGAAAAAAAGCGCTATAATAAGGTATCTTACATTAGCGGGTAAAAATACTCCGTTTAGAGAACATAATATAATTAGTTTCTATTCCAAGTCTGTCAGTGTGCACTGGTAACCTCTGACAACTATACATGAACCTTTTAATTAGTGTGTTATCTTTGGTGCAATTAATAACTTGTACCTCATGTTATAGGCAAATTAAAGTTTTCCCACCAAAGCCAAATTCTTCAGTTAGTCCTGGAAGTGTTTTGCCAGCTAAATGCAATTTTAACATTCAGATCTCTTGCTCCCAAAACACAGAAGCCATTTTTTTCCCCAAAGCTAGACAGCTTTATGCTATCAACGTTCTTTCAAATATTTTACCTAAGACAGAGAATCTCATATTAAATTCAATTTCACACTTGCCAATCACACACACCCACGCACAATTCCTCCAGATGATGCAGCGTGGCCTAATGTGCATGTGTATGTGTGTATACGTGTGCACACACAGCCCACATAACGCTTAGGTACATAGAAACATTAACTGCTAGGTACTGATCAAACAAACAGATTTTTTGCATACCATCTTATTACACATTGAACATAATGATTGATAGTAGCAGTTCTATTAATAAAATTAACCTTTAAATGTGAATTGGCAAGTCCAAAGTCTAAGGTCCACAGCTACGGTTCCCATGCTGTAATGGGGAGTCATGGTATTTGCAAATCTAAAAGGACCCCCCAGTTCTCCCATCCCAGAAACCAGAGATATTTGCAATTGGTTCCAGTGAGGAAGGAGCTTCTGAGTACAAAATCAGCTATATTCCTCCAAGCCCTGGAAACCCTGTGCCTCAAAAAATACACTTGCATTTCCAAGAGAAAGAACAAAGACACAAGCATTGGTGCAAAAAAAAAAAATATATATATATATGATGCCACTTACAAGATAAAATGCAAGATTTTTTTTTTCTTGTCTTTCCCCTTTTTCGTATGACAACCTTAGATAATCTCAAAATATTTGTGTCCATAAAGTGATGCACAGGACAGAAAGATGAAAGCACAGAAAGAAATAAAAGTGCTTGGCATGAGGGCCTTACAGATCTAGAGTAGGTATGCTGAGCAGAATATATATAAAAACATTTACATTAGAAGAAAATAAAAATGGATTTAGTAATGCCAGCTTCAAATTGAAAATAGCTGTTTGAACTTGTGACCTGAACAAAAAATTATCTTTTCGGCTCTCTCCTTAAAATGACCTAATAGAGAAGTCATTTCTTCCTTCCAGAAGCACTTGAATGGAACAGTAGCCAAACTTTGGACTCTAATACTATTCTCTACTAAAAACAATCAGGGGCACCTGGGTGGCTCAGTCGGTTGAATGTCCGGCTTCGGCTCAGGTCATGATCTCACTGTTCGTGGGTTCGAGCCCTGTGTCAGGCTCTGTGCTGACGGCTCAGAGCCTGGAGCCTGTCTTCAGATTCTGTGTCTCCCTCTCTCTCTGACCCTCCCCTGCTCACGCTGTCTCTCTCTCTCTCAAAAATAAATAAAATATTTAAAAAAATAAAAATAAAAAGAATCAGAGCTCCTCAGAGAATAGCAGATTCCAAGTGTTGGAACAGAAGAAAATCAAGACTGACTGGAACTTCTTGTGGTTCTCAGAAAACAAAAATGCTTTCGGAGATGCCTGGGGGGTGATGCTGACAGGGCCAAGGAGGAAGCCCCACAGCTCACACTGTGACCATTGGAGAAGCAGCGGAAGGATATGGAGGGTAATTAATCAGAACAGGTGCATCTTAGAAAAAGCTCTGAGTTCAGGATACTAAAATAGAAAAGTTAATGTAAAGTATACCAAAAAGGTTATTTGTAATACAAAAGAAGAGTGAGGATAAGAAAGTATTTTAAAATAAAGTTTAACCGGTGGTCAAGGAGTCACAGATTTGGAATGTTGTTTCTTCCATTAAGCATTTGCTGCTTTATAAAGTATAGACCTGACGTTTTCATTATGTTGTGTTTGTACAAAAGAACGAATACGAGAACGCTGAGTAACCCAAATAGTTCCAGAAAAGTAAGATATGTTCCGAGAAAACATGAAGGATCCCAGCAACGGTTGAAAGAATGATCTTAAAAAGTCAGGAAGTTTGAGAACTCTTAATCCACACTCTCATGACTTAAAAATTTTGTGTATTTGGGGTGCCTGGGTGGCTCACTTGGTTGAGCATTGGATGTTTGATTTTGGCTCAGGTCATGAGATCGAGCCCCGCACTGGGTTTCGTGCTGACAGTGCGGAGCCTGCTTGGGATTCTCTCTCTCTGCCCCTCCTCTGTTCACACACACTCTCTCTCAGTAAATAAATAAACATCAAAGAAACAATTTAGTGTACTTAAAAATAAATTTTTCAGTATAAAATCCCATTTGACTTTATAATTCCAAAGAATACTTAAAAAGCAAGCAACACACTGACTAACTGGATAAATACAGAACTCCTGAGGGAGGCAGCAGAGCACAGGGGGGAAGTAAACTTGGAATCAGATATTCCAGGTTCAAACACCACTCTGCCTACTTCCCAGTTTACAAAAAATTGTTAATGCCTGTCCTGCCTCCCTTCTCAGAGAAAACAAGAGGATCAAATGTGAAATAATGTATTTAAAGTGACAATCCCTGAGGTGTGTATTTGTTTGACTGTATTTGTTGGTTCATCTTTAAGATAGTTTGACCATGAAAAGAATAAGATATTTTCTATTACCATGCTTCAGAAATCAGGGCTCATTCTGGAAAAGAAAAATATTAGCTCCAACTGATTTTCTTTTGATTAAATCAAAGTAATACAAATTTGCCTCAGGAACAGTTGCTTAAAGTGCCAGGAAGATTCTGGAAGGAAACACTAACAAAGGTGACAGACTGTAGTCAACGCCCTCAAAGTGATTCCAACCCCAAGTGCTCTAGAACCCAGAACTTTACTCCAGGGATATTCCAACCAACATGAAGCCCTCTGTTTTCTACTTACCCAGAGCATATTTACTGCTCAATATGCCCATTTACACAACATATGCCAGGTGCTATTATGTGCTGAAGATGTGGCTAGCAACAAAACAGAACAAGGTCCCTGAGCCTGACAAGTGGGGACAGGCAGAGACAGAGGACAAACAATAAGAACTGCAGATGAAGAAAATACAGCAAGACTGTAATACTTAAACTGAGTTGGTAGAAGGATACTTTTGAATGGGGAATAGGAAAGGCTCCCTGGAGGAGGTGACACTTTGAGCTGAGACATACACAACGAGGAGACAGTCTTAACCAAGAGGTGGGGAAAGAATTCCTTGCAGAAGAAAGAAAAAGTATAAAAGCCCTGAGTTAAGAATGAATGTGCCTGAGAGAGACAAGGGACGGGAAGGGAAGGGAAAGGAAGGGAAGGGAAGAAGGGGAGGGAAGGGATGGGAAGGGAAGGGAAGGGAAGGGCAGGGCAGGGGGAGGGGAAGGGAAGAGGGAAAAAAACGCAAGTAAAGCAGGGAAACTAATATGGCTTCAGCAAAGTGAATGCCAGGGAATATTATGACTTGAGCTCATACAGACAGGAAGGAAGGCACTAAAGAACATAATATAAGCAAGGTAAGCAAAAAGAATAAATAATATCACTCTTAACATCCAAAAGTTGAGCAATTTTCTTTTTGCAATTCCAAACACTAAGTAGGTACATAATACCACATTGGGTACAACAGCAGTGGATCAAAAGGAAAGAATGGCTACAATACATACAGACAACAACTGATTCTTTTAGGGGCTTAAGAAAATAGAGGTGGAGACACCAATACAAAAGACGGAATAAATCACAGCCTTACTCAACAAACACCGGTAAGGACATAAGCTGTAGAAGAGGGACTGGTTCTCCATTTTCACTCATGCCCACTGAGAGCCATCACTACCAGTAACCTTCCAACCAATCAGATGTGTGTGTGTATGTATATATATATATATATATACATACACACACACAACGTTACCTGTGTCCTACAAACATTCTGTGTTATGACAACTGGTTATTTATGGTATATATGTTACAAGGATGATAAATAGCCATATCCTTTTTGTATGCTCAGTGTTCAGAAATATCTAGGACCACACGCATACTTCCCAAACATGCACATAGCTGGAGCTGTTTGGTGCACAAGTAAAGGCATGGGTGAAAGTCACAGAAGCCTAGATGAGACAGAAATTGAAAATACACTGAAAACGATTTCTCTTGTAGTCAAAATAGGATAATATATGCAAAGCTCCTAGCAGAGTACCTAGGATCCTATAAGGTTCAGTAAATGTTAGTTCCTTTCCAAAATCACGATTTTCTTCTGTATTGCTTTGGCTCTAGTTCTAAAGCTAACTCTACTGAGTAAAAGCAGAGTAACCTAGAACTGCAATGGAAAGGCCAATCTAAAATTGAAACATCTAAAATGTAGAACTTTCAAAGTAAGTTTGCTATTTATTTGATTCATTAAAACTACTTAGAAGAAGGACAGGGAATTTACATATATTTATCTAGATGCTTTACATACATTAAATCTTGCAGTGGAACTGAGGTGGGTATTACAATCTCCTTATTTCTGAAGAGATCATGGTTCAGCGATATTAAGTAATGTTAAGAAAGGCACAAAGCTGATAAGTGGCAACTGTGGGAGTCAAACAGAAAGTTTTTAGGCTCCAAATTTAGGTGTTTTTCTGCCATATCAGATTGCCTCTCAGATACACAAATTTAATAAATCCCAAATGATTGGGACCTAAATAAATATATTTTTTAATGAAACACTTTATGTCTTCTTTTGTGTTTCTGGGTATCATTGCAACCATAAATCAAAGAGCCAATGCTTTCTAATTTAACTCCACGTGACTGGTCTTCAGCAAGATCCAGACTGATACTTAACCCCTAAACTGCTGATAGCACATTTCACTCACCTTTGGAACAGTCATTTAAAAGAAGGGGAAACAGGTATTGTTTTCACAGTAAAAGCTGAGATAAGAACAGTTCTAGAAAGCTCAATAGAGCCAGAAATAGAAGACTCCAGAAGCCTATAAGAGGATAGGTAAGCTGGAAGAAGAGAAGTAGACTGAAAATCTAAGAACAGGTATTAATATGGGAGATACGAATTACCTTGGAAGAGCCAAGCCCCAGAAAAAGAGAACGAGCATATATAATTTTAGAAAAGAACAAACTTCATAAAGGGACACAAGATAATGCAGTCCCACGAAGGCAGAGTTTTGTCTTGTTTGGTCACACAGTAGATACTCACTACGTATTGCTGGATAAATAAGTGAAGCAAACAGATAACTTAAAAGCATAGCTGTGAAGTTTGTTTTATTTTTTTTTTAAACTTTATAGTTTATTGTCAGGTTGGTTTCCATATAACACCCAGTGCTCTTCCCCACAAGTGACCTCCACCAAGACCATC
>CM053563.1:26685976-26720346 GCA_028646485.1 Cryptoprocta ferox
ATCATCCCCTGACTTCTGTTCTTAGTTTGCATTGCTGGCTGCATGTACTTTCAACACTTCTATCATGCTGTACTTATAAATATTTTCCCTACTCCCTTTGGGAAGTTGGGCGTTATGTGTTTCTCATCCTCCCCTGATGTTATACTTCAGTTTAAAAATAACAGTCATTATCACTCAATTATTCAGTGATCAAGTGTAACACCAGGTGCAAACAAAAGTTCTGACAACACTAAAACATGCCCTTGTTACTGCAAAGGATTTAAGAGCTTGGCATTCATGAAGCTAGTGATCATGTTACATTCAATTTGAAGGAGGTAAAAGAAGACTAGCTTAAGCTGATTTTTTTTCTTTTTGCCCTTGTAACTTCCTTCTTTTTGGTAGTAAGAATACCTATAGCAAACTATATTAGTTAGCTTTCCATTTTCTTCACTTTCTCATTGACAAAATCAACATCTAGAATGTTTTTAAATTATTTTAATTATTTTTGTAATCAATCTTATAAACCAATACCTCTAAAATATCAACAGTACAATTTCCTTGGCTTTTTCTCTTCTTTCTCATTTATTATTCATGTGTGTGGATGGGGGGTGGGTCTGTATATACACGCTCCTATACACACAAACACAAATCCAGCACACACATACATTTGGGGAAAAAACCCTCAAACAATTATATATTTCAGGGCTGAAAGGGCATTTGAGATCATCTGGTCCAAACTCAGTATTGCAGATGATCTCAAATGTAAAATAACCTTCAAATTTCGCAGATGTGTAACACGGTCATGGATATAACAGTTAAGACAATCAGCCAAACGATTAACATTAACACATTTAGATTAAAATATCATCTCGTTTAATATTTTTTATCAGTTTTCAAGTTTCAGGAACTAGATCTATCTAGCCCTGTACAACACACTATAAAAGAAAAATGATAGTACTTTCCCCATATAAAAATATATAAATGAAAATTTATAATTATAAGAGAAAGGGACCTGAATGCATCACCTACATTCTTTTAGAAAAATCTATCTCATTCATCAGCAACAATGAAAAAAAAGAAAGGTTGGCAATGGAGACAATTTAACTTATTTTCCAAGAGAAACAATTTGGGACATTTAAAAATCTTTTTGGCTATAATTGATATAAACTCTTCACTAGAATTTCTGACATTCCTTCTTTCTGATAATCACTCAACATTACCAAAAGTTGCAAGAGACTGAAGAAATAAAACATATGCTAAACCATAAAGGTTTACCAATATCGATATATTTAAACATCTACATACTTATTGGCTTAACGGAGTTGGCTTAAACATAAGTGTCTATCACAAACATCATGTAGATAGACAGCAGATCGGTGGTTAGGTGTAAATTGTACAAAAGGACACAAGGAAATTTTCTGAGGCGACAGAAATGTTCTATTAGTACGGTGGTGGTTGTTCGCAACTATATTTATCAGAACTTATCGAACTACACACTTAAAATTGGCAAACTTTATCATGCGTAAATTATATCTCAGTATCTCAATATGAATTCCACTCCCACCACCACCCCCAAAAAAATCTCGAACCCCGATGTACCATGCTTCCTAAGAATAATTTCTATGGTTTACCTAGCTAGAACACCATGTACGCACAAATACTATGACCCAATGTAATTCTACAAAGCATGCATAAAGTAAACAGTGTTCTCCTAGAAAACTACACACACATTATACGTTAAGGGATAATAAGTACAAAAATTAAGTTAGACACCACAATACAGAGCAGAAAACAGATTCCCCCACCCCCTTGTCCTAACTATCCCTTAATAATATTCAGTGTAATTTAGGGCAGAATTGGGGGGATTTCCAGAAGTGTCTTAACTTGTTTTCTCTAGATACCCACCCTTCAAAGATTCTCTTGGTTTCCAGAGACTTTTGTCTAGATGCTCATAATTATTTTGACCAGGAAAGAGAGTGGCTCACCTACTCCTGTGCCTCTGCCCCTACACTCGGAAGAGCCAGGCAGAGAAAGAAATTCAAGTACTGGAAGGAGAAAGATGTAGTGGCAAGGCAGGTTTGATTACGGCAAAATCTCTTCTTGCCCCCACTGATAACTCCCTTCTCCTTGGAGGTGCCCTGCGCCAGCCCCCAAGAGTGTCTATAAATAGAGAAGAGAAGAGAAAAGCACTAATAATGACTAATGTAACATAATTAAATAATTTATGAAGGATAAAATATTGGAGCCACGGGGAGCTCTGGAAGAACAGAGAGGCTACACGTGTCTTATGTACAAGTTCAGTATTTAAAAGCCTAACTGTTCTCTCAAGTGCCACCACAAAAACTAACAAATTGGGAATATCGTGATCTCTTCAATCAGAGTGAACACACCAAGACCACTTTGAAAGTATGTAGGAAAACATAAAAGTAACAAAACATATCATTGTATTTGAAGACTATAAACTACTAAGAGTCTGAAACCACTTGTATTTCTTCCATCTGTGATCCCTCTTTCAAACCCCCAAGTAAAGGAGACACAGATTTCTGCTTCCAAAAAAACAGTGTTTTACAAACTGTGTAATACATGTGCTTTCAATTGTATTTAATAAAAAGTAGGGCAAAGTAAAAAGCAGGTGCCTCTATAAATGGGAGTATGCTAAGCGCATGTAACCCCTCTGATAATTCCGAGTCCCCACCCCATCCCCTGCTTTTGGAATTTACAACAGCCCTAAAAACCTGCATTTCAAATATTGCCAAATATTTAGAGTCTAAAAGGATGAGGTTCATTATTTTACACAGTAACACATCTTCAAATAATATTTCAGGCCAGTTTTGAAGATCTGCAATTGATATCTTTTCCATATATACTTAACCTCCTACAGATTTATTTGATTCTCAATAATTACTATTCTCTGGTAAAAGGCATATGTTATTACAGTACACTGCACTCCCACAAGCTGTCCATTCAGTGTATTTTAATAAATCTCTGCCAGAGCTGTATAAATTTGATCCTGTTTAAATTTAATAAGGATCAGAATATATCAAAGCACAAATACCCATGGGAGAAATAGATATTTTGCATAGTTATTGAATGGCCTATTCAGGGATACAATATGTAAGACCCAGACCATCAACCTTGAATTAAAAAGAGAGATTAACGTGTTCAAAGCTGGCTACTTGTTAAATAACATATGAAATTAGTATTTAATAAAACATCTTCTCTATATTGCTGCTAATGGTATCAGTCCTAATACAGCTTTAATATCAATATTCCCACACAGAGTTCTAATATTTACAAGAATTGTCAGCAACATATTTCTTAAATATCCACATTTACTCTGGTAAAAGGCAACAGTGGTAATACTATACGGCATAGAGATGAAGTACCTTATAATAAGTTAGGATGCTTAGTGTTTACCTGAATAATATAAATTAAAAGAACAACCACTTTACTTGATGTATTTCTCAGGGATTTCAAGCATAATGAGCAATGAACTGCTTTTCCAAACATCCTCTTCCATGGTAGGATGTTTCTGATTTGAATCATATTTCTCTGGTCATTAATATTCTGTGGTTGAGTAAATCATTTCATTTTTTTCCTACCAAACTTTACACTGGAGTGTAAACACAAAGGACAATGACTGATGAGCCTGGATTTAGGCGCGGGAAGAAGGTACAGAAGGGCAGAACGTCGGTTATCAGGAAATCCTTCCTAGCAGTGAGGACAACTATAGGCAAGGAGATCAAAGGGAAACAGTATCACTCAAGGCATGTAAAACCAGCCTCTGCTAGCACTGAACGTCCTTCCTTGGCAGATGGATGGGCTAAGCTGTCTTGAGTTATCTACAAATATTTTGGAGGCTACAAACTATTTAAAGCCCACGAAATCGACATTAGCTCCCACAGGTTTTATTGAAATATATAGCTTGTTGCTCCCAATCACTTTCATCTTCTTGAAACTAGAAATGTAAGGGCTAGTCCATTCATCACACAAACTGATAAAACACACTGCCACTGGGCCCACCAAGATCCATTAGCCAACCTTACCAGAAGGTTAGGTCTCGCTATCAGATAGGTGGTTATCAGGTAACCAAGGCTCATGTCAACATGCTGTGCTCCGTGAGTGAGGCAATCACCCTTCCCTGTATCTTCTGGGAGCATCTGAGTCTACTCTACCACTTCTGCCTCTTCTGTCCCTCTGTTGGATGGCGTTGGGTGAAAGAAGTGAATCGTAGCTGACCAAAAAAGAAAGGAAGAGATAGTTGGGCAATCAGCCATTTTTCTTCTCTGGTGAGAAGACGGGCTTAATAACCCAACAGCACTTCTTACCAAGAAGTAGTAAAATGGCCAATGGAAACTGAAATATGGATGCAGATATTGCATGTTAGATAAACACAACTGTATAACGTATTGGTGTATAAAATCCAAACATAAAAAGTAGATCCATAAGAGAAATCGGTGTGTTTAAAAAAAAAAAAACAAACCTTGAGATAGTACCTCTAAATCTATTTAAAAACTGCCTCTTGGTTGAATGTCTTCAGTTTTCCAATGAAAGTAGTCTAATTTTTTATACTCTAATTTCCCTGAAAAGCTTTTATTTTAAGATCAGCTTTAGTAGGACTAGCACCTTATCTTATGCAAAACACAGTTATCTTCTAACACATAAGAGATGCAAACACTACCAATTGTTTACAGCAAGCAAAAGCTGAGTACTCTATCCCAAGTCATGTTTGTTCCATTCATGTTAATATATTCACCTCAAATCACAGCTCTTCACCTTAGATCTGTGTCTGCACAATTTCAGTTATTTGTACATCACCTTTCTGTATTTTGGCCATTTAAAGCAGGGGCGTTGGGTGGCTCAGTTGGTTAAGCGTCCGACTTCGGCTCAGGTCATGATCTCACGGTTCGTGAGTTTGAGCCCTGCGTCGGGCTCTGTGCTGAAAGCTCAGAGCCTGGAGCCTGCTTCGGATTCTGTGTCTCCCTCTCTCTCTGCCCCTCTCCTGCTCATGCTCTGTCTCTCTCTCAAAAATAAATAAAACATTAAAAAAAAATTAAAGCAGATACACATCCTTCTTTATCCAAAACCTTGGGGCCAGAATGTGTTTAACAGTTGAGAGTTTTTAAGATTTAGAAAAGTAAAACAGGGCATACTCCATCTATCATATAATACCTCTGGTGGTCTGTGTCAGTACCCCCTAACCCACAAATATCTCCGAGGCAACAGGTCTCAGTATTCCCACAAAGGGGCGTAAATACAGAACAAAAACAGCCTCACGTGAGTTCAGCTCAGGTTTCGCTGCAAATGTGTTGCCATTAACTTATTTTTTCTTAAACTTTGTTTCTCAGGACTTTTAGAATTTTGGAATTTATTATTTCTCTTTAAGCCAGCCATTTGAATAAAAACAACTGTGTTTTTTAATAACAAAAAGAAACGTGATATCCAAAGTGGAATAAAACAGTATCCTTCACCATAAATGAACATAATCACCAAAAGAAATACAATAAAATAAAAGTAAAATAATCTATTTCATTCTACCAAACTACTGGCAACAGAAGGGATTTGCAACCAAATCCTGTGTTCTCTCCCTCCTTTCTTTTCATCTCTCTCTCTCCCTCTCTGTCTCCCTCCTGCCTCCCTCCCTCTCTCCCTTTCATCTCTCTTCCCTCTGTCTCTCAATCTCTCTGTTGAAAAAAGAGATTAGCAAGGGTTAGGTGTTAAAGACATATTGGCACCAAACTGAGATTTTTCTCGTGGATGTAATAAGAGAGACTGGAAGGGAAATGGAAAGAAAACACTTTCTATGTAATTCAATATGGTTAAATGACTCGTCCTTGTAGCTAAAAATCAAACCACACACTACCAATGGTAGCAGCTCACACCACCTCGCTTCCTCTCCCCCTACACCAACACATCCCAATGGTTGCCCATGACCCTGGCCACCCCGACCTTCTCTGTCAGACCTTTGGAAACACCCCAGAGGTCTCCAGTATTCATTTCACGTAAAACCCATTTGGTGCCTATTAAATACATTTTGCCTTTGTCTATGGCTGCCTGTGCAGAAGACACTGTAAGCACTGAAGTATGCAAGTGTGTGTGGCAGCTGAGAACAACTGTGTGTGCACAGCTCCAGTGCACACCAGTATATTCTGTACAACGGTCCCTGGTCCCCTCAGCGGCCACTGCATGGTTCAGAGCGGTGGTACTCCGATTGAGATCCCAGGACAACAACATCAGCATCATCTGGGAACCTGTTAGGAAAGCAAATTCTTGCGCCCCACCCCAGACCCACTGAATCAAAAACTATGAGTGAGGGATCCAGCATTCAGGAGTTTAACAAGCCCTCCGAGGGATTCTGATGCTCATTATAATTTGAGACACAAGAAGGAGGCTGGGGGGGGAAGCACAGCCCAAAGGCTGGGTTTAAATCCCAGATCTGGCACCTCCTAGCCTATGACCTTGAATGAGTTATTTAATCTCAGCAAGCCTCTATTTCCTCATCTGTAAATTGAGACATTACTAGAACTTGCCTCAGAGTTGCCGAGGATGAAATTTACGAATACACACAACAGTGCTCAGAACAGATCCAGGAAATATTCCACAAATATTATTATTCTTCCATGTAGCTACATAAAACCTTTACTTACACCTAATAATGACAGTTATTTTCTCCAAACAATACAAACATTTAATAACTATGTTCTTCATTTACCACTTAAAATTTTTTTTAGTTTATTTTTGAGAGCGAGAGAGAGCGAGCTCATGCACGCAAGCAGTATAGGGGCAGAGAGAGAGGAAAGAGGGAATCCCAAGCAGGCTCCACGCTGTCAGCACAGAGCCCAGTGTGGGGCTCGATCTCATGAACCGTGAGGCCAGGACCCGGGCCCAAACCAAGAGTCGGACGCTTCACTGACCGAGCCCCCCAGGCACCCCAATCACTTTAAAAATTAAGATTCACAGGCCATCTCTCCTAATGAACTGAAGTCTGGGTCTACTTCAGCAGAGGTAGCCAACTCAGAGCCCCCAGGCCATATGTAATCTTTAGACTGCTCCAGATTGGTTGCCAACATTTACAAGTTAAAAACTATCACAGAATCAAAATGTCTTCCCCTTAAAAATTCGGGAGCTCAGAAAACCCTAGCCTACAATTCCCCAGAGCTACTGTCAGCCAGAGTTGCGACCACTGCCTTCAGAGGGGCCTGTGTCCTCCTGTTCGCTACATACATAAGCAAGTCAATGGCAGCCAGGTATCATCCTCTTGGTGTCTATGATCCATGGGTTTGTGAGCCCTGTCCTCCTGCAAACTCTAACATTTTCCGGTATATTCTCTGTGCATATGGTGACCAACTGTCCCAGCCTGCCCAAGACTGAAAGGGTTCCCAGGGCATGGGTCTTTCATGCTAAAACTGGGAAAGTCCCAAGAAACCCAGAACACAACAGTCTCCCTACCCATGCAAGTGGTTACTAACCAGATCTGTATTGCAGGTGTCTCTCCTGGCATTCTGGTCCCCATTTCCAACTATCATGGGGGAATATTTCCCTTGCAAATCCCGCTTCTGCCCCCCAAAACACTTTCCTCCATTCGTCCGTGCATTCCACAAACAATGCCTGACTGCTCCTTCCATGGCAGGCACAATTCTGGGCAAGAGGGATAAAGCAACAAAGAAAAGAGACAAAGATCTCTGTCCTCACAAGGTTATGTCCAACATGGAAGAGATGAAATAAATACAGAGTATGTTTTAAGACCAAGTACTTGGAGAAAAATGAAGGGGGGGAGGGGGGTGGTATATAACAGGGGGAGGAAAAAGAGTTCAATTTTGGACCCGGTGGTCATATAAGACCTCCCAGAGAGAACACCCTGAGGAGATGAGGAAGGGAAACATGGAAATATCTAAAGAAGAAGATCTGGGGCAGACAGAGGTAAACTAAAGACCCTGAGGTAGGGGATGTGCCTAGAGTTTCAAGTGGCAACAGGGAGGCCGACGTGTGGCAAGAGCAAGAGGGAGCCTTGCCTAGAAGAAATGTCATGGTCAAGGACACCATGGCGGTCACCACGTTAAGACTGTGCAAGCCTCCATATGGACTTTGACTTTGTGAACGAAACAGAACCACTGGAGAGCTCTGAGCAGAGGAGTAACAGGAGTGAGAGTAGCTAGCTCAATTACTTTTCTAGAATATTCCTCAACATACAGTTGTCTTTTCTTCGTATCTCAATCAGTTCAAGGAAAGTAGATTCTACCCTTTCTAGAATTTCAGCAGCCTGCCCATCAAAAACAGGAACCACATTTAACATCATAGGGTCCTTCAGCAACAACAACTGACACAGAATGAGGTAGTTGAAATGAAAGACTGACCTCCGCTCCTCCCCTGGGATTTATGTACCGCAGGCTACTATGCAATTTCACTGGAATATTTGTGTTTGTGAAGACATTCTGATGAACGATGAACGATACTTTTTTTTTCCGTTCATGAAATTTTCAACATAAAAGAACCCTGAATTCCTATTTTGAAATCCATTGTGCCATTTTTATTCTGCCTGTATTTTAATATAGCATCAATATTTAACTACTCATTAAATGAAGTGTGACTTTTATAGTGAAAATGTCAGTCTTTGCAGTTCATTAAATTCATTTAAAGTATAGCTGCTTGATATTTTTTTTTCCCTAGAAGAAGAAAAGGACTATGAATTGAAGGCATAAACTTTAAATTTAAGTATGTGTTTTCTTCAAAATTAACATTCAGGATCTGTAACATTATTCATAGGATTGAGGGACTGTTTGCCTCTTCCTGCATTTTGCCTAGTGACTGTCGTCTTTATGGAGTATAGAGCTGTTTATCACAGTTGGATATGACCAGTGGAATGTCACTGTGGACATTAAGATGTCATAAGCTATTATGAATCTCTGGAATTCTGCATGTAGTATTAAAAAAACATTATCTTGAACTATGGCATCTGAAAAAAATAAACCTAGGAAGATGTGAAATTTAATAACTCGCTGAATGCAATAGGGCCTAAAAGTGGTCTATTTCAGTTTTTTTTTTTTTTAAATCTGGTAGAACATTAGATTGCCTGAAAGAGAAGGATATATTAAAGATGGAATTTGCGAAATGAATTCAAATGAATTTTTTTAGATGTTTGCAATTTTTTCTCTTCCTAAAATTACTATGATTTACATGTATGGAGCAGTAAATGCAAATGATTTCAAATCACCACGGGTACGTGGGCATGGTCACAAAGTCTCCTAATGAGATTTCAGAAGATGTCGGCATCCACGGAACAAGACATAAAGGGAATGGAGCCTTCCAGGCCCTTCCTCCTCCCACAGAGGGCTGAAGGGGCCTTGGCTCCTGGGACAAGAACACAGCCACTCCGCCCTCGCCTCCTCTTCCCCATGTGCTCTTCACCCCACTTCCTGTCTTCCAAAACAAAAATCGAAGAATGACCCTTGATGCCCATTGAGCTAAAAAGTACCTGAAAGATAAAACCCAAACTCTGAGACATGGCAGCCCAAGTCCAAATCTGGCCTCAACGCTCCTTCCCCAACCTCCTCTCTGAGAACCCCCCATTTCTGCCTTTTCCTGACCCCATGCCTTGCATGTCACTGCTGGCACACCCACCCAGATGTTCTTCCACTGAGGTAAAATTCCCCCCAAACAGTTCCATTAGTGGGAGTGGAAAAATTCCACTTTGTCCGGTCCTGGTTTCAAAAATCTTGGGGCGCCTGGGTGACTCAGTCAGTTGAGAGTCCGATTTCAGCTCAGGTCATGATCTCACGGTTCGTGAGTTCGAGCCCCACATCGGGCTCTGTGCCGACAGCTCGGAGCCTGGAGCCTGCTTCGGAATCTGTGTCTCCCTCTCTTTCTGCCCCTCCCCTGCTCATGCTCTGTCTCTCTCTGCCCTTCAAAAATAAATAAACACAAAAACTTATTTAAAAAAATCTAAAAAGGAAGAGATCTGAGGGGGGAAAAAACCTCTTTTTTTTTTTTTGGTTGGTTTTTAAAAAATAAAATTGCAGGACCTGACTAGGAGTGGTTCTGCTGACCCCACTGCACACACTGTAAATACAGTAGGTGGAGCAGATAAAGTGACTGGAGAATCTGTCTGATGAACGCAGTGGTTGACGGCTGGGGAGGTGCTATCCAAGAGTTACGATGTAATACACTTGAATACAATCATGGAGTTATTTCTTCCTTTTCTTTCTCTTTTGTTCTTTTCCCTGAAGCCTTCCTACTGAAAAAAAAAAAAAAAAAAAAAAAAAAAAAAGGAAAAACTTATCTGGAGCCCAGAGTACCTACCTAAATAACGAAGACATTACAGCACATACAAAATAAAATAATAAATCAAATTCTACTTCAGGCATCCTGACCACTTGCTAAGAGGTGTGCGTTCTGCCATCAGTAACTTTATCAGCTACCTAGAAGGGCAAACACTAATTTGAAATCAGTGGCTACTGTCAAGCATTTATGAATTTATCTCATTGCTTCTTTGCTATCAGAGATAGTGGGGGCAGGAATTACAAAGGCAGCAACCAAAAGGAGGTTCTCTTTTCAGCCTCTCCTCCTCTCTCCCTTCCCCCCGCCACTAGGAAGTCCTCGTGAGTCCCAGGGAGTGCAGGTGCCTGAGCATGTGCACACATGCACGCGCGCGCGCGCACACACACACACACACACACACTAACCATGTTTTCCAGTATTTTTATATTTTACCCACTCCCTTCTTCTCTATTAGGGATAAGGCAGTAATACTGTGATACATACCTGCCAGGTAAACCCAAAAGGAAGAGAAACTTTAAAAATGTGTAATATGGGGCACCTGGGTGGTTCAGTCAGTCAGTCAAGTCTCAAACTCTTGATTTCGACTCAGGTCATGATCTCACATTTCGTGAGTTCGAGCCTCGCCTCGGGCTCCACACTGCTGCTTCGGATGGTCTCTCTCCCTCTCTCTCCCTGCCCCTGCCCCACTCGTGCTCTCCCTCTCTCTCTCTCTCTCTCTCAAAATAAACACACAAACTTAAAAAAATACATAAAAATGTGTATTATATCTCACTGAAAGATACCCATGAAATTACTTGAACTATTTGCTCCTACCTTTAAATAGCAAAAATATTGGTCTGCCATAAAGAGATATATGTTGATTTGCTTTCATTTAGATCCAGAATTGCCTCTACAGAAACTGCCCATGAAGCTCCAAATAGCTACTTTTTACAAAAATTTCCCACTACCTCTAAAACATTCTCCAACGTTCCCATTGGCTGAAGCATTCTCTCCTACTTTTCTGCCTACATTTGTAGTTCCCCAAATTTAATTACCCCAGAACAATTCAGTCACCAAAAACCATCTGAAAGAGTATGGAATTTTCCCCCCATAAATCTATTCATTGAGATTCCACCAAGCCTGGAATGTCTAGGGAAGGATTCAATAATCAGGGTAGAAATGAGTTGCAGAAACTCAAAGAGAACAGAATAGCCAAGGCAGGAGATTACGAAGCCAGGAGATGAGGGCTCACTGAATTAAACATTCTTAAGCAGACTTACATACATAATGAATTGGTCAATTCTGTCCAATGTTTCTGAAAGAGATTACCCTTCCAACAAGCCAAATGAATGTTCAAGGATGGTAGCTCGGATGGATTCCTGAACAAAATAAGTGTTAATCACTTTATCTCCAATCTTTTTTTTGTGAAGAAGAGCAACTTTTCATTTCCATAAAGCCTTGAAAATCGTTGGCTGGGGGGGCGGGGGGGGGGCCGGTGGTGGGAGGGATGGGGGGATGGGAGCAGGCTGGGGAGAGGATGTGGACAATGAAGTCCCTGAAAAGGGGGATTTCCTGACAATAAAACTCTGATCACGGCCAGAGAGGGGATATTGTTGTCTGTGAGCGCTCCCCCTTTCCTTTGGGAATACCAGGCGTGGTAGAAAGGGAAGGGGTCGTGGTGACAACTGCTTTGGGAAAGATCAACCAGGTAGGTAGGCTTCGCAGTCTACTTAGTGCCTGGGAAATGCTGGACCACCACTAATACGTGTTCTTTGGAATCTGTCTTTTCAAACATATTGCTAAGGTTTCCTTAAGATATCTTGCCAGCGGTTCAAAAAAATGTGTAAAGAAGTCAGCTTAGGAAACCTTTAGGCAAGAGACACTGAATATTAGCATAAAAATCTTACTGTTAGTTATATGTTGAAAGTGTCGTCCACGCCAGGCACAGCGTGAGGCACTGAAGACAGCATGGAACAAAACAGATATGGTCACTCCTCTCTGGAATCCAGCTTAAAGGCCAAACATCTCTCTTAAACTTCCATGCATGCCACACCACACACAGAAGCCATTCCATAAATATTTGAGGAAGAAATGAAGAAGAGACTTGCTTAGGGTTCATGTGACTCGAGGCTTAAAAAAATAAAATAAAATAAAAAATTAATAGCAGATAAACTGGGATTGGCCAAACATAGGAAATAATCAACCAGAGTGTGCCCCCGAATGAAAAAAAACAGGATGAGAAGTTGAAATTCTTGACATCCAGGTCCTACCTGTTACTCTACGACAATCATCACACGGAACTAAGTCACCAGCTGGTCATGGGTGTTTTTGTAATTCATCCCAAATAGTTGTGTGGCTGACTTAGTTCAAGCGCCTAGAGACACAGGTGGGCCCTTAATGAAACCATTCCCCAGTTTATGGTCCATTATTCCCTCTAATAAACGCAGACTTTCTCCTCTTGATGCTCTATATCACACAGCTTTAAAAATTCAAGACACTGCTAATAACCCAGAGAGATTCCCAAACAGAAAGCAAGAGAAGGAAAATGAGAAAAGACAGTTGGCAGGTGCCAGGACAGGTGTAGGTTCATATACTTGGTCCTGGAGCCTCTTTCCCTGGACGCTGGCCTTCTTAGCTGTTCTGAGAAACATGCAGTGATGGTGGCTCCTTTTAGCTCCATTGGGCCCTAGAGAAATAACTGGCCTATATTTGGACGGATGCCCTTTGTAACAAAGGAGTAACTCATCCCAGTTAGCACTCTCTAAATGACAAAACCAGAACGTTTTACAAGCTATTTCTCTAGCTCAGTGGTTCTCAAGCAGGGGCAATTTGGGCCCCCAGAGACCACTGGGAAGGTCTAGAGACATTTTTGGTTGTTATAGCTGTGGGTGTTATTGGCATCTGGTGGGTGGAGGCCAGGGGTGCCACTGAACATACCCCAATCACAGGCAAGCCCCCATGGCAAAGTGCTGAAGCTGAGAAATCTTGTTCAAGTTACAGATTAAGTAAAGGACAGAGGGTCTGCCTGTCAATGCTCAAAGTGAAAAGTCCTCCAAAGAGTTTGGAGGCAAGATTCTTCTTCCGATAGTCTTAATGCTCAGCAATCTATCCATATGTTAAGAAATTTACCTGATCCTAGGATAATAACAGTATCTTACAATAATGATGGTGACTATAACTAACATTAACGAAGCACTTCGTATAGAGACTTCTAGTCGATATTACAAGTCTATATTGTAAATACTGTTATGACTCTCTGCACGGTAAGCATATTTATTACACACACAGGGGTAATACCCTATGCAGGAGGTGGGTTTAAAACTCCCCAGAATCTAAATGTGATAGGATGGGACTTTCTCTGTTTCATTCACCACCATTTATCCAGCACCCAGCAGAGTAAAATGCCCATTTAAGAGATGAAGACACTGAGAGGCTCAGGAATGTGCTGGAGATCATAGAGCCAGTAACTAGGTGGTGGAAACTGGTTCAAATCAGGCTTCTGTGCTCACCAGCCTGCCAACCACTGGATACGTGAAGTCACTGAAATCCAAAGGCCCTCTTGGGCCTAACCTTAAATAAACAAAACCAACAACCACCTATGCAGGAATGAATCGGGCTGCTTTCCAAAGTTACCAAAATAAAATTTTCCACTTTTCAGGAAGCTGATTGAACAAAACAGTGACCCCCCAAGACAACGGTGCAGCGCATTTGCATTTGCCATGAGTCAATTGAAAGCAATCTAAGAGGGTGGCCAGTTTTACAAGAAGTTAACTGCTGCTATTAATTTGATCAGGGCTCACAAAGCCCTAGGCAGGCTTCCCCACGCCAAGTCCTCAGTGCTTCCTCAGAGGACAAATGCCTTGGGTGAGTGCGGAAACTTCTTTCCAACCACTGGGAAGCCAGCTCATGGATCATGGGATACATGTGTGGACCAGTCAACATTTCACAACTAACTGCTCCAATGGAGCCCCAGTGCCAGGCTCATCTTGGCTCGGTCTTAGCAACTTACTCTGCCTCTCACTCAATTAAGATAGATGCTGATTATGGTGCAATGTGAATTTTTTAAATAATAAGAGAGCTCACACGTTAATTTAAAGTCTCGGGGAGTGTACCAATTTCTCGAGTTTTGTCATTTCAGTAGATTACATAATACCAGTGGAAATATCCTATAAGAAACAAATTCAAGGAAGTGCTATAAATTGAGAATTACATTCATCCTTAAAGACCAAAAGAGGAAGTGTTAAGTTTTTTAGCTTCATAATATTGGCACAAGTAGACTTCAGTTTTTAAGTGGAAATTTCTCTTGTAGAAAGATAAGCAAAGTATCCTTGACACTATACAAACATATTTATCGCACTTACAAGTACTGTAAGTATTTATTCACAACCTGCTTTTCTCCACAGAAGAATCGGGGGTGATTTTTTAAAGTATATTTGACTCTAAAAGGAGGAGTAATACTCATAAGAATCAACGCAAAGAAAACAGTAAGAGTAAGAAAGCTATAAAGCCAAGATGGTCAGAGCATAGGAAAATTATGTATCGCTGTGGTCAGTTACGTGTTGGTTTCATGTTGGACTCCAAGCTTCTTGGAAGCCGATGCCAAGAAAGAAATGAGAATGACAAGATTAATAACATCCATAAGATAAAACTAAGTGATTTTCTTTTTCAGTTCTTCCTGATATAGTAACCTACGATGACTCTCTGGTAAATTGTCATAAAAATGGACACTCTGATATACAAGAGGCTGTATCTAAACAGAACCCCCAAAAAAGGGATGTACACAAAACCATTACTCATAATTCCCTTCAATGCAAAGTGAGTGTGCCAATTCCATACATGTGAGAGACCCAGCGAAGGCAAATGTGAAGGGGTGTTCACAACAATGCACTATCCGGAGCATTCGGCTCTCACTCTGGCAGAAGCTTCCCATCAGAGTAGGTTATCTGGATGAATGGAAGCATTGCATCTTCTTCAGGCCATTCTCCAGAAGTATATTATTTCTCACAACAAAGCCTTTAATAAGGACTGAGCAGCAGACTCCAAGACCATAATTTCTGTTATGAGAAACCAAAGGACAAAAATTCTGTGTCAACCATTAAGTATTTATCATCAGAAAAAAATTTCCCAGAGAGCTGAATTCTAACCTATATGGGTTATGTCACACTGGGAAATTTTAGTTAAGCAACCATAATCAGGCAAGGAAGTGCGGCCTATCTTCTAAAGTATCTTCTCACTTTAGGTTGAATTATACCATCTCTTTTGCCTCTCCACAACTGATACTGTTTTGTCCCTCGCCCTTACTTAAGAATCTTCTAGAGCATTCTCATCTGTTGTCACTCTTCTTATCTTCTGTTAAGAAGATACTCGTACTCTTCTTATTAGTCTATCAGAATTCCTTTGACTTAACTTGGGCTTCCCTTGGTTTCCACCTTGAACCTTCTACGACTGTCTTGACATATGCATGCAGGCCCAAGAAATGTGGAGGGAGAGGAACGGTAACTGTAACCCACCATGATATACATGCTTAAGTGCCAGTATTTTCGAAGTGCCTAATTACAAAGGAAAGTCAAGATGATCAAAGCAGTAGATATCACAACTACAGTGTTTGCTAGGAATCTAAGGTTGAGATAAGCCAGAAAAAAAGGGAATATGCAGTATTATGACTTTAGCCCAGTGGCAGTTAGAAACCTGTTAAAGCCAAAGCCAGAATTGAAGAGGACATTTGATAAATTAATGAAGACAGAGCAAGGCTATTATGCCACAAAGAAAGTTATTTATTTTGAATAACTGGGCTTTGAGGGACAGAAAAAATAACCGTTTCAAATTAATATTTCCAAAGCAACTAATATGTCTAGCACTATGCAAAAAATATTAAGGCAGGCAATCCTACTTTGTGGTGCTGATCTATAACTGCTAGAGTGACCTTGAGCAGAACTCTAAAATTTAAGAAAATTCACTAGCTTTTTTCTAAGGAATTTCATTTTTCCTTAATGTAGTAACTTTAGTACTAGATATGAAGGGTCCTCAATGTCAAATCAGAGACACTGCAACTTATCCTGTAGGCCAACTCTCTCAATATTATGCATACTGGCCTAATTTAGTTCATATATAACTATATTTATAAAATTTTAATAGTTATGCATTTATTATATGGGTAATTTTTATATATTGTGAGCCATACAAGGTTGCCTTAGGGAACAGTGATATAAATTTAAAAATGAGTAATGTAAACAAATTGAAATAAATAGTAATATCAATGGATGAGTAGAGGTGGCCTAAATGAAGGTGGTAAGTCTGAGAAAGCACTGCCATGAACAAAGACAAGCAACTGGAAGTGTTTTTAGAAGGAGAATGACAGCTTAGACTGATATCCTCCTGAGGATTAAAGCAGAATTGGGGCATAGATTCAACTGGAGATAGGAGAAATCCAGAGTAGAGACAGTCAGGGAGGACCCCGGGGCTCCAGCAGATGCTTAAACTGGGATCCATGGAAAAAGGAAGACAGACACAAAAGAGATCATTAGAAGGCAAAATAAAGCCAATATGAAGACTCACTGCACTAAGGGAATGAAAGGGGACAAGTAATCAAAATTAATTTTTTGTACCTGGAAATCATGGGGGCAACTGAGAGAAAGGGCAAGAACCTGAAGATGAGCTTTGGAAGCAGAAGGAAAGCAGGTTGCCACAGGGCTCCTTTTGGACTTGAACTGACAACAGACCATGAAGGGGTAGCCTCCTGCACAGAGCTGCCCAATGTCTAGAAGGTGAGAGGTGCAGATCAAGGTAGGGGTGAGGACTTGAGGCCTTGGGGGAAACTGTAAAAAGGAAGGCCGACTCTTTGTACCTTCTTGTATCTATGCCCCTTTGTAATGTGATTGTGGAAGCTTCTCTCTGGAAGAAATGAAATCTATTATTTCCTTTCCCCTACAATCTGGGCTGGCCTTGAGGCTTGCCTGGGGCAGTAGAATGTGGTAGAAGAAACACAGTGACAGGTCTGTGCCTGGGCTCGAGGGCCCTAGTGTACCCGTCAGAATGCTGCCACCAGGACGGCTCTTGTGTATGCCTCAGCGTGTTGAAGGAGAGAGTCCATGCAGGAGAAACGAGGGGTCCCAGATAGAGCTAGCCAAGATCCAGAAACAAAGTCAAACCTGCAGTTGACTGTAAACACAGAAGGGAACCCAGCCTACATTGTGGACTTGCAGAATCATGAGGGAAATGTGACTTTTGTTTGTTTTAAGCCTCAAAGCTTATTTTGTTACACAGCAATAGATGACTGATACAAACAGTACCAGAGAGGGAACAGCTGAAGGCAGAAAACAAGATCCACACACAAAGCGAAAAGATTACAGTGGCAAAGGAGTAAGAAGCCAAGCTTTGGGAGGATAGCCCCAGTGCCAGGAAGAGGCGGGAGAGTGGACAAGATGACAGAGCAAAAGCAATCAGAAGCATCCAAATAGACAATACTAGAGAACCAGGGACACCGGAGATTAGGGAAACAGGGATAGGGCAGGAATAGGGGAGTTCAAGGAGTCATCAGAAAAGTGTAACCCCAGGGCTTAGGGCAGTATCTAGCCTAAACAGACACTCCATATTCTTGGACGACAATGAATGGAGTCCAATCTGGCAAGGCGGAGCTCCCTGGGGAAAAGTGGAAAGATAGTTTTGGTAACATAACCAAGAAGGGAAGTAGCGTGCAGAGTGTTGAAAGACATGGAACCCTAGGTAAAGATTTCTTGAGGAACTGTTCAGAGAGGGGTTATAACGGGGGTCCGCAGAGTCAGGCAAACGTGTGAATGTATGTGGTCCTTTCTCTCGAACTCTATGACTCCGAGTGTGGCCAGCAGCCAGCAGCCAGCACCATGCCCTGTGTGGGCAATGTCAATTCTCAGGCTCACCCTCGACCTGTGGGTCTGCAATGTATCCAGATGTCCAGTGGACTTGCACCCAAATAGGTATAGGAGGCAGCTGTAGGAGGCACCAAGACAACAACCCAAAGGGCCTTCATGACATCTTGAGAAAGTCGTCCTGTTTTGAATTCCCTTTCAAGCCCTCCTCCCACCCCAGAGAAAATCAAAGACAAAGTCTCAGTTTGGTGCTAAGAGGTCTTCAACACCTTCCTCACACTTGCAAATCTCCCCTTCAACAAATAGAGGGCAAAGCCTCAGGTAAGCAAGGTCTCCAGTGCGCTTTTGGATACAGTGTTTACTCCCCTTATGTTTATTTTCAGGATTCTCTTCTATGTAAAGGAAGTGATAGGATTTTCCATTGGGATGATCTTCATATCACATTTATCTAAGAGGAAAAAATGGAGTTAGCCAAAAAATATGAAGTGTATCCCTAATATGGATGGAATGAGGTCTTAGCAAAAGGTGTCATTAGTGGGGGCGGCACTCGAGAAGCTAAAGACTGGAAAAGTCCGTGGTGGGGGTCAGAAGACAGGTGGGCACATCCGAAGCTAGAAAGGAACAAATCAGGGGAGATGGGAGGTGTCTGTAAAGCCAAGAATACACAGCAGGTAGAAAGGGACAAGCACCATTGGAAGAATTTGTCCCAAGGAACTGCTCTCCCCTGGGTCTGGAAAAATGAGAGAACTGGTTTCCAGACAAGTGAGGATAGCAAATTATCAATCTTCCCCCTGAACTGAAAGATCAGAGTTGCCTTCCAAGAGCGAGGGTAGGGCTAGCTGGACTACTGCTAGACAAGTCCCGGACTGTCCATTGTGGAGAAGGTCCGAAAGAATCAACAGATAAACAAACAAGATAACACAGCAAAGGCCCAAGTATTCTCTGACAGCATTCATCGTGTTCGGCTGCTCCCAAGTTGAGAAACGTCACATCCTGAAGGCCGACACAACATGCACAGCAAAAGGGAAGGGGGCTGAGGGGGTCAGTGGTGCCAAGGAGAGCGGACATGTCTTTGTAGCCAAGGCTGCAGAATTGAATTTCCCTAGTCAAGGACTAACAAGGATGGGCCAGTGGAGGAAATGAGGAGGAAAGAGCTTAAAGAACTTCACGTTTCTAGGGAAGAAGGTCCAGTGGATGCAGGGATATGAGGAGTCGGAGGTAAGCTGGGTTTGATCAAAAAAGAAAAGCTATCAATTAAAAAAAAAACCTAGTTTAAAAATGTTGACTGAAGATTGACCTGGACTCAAAACTTGTGTTATCAATGAGAAATGGTGGTATAAAAATTCAAGAGGTATTTCAAAAAATGAAGAGAAATTTGGGCCTGAAGTACAGGTAATCAATTAAAGTCAGGACATACAGGTTTGCAGTTCCTGCAAAGATGAACATAAATCACTGGGTATTTTTAAGCATGCCCCAAATAAAACCCCCCAGATGAAGGCCTGAAAAGCTATCCTATCACAGTTCATTGCCAAAAAGGGGCCCTCCAAAAGAGCAAATGAAAACTAAAATATTGAATAAGGTTTACCAACATGGAGTGCTATAATTGGTCTGCGAAAACCTCAAACATGAAAGTATCCAAGAAGGGTTTCTTGGACCTCGCCCATCATCCACTCCCATGCACCTGCTAAAACACATATATTGTTCCTGCCTATCCACTCATCCCCTTCTTCCATAGCAATGGAGTATATAGCTGGATGCATTGCAAACCACAATATAGATCACACTTCCTGGATACGTTAAAGTCACAGATGTGGCCATGCATCTCAGTCCTGGCCAGCGAGAAATAAGCCAAGTGATACATGGCAGGTCCTGACAACCTCCCTTTTCCCTTGACCACCTTCCTCCTGGTTGGACCAGGGATGATGACTAGAGTTCTAGCCTGAAGGGTCAAGGGTTACAAGAAAGTTGGAGGAAGCTTGACCCCCAGTTGTCTGCAAAGCCCCAGGGACAGCTCTAGACTAGTTATCTCTAGATAATCTAGAGATGAACATCTACCTCACTTACGCTATTGCTACTCAAGTTATTTTTTTCTGCTGGCCAACCCTAAGTAACATACTCTTTTTTGCCTTTTATCAAAGTCTCCCTGTCCTCGACCATTTGACCTTCCCTGACCAGCCTCAATACTTGGATTGAAAACAGTCATTTTAAATTCCCGTTCTCTCAACCCCTCTTCTCTTATTCCTGCCTGAGCAAGATTCACTCCCTTATCCCTACACCCATCGCTCTGTTCCCTGCCAGCTGTGCGTGAAGTACATGAAATCCAAAAACTTGAAATAAAATTTAAACTTAAAAACATGTAACAGGGATCATCATTACAACCACAGGCCAGCTCCTTAAGAACTGGACAACTCACTCGTCACCATTGCATTCTCATTGCCTCCAAGTATCTGGCACACAGTAGGTCCAACATGGGTTTATTCAAAGATTAAACTGGAACCAGATCTATTCAGCAATATTCTTACTCATCTCTAGTTCACTCCTTACTGGATTTTCTTTTATGTGAGAAGCACTGTTCTAGATGCCAGGCGTAGTGGTCATCAAATGTCCCTACCTTCAAGGAGTTCTGCATACTAGTGGAAAGAAGTAAATTGAAAATACATAAGTAAATGAATAAACAAAAAATTCAAATCGGGGGGGTGCCTGGATGGCTCAGTTGGTTAAGCACCTGACTCTGAATTTCGGCTCAGGTCATGGTCTCACAGTTTGCAGATTCAAAAACCACATCAAAACCTACATCGGGCTCCGCACTGGCAGCACAGAGCCTGCTTGGGACTCTCTCTCTCTTCCTCTCTCTGTCCCTCCCCCACTCATGCTCTCTCTCTCAAAATAAATAAATAAACTTAAAAAATTTTTTCAAATAGGTATACAGGCTATGAATAAAGTAATGAGACAGTGACTGGAGGAATGGGGGTTGGGTAGAGATTAGAAATATTCAGATATTTTTAAGTGGTCAGGCCACACTCCTGTGGTAAGACACACAAAGTCAAGAGGAGGGGGTAAGGGCAAGAAGCTGGGGAGAAACAGGCAGGGAAGGATCTTGGGCTTATCAGTCAACCCCTCCATCCATTCCTCCTCCACATTCTCATCTCCCTTTCTTCCTTCTTCCTTCCTTCCCTCATGTTCTGTCTCTGTCTCTATCTCTCTCCCTCCCTCTCCCACTGTCTGTTTCACTAAAATGTATATCTGAATCCTCAACCATCTTTTCTTTCTGCCCCACTATCTCAGAGAAAGGGTTACCCAACTTTCAAGGTGAATTCCCCTCTATCTACAGCCTTTATTCCAACACCAACTGACCACCCATCCCACCCAACATTACATCACTCTCTCGTGTGCTCCTTGTGCCCCTTTAATCTCTCCTTCAGGTGGGGTCTTCGAATATCTTCTCATTAGCCTCCTTCTCTCCATTCCACACACCCACAAACTGTTGTGCGCGTACACACACACACAGAAACACATCCATATACGCACATGCAAATGTACATATCCACACACACATCCATGCACACATACTTTACTAGCATCTGCTGCGTAAAATCTCAGATCTTTCACCGGACATGCTAGTGCCTCCACATCCACATCTCCCACCAAAAGAAAAACTTCTACACAGATGCAAACTCGTCTCTGTACATGGTCCCATGGGACCATCCTGCACAGGCCTCCAGGGCAACCTTTCCTAGGGTCTCCTGCTCATGCAGAAGCTGTGCCTGGAACTCCTCTTCCTGCCCTCTCCTGTCTAACATCCCATTTTTCCTACATGTTCATTCCATGTCTGAGAACCTCTGTGAGCTCTTGAACTTGACCACACCACTCCTCAGAAACCAGTGCTCTTGTCCAATCTGCTCCTGGAGCACTTTTACCTACTTGAGCATCTCCCTTAAGTACACATATATTCTCTCTCTCTCTCTCTCTCTCTCTCTCTCTCTCTCTCACACACACACACACACACACGTGCGTACACACACACATATTTCATGAACACTCGTGTACACACCTGCTCCCCTATCAAACTAGAGTTTTCTTGAAAGTGGACCACATCTAATGTCAGGCCCTAACAAGAAGTACATTCCTAATAAGGAGTACTTAATAAATGATAGTTATTAGGTCTCATATATAATTATTATATCTCCTATCTCTTCAATAAGCACAGGTTATTTCTGGTTTCCACAAAGAAGAATAATAAGCACAGACAACATGTCCTCAGAAATCTTCAAAATCAGCAGGCTTCATTTAATTTAGCATTTAGGCAGACTTTTTCTCCGACCCCCCATCACTGCCCCTCCTGGTGAGGCCAGCACTTTGCTCTCCCTCTGCGGAAGCACCCCTCCAGCCCACCAGCCCACGTGGTTTCCTCGGGGACAGCAGTACCCACCCCTGCTCCTGAGATGGGTGTGTGGCCCTGGGCCTGGACGGAGGACCCAAGTCTGTCCAACAATCCAGGGAAGTTTCCAAAACGAGGAGGAAAGAGACTCTCCCTCGCAGGGAGGCTGAGCTGTGCAGATGTGCCTTGCAGCTCCTGCTGGACCCCCTCCCACCACCGGAGTGGACGCGGACAAGAAAGCCGAGCTAATGAGAGCAGGGCGAATGTAAGGAGGTGTTGGTAACAGCCCTTGAAACTCTGGGCCCAGCTATGCCGGAGACAAAACTCCCTATCCCTTTTCCACTTAATTCACTTTAAGGACGTTTGCCCACTTGCCATCAAAAGAATTTTCACTAATACAGCAATTTTAACTGCTTTTCCATTAAACATTTTGTATTGGAATTTATATAGAAGCCAAATAATAAAGGTTGAGTTTCTCATTAAAGACACACAGACATAAAGGAATAGCAAGACAGACCTACGGAGTATGCTTAAGTGTCCAATATTCCTAGTAAAGTTTAACCCATCCTTTTTTCCCCCCCAACAAAATCAAGTTACAACCAATCATACATACTTCAGAAAAGTTTTCTAGTTGGTCAGCATTAGGGACTTCTATTTCCTGTACCAAGATGATTTTTAAAAGGAAATGTAGGGGCAGCTGGGTGGCTCAGTCAGTTAAGCGTCTGACTTCGGCACAGGTCCTGATCTCACAGTTCAAGAGTTCAAGCCCCACATCCGGCTCTGTCCTGACAGCTCAGAGCCTGGTGCTTGCTTCAGATTCTGTGTCTCGATCTCTCTCTCTCTGTCCCTCCCCTGCTTGTGCTCTGTCTCTTTCTCACTCTCTCTCAAAAATAAACAAACATTTAAAAAATAAATAAATAAGAGAAAATGTAAAACTTGTTATTACTCTACAGTACATCAAATCCCTTGCTCATTACAAATTGGATGGAAAAGTGCTGCAAATTTTCACAGTATGATACAGTCACTGACATCACCTCAATTTGAAATATTCAAAAAAACTCACCTCCATTACCACATTTAATAGAATTCTTCCATATAACCAAGTCAGTTAATGTAGAAAAGGGCACATTCACCTTCCAACATTTGGAGCAGGAAGGCCCAGCTTAAAATGTATCTTCTCCAAAATAAGGAATCCATATCATTCAAATATGTATTCAGAGTGAAATCCAAATACTTCTTGGTATCGGCCAGTTTGTTTAACTTCTGGATTATCGACACATTCAAATTATTCTTTTATAAACGAAGTAAAATCAAATTAAGATTAAAGACAGAATGTTAGCCTTACAAGAAGGGCCATTTTCCAAAGGCTGATGTACTTTACATAAGCATAGAACATATTTAAGAGAACATGGTCTCCCTGAGGAAGGGATTAAGGACACACACCCAGGAACCAAAGAAAAATAAAATAACGTAGGACAAAGGGTGAAGATAAAACCGATCAGAAGCTCATGCAGACCTTGAGTACCAGCCTCTACTTATATTTTAAACAGGGTTTTGGGTGTGTTTTTTTTTAAGAGCTCAACCTACCTTCAAAACATTTTGTTTATAAGCATACTTAGCAAAAATCCTGTCCTTCCTTATTAAGCACAATCAAAACAGATTCTCCAAGACACGTACGACCTCACTCACACGTCATAAAATGCAACTTGAAATTGCACCTCTTACACAAAGAAGAAAACGCGCAATGTTTTCATTCATAACTGGCTCAGCGTTATTATAAATTTTGCGTCATCCCCCCCTTACTAGCAATCATTTAAAAATGTTTCTTTCCCAACAACTCTTAAGATAGAAAGGATACACCATCACGCACGCACGCGCGCCAGCGCACACATGCGCATGTGCGCACAGACGCATGCACGCACAGATGCGCGCGCACGTACTCCGGATGCGCACGCTCATGGTACAGCGGGATTTCCAAGTTTTCTGAGTTCCACACATTACTTCCGGAAACACTGCCTGACTCCCCGGGGAGGTGAGTGTGCAAACACCAGACCAACGAAACCTCAAACCAAGGAGGTGTCCTAGCAAGGTCTCCCCCCTCTAGGAGTCCCTTTCATTTCTAGCGCTCCATTGCACACAGGAGGACTCCCACTTGGGTCCCTTGGCCCTCCTGAGCTCGCTCTTGAATTCCAGGGCATTGGTGCCAAGTGCCTACTTGAGGTCTCTGTGGGACTATTCCACCAAAATATCCAACATCAGCTTTATCTTTCCTTCGACACCAGCTTCTCCTCTGACCTCCGTGCTTCTGCTCAAGGTCCTACCCATTTGTCCAGGGCCCAAGTTCAAACACTCTGAGTTACCTCTGCCTCCTCTGTCTCCCTTCTAAGTGACAGAGATGCTCTGTTCAGTGCTCTCCTCTCCTTCCCATCCATGTTCGCATCACCTTAGCTCAAATCCTCACACACCTTTATCTCGATTGGGCAGTGGCAGCCTCCCTGGTACCCCCACCTCTTGGCAGGCCCTACAGAGATCTAGTCAAAAGGTCAGATCCATCTTCACAACGTACAACTCCAACCACTGGCCCATTCCAAAATTCTCAAATATGCTTAGTAGTAGAGCCAGTTGTCTTTCCAATGGCCTTCTTCCTTGCTAGTAGAGTATAAAAGATCATCTGTGCTGACATGGGATGACATGGGACTGATCTAAGCTGATCACGCAATCTCATTCTTTTTTGTTAATGACTGGCTCAGGGTGGGCATGTGATCTATTTCTGATCAATAACAAGAATCCAATAGAACTGTTCCCAGGAAAGCGATTCCTTCTTATTAAGAGAGGTACAGCGGAACTTTTGCTATCAGTCCCATCGCCACCCCTACCTTGCTTCCCATTTTACATGCTACCTTGGGAGGATGTGATGTCTGGAGCAACAGAGGCCAATCTGCGACCTTGAGGAGACTGATAAAACTTCAGGAATGGCAGAATAAAAAGAAAAGGGGGTTCTTGAAGACATGATTACCCTCATCCAAAATAGCCTGAGCCTGCCTAACTAACGACTTCTCTGTAAGTAAATGAATGTACTTATGCTTTATGCCACTGTTTGTTGGGGGTTCTGTTACCTGCAGCCCAACGCATTCTGACAAACAAACTCTTACAAAGAACAAACTCCTTACCTCACCACTGGAAGGCCCTCTGTCCTGTGCTACCCCCAGTGACCATCAGCATCACGCGGGAGCTCCAGCCGAGACCCCAGGATTCAGAATCTCTAGGGCTAAGTCCAAGAGTCTGTGTTATAAAAAGCTCTCCAGGTGATTCTCATGCATGCTGAAGCTTGAGAAACACTGCTTCTAATACGATCACAAATTACTTTTTTCCATTCACCTATTACCCTACATACCATAAGGAATATTTCTCCAGGGACAGCAACCTCGCCTCACTAGGGTTTGAGCATCACATTTGTTGCTTGTTTAACTTCATCTCTTCTTGAAGTTTTCAAACTCGAAGCTTCCTGGGACTTGAGAGGAATACCAAGGGCACAATATGAGGAACTTAGAGTGGAGAGGAACATGTTCCCTGCAAGGGAACAGGTCCAGAATTGGCAAATTTATTGTTTCTTAAAAGACAGAAGAAAAGGAAGGAAGGAAGGAAGGAAGGAAGGAAGGAGGGAGGGAGAGAAGGAAGGAAGGAAGGAAGGGAGGGAGGAGGAAGGGAGGGAGAGAGGGAAGGAAGCAGGGAAGGAAAAAAGGAAGGAGGGAAGGAAGGAAAAAAGGAGGGAAGCAAGGAGGGAAGGAAGGAGGAAGGCAAGGAGGGAAGGAAGGAGGAAGGCAAGGAGGGAAGAAAGGAGGGAGGGAGGGAGAAAGGGAGAAGGAAGGAGGGAAGGAAGGGAAAAAGGAAGGGATAAAGGGAGGGAGGAAGGGCTGAAAATCCAGATTTATATGCAAAGGTTTTTAGATACAGACAACTATTGAATTGTTTAAAATATCGGTACAAATGAGATAAAGCAAGTCCCAAAGTGGATTCCATATCCCCCTGACAGTTTGTGACCCAAAACAGATAGTTCTTACAATAGCTACACATAGTTTGAATGTCGTGGCCACATACCCTCATGACTTCATCTAAAACAACAAAAATTAATTTTCTTCGGCTTACTGTGTATCAGTCTCTAATGAGCTCAGTGTTTTCATCAACATTCCGTTGTTCGGGGTGTTAAAACGGTAAGTTTAGGGACCTTTAATTAGTGTCAGCTGGACTATTTTACCCATTAGTCACCAATGACTGGTCACCTAGAAGTACATGCTTCTCAAGGACACACAAAAATGTTTAAGACACGAGGGAAAAACTTAACTGGCCACACAACACACACGCTACAAAATTAAAACTAACAGATGCTGACAAAATGCAAAGTAAGTCAACTGATCAGCATCAACTCAGATATGGTACATTAATACATCATAGAACAATAAGTGTAGGATATGGATGCAGCATTTTAACATCCGCTATGATGTGGAGGGGAGCCAGATTTACAAGGCTTAGGACATGCCGAGGTCCTGAAAAGGCCCTGAGTGTCCATCTAGAACCAACCATCTGTCATAAAGACCGTCTACTTTATAGCAATCACAAACATCTTTACTCAGTTCGACTGCCCCTCGGGGTTACTTACTCCAAAGGAAGATCCCTAGCCTAAAACAAAAGTTTTTCACCATGGCTGTACATTGGAATCACCTAGGGAGATTTAAAAAGACTGCTGCCTGATTCCCATCCCCAGAGATTCTTATTGAGCTGGTCTGAGGGAAGGCTGAGCTGGAGTATCTTTTACAAGCTTCCTCCCACCAGCTATGACTAGAGTATAGCCAAGGCTAAACTCCCACTGTTTTAGAAGCATTCTGAGAAACATTCTCTGAAATAGTAATCTCTCCAATTATACCATCTTGTTAACTAGATTTTCCTTCTACCGCCAAGTCTTGTAACAAAGGAAGATTCTGGTACCATCAGGTGCTCTGATTCTCTAGAGCAGGGGTCAGCAAACTGCTTCTGTAAAGGGACAGATACTAAGTGTTACAACTACTCAACCTGGAGCACTCAAGCAGCCATAGACAATATGGAAACAAATGAGTGGGGCCAAGTTCTGATAAAACTTTATTTATGGACACAAATGTGAATGTTGTGTCATTTTCAGTCATGAAGTATTATATTTCTTTTGATATTTTTGCCATTTAAAAACAGAAAAACTGTTCTTAACTCACAAACCAAACAAGAACAGGCAGTGGGCCAGATGTGACATGTGGGCCACCGTTTGCCAGCCTCTGATCTAGAACTATTCCATTGACTTGAGACCCAAAATTAATGAATGACAGAATTCAAATTATTCAATTAGAAGTACACTGAAAGTGGTTAGATTCTACTTCTTGAACTCACTCAACTGAATTGTCCACATGGTCAGACAAGAGAGTGAAACGGTCCACACTGTCCACATAGTTGACCATAAACAATAAATGACTTATTAAATACTGATTTTTTAACCTCATTTGCATATGAGTTTACCTAAGGCAAAAACTGTGAAGAAGCAGTACGCAAGCCACAAGCATGTTTTAAGGGTCCCACGTAAGGATTTCAATGTGTGAATCTGCTGCCAACATTTACAATGCAGGATCTCTCACATAAAAACTCAGATTATCATTCTCTTAGAAAAATAACTGCAAAATGTATAGATACTGGGCCCAAAGGTTGGCATGGCAACAATCCCCGAATGCTGAACAAGGCTACCCCTTTCCATGGGGCATGTTCTCTGCTTGACCACAAACACTATCTTCTTGTAGGTTAAAGTGGCTGTCCTGAGGGGCATTTTGAGTTTATGACCCCTTGTCCAAGGTCCTTAGAAAAACCTTACATCTCTTTCACAATGCTGCTTCCATGGCTTGTTTGAAGACCTCACAGGGAAATCTCTCAACCTGGGGGAGGGGTGTGGGGGAGAGGGGAAAATGGGTGATGTGCATTGAGGAGGGCATTTGTTGGGATGAGCACTGGCTGTTGTATATAAGCGATGAATCACAGGAATCTACCCCCCAAACCCAGAGCACACTGTACACACTATATGTTGGCCAACTTGACAATAAACTGTATTTTTTAAAAAAAAATCTCTCAACCTGCTCTCAAAATTCAACACCCCCATACAGCGGGCCCTAAAATGAAATCATTAGTTCTCATGCCAGTGCAAAGTATCAGCTTAAGAAGAGCTACAGTCAAATCCTCCTCTCAATGTATTCTCAATGTGAACCATGGTCTTGAAGAAGATAGACAAATGACAAATTACCCTTCAGGACTTCTTAGTCTTCATGCTAGCCAAGGTAGAGGCCAGCCCAAGGAGGTGTAGTGAAAGCACTCACATCAGAATGTCTTAATTAAGCAGAATGATCAATAACACATATAGTAATTAGAAAGCAAGGTTTGGGACTGATGGGAGTAAAAACAACAAAAGACTATTCTGCATAGGATAAGAAGTCAATAGCCAGATTTTGAAAGGGAGGGGGTGGTAAAAAAAAAAAAAAAAAAAACCACCTAAGAATATGCAGAAAAAGCTATGAAATACTGAGTTTGGTCCAAGTTCCTTATTAACCCACTCTGTGATTTCACCTTGCGCACACCCACCTTAAATATAATAGTTTTTTATTTCTGGGTGGCAGACTTCTGATGACATGCTAACTGTTACATTGCATACTGTCTTCTTAGTGGTGAAAAGACAAAATGAACCCAGGAAAGAAAAATTCCAGATATATAGACAATAAGTCGCTAATTTGCTTGAGTAACATAAGGCCCCTCCCCTTTTTAAAAATATAGGTGTCCGTTTCATTTGTTAGCCACATCAGAAAAAGAAATGTTCAAACAGTAGATTTTCCACTTGAAATTAAAATGGAAATTAGCCCTTAGAAAACAGAGATGACTGTAAGTTTATACATCAGTGGCTGGTTCATGAATTATTAACTGATTTTAATGATCCTGGCTATATTTTATTTGAAGTTATTCTCCTACTTGCAAGGACTTTTGAACCCTCAAAACTCTTTCATCCATTCTCCGTAGACAGTACACTTTCTGAGCGCTGACATTTAAAAAGGATCCATATACTCACAGAATGTAAAGATAATACACACACATATAATTTATACAAAGGACTCTGGTCGTTTGTTAAAGACAGAAATGAATGAACCCCTATTATTCACGGTTTGTAAATAAATTTAAAGATAAGTGCTAACTTTTCACTTGTTAAGCCTGGAGCAAAGGGTTCTGAATTTCTTCTAAAGTTTCCCAGATGGTCGTTAAAACAAGAAAGGGCAGAAACACGCTTTCTTTGAAACCCATCATTTCCCATCCAGAATGATAATACACGACATCAAAAGTTAAGTCTTAAGAGATTAATAATCACAGGTATTTCCAAGTGAAATAAATGTAGGTCTTTGTATGCTAGTTTTTGCATTTTCAATACAGATCTATATTGAATAGCTCCACTTCAGACACACAAGTTAGCTGGGAAACAAAATGCTGCTCTATACCCATAAAGTTAATACATCGTCTTCTACTACATTCTCCCTATAAAGAAAAATTACAGGGAATAAAACTGGGTTTTTCACTGCTGAAATTAAGAGTAGAAAAATAAAGTATTGGGGCTCAAATTAAAGATGACTGTATTTTTATCTGCAAGGAATTAAATGCAAACATCCCTAAAAATAAGTACAATTTGATTTCTACCAATACGAAGCGCTGTGTCTAACTTTCGCAAATCAGGTACACACAGCACTTATGACCACCAGATTGCTGATTTACTAAGAAAGCAAGTTATTTCAGGCAAAAAGCTGCATTAAGAAAATATGATAGCAAACCAACTTGCATCCTCACTTCTGAAGTTGAACAAGCATCTCAATAAATAATGTTTTATATTTATATATAATATATTATTTATATATAATAAGGTTTTCAAGCTTCCTATGCCCTCCCTTGAAGTAAATGCTCTGAGTTTAAATGGACTCGAAATAGCTTTTCTCAAAAAAAAAAAAAAAAAAGACACACACACACAAAACACCCACAATTTCCTCTGGTCCCTTGAAGTACCCTTGGGATCTCAGTGAACAGAGAGATTTGCCACGCATTGCAGTGACTGGATTAGTACAAAAGGTTTCTATTTTGGTGTCATTCGAGTGTTGCTGATCTTAAATCACAGAAAGAAGTAGTTACATTAGGCAAGGTAATGGCTTCCAAAAATCAGAGCATGCCCAGTTATCCAAGGCGTGCATACACAGGCTAAGTTGTAAGGAGATAAATAACACCCCACCGGAACAATTAGGTGGGTTCTCAGAAACACGACATACTTAATTAGGCTGCCTAAGTCCCTCACTGAGCATACAAGAGGGACTTTCTAAAGCATTTAATAACCTGAGTAAATCCAAAATCAGAGGATAGAAACTAAAACCTTAACCCTGGCTACAGAGATAGGCCTTTTTTTTTTTTTTTGCTTCCCGTTCAATGCTCAACGAACCACTCTTGGAATTTTGAGAGCATGAACGCCCCCCCCCCCCCAGCACCACCAAAGGGCTAAGGGACACTGAATAATGTCCCTTCGTTCTATACCCGTGGGGAGGCCCGCGGTGCCAGGCGCGGGGCTGGACGACGAGGACACAAGGGTGAGGCAGAGAGACCCCAATGGTCTTTCACAAACTTCAGCACTGGAGTTGGGAACGGAGTATAAACAAATAGAAAGGAACTGGAGCCTGCATCAGCCACAGGGTACAGCAAACTGTTCCTCACTCTTGACACAATTCCTTCTCTTCCTGGTATTTATTCATTAGTTTCGTATAGCACCTTTCTCTCAGCGGCTCCTTATTTCCTCTGTTATCCAAGCAATCATAAACAAACTACGATTTGAAAGAAAGGGGGAGGGGGGAGGAGGGAGGAGCAGGGGGAAGGAGAAAGAAAAACCACATTCAAAAGGCACAAGCCATCCAGAGCACTGCTCTTTCTCCGAATATCGCCTTCGGGGTGATGTTTCCTCCAAAGCTTGGCCCTGGGGGCTTCGGGAAAGACCGAGAAGGGGAGACCGCGCCGCCCCGGCCTAGGGGCTGTGACTCCCGAACCGACTCGCCGATCTGAGCTGCGCCAGCTGCTCTTCGGAGACGCACCTCCGCCCACCTGAAACGCTGGGTCCTCGAAGTTGGCGCGGGGGCGTGAGGGAGGGGGACCCAGGGCGTGGTGTGGAGGTCTCCGAGCCTCATCTCCCCGAAATGCAAAACTTATCCCCCCCCAAAAAAATGAAAGATGAGAAGCCACTTGCGCTGACCAGGGAGGAGCCCGGCACCTCCGTTCCGCGGTCCAAAGCGCCCCAGCGAGAGGGCAGCAAAGGCCACCTGCGGGGGTCCCAACACTCCGCGGTCCCCCCACCTCCGTTCAATCCAGGGCACGCTCAAAAGTTTGTTCCTTTCCTTCCCCGAGCTGCCCCGGGTCCGGCTCTCGAGTGCGCGGGGAAGGTAAGAGGGGCTGGGAGGGGGGGTAGGGGGGCGAGATCGTCGGACCACGAGATCACTGACTCCTGCGTTGCCCCCCCCCAACTCCGGGTAGCTGCTATCGTGTTTACTAATAACAACAAAGAATCACAAGCGTCCCCCCCCCCCACTTCAGTCCTTGGGCAGCTCTTGGCTTCTTTGGGAGAGGCAAAGGAGAGTCGGCGGGGTGGGGGGGAGAGAGCGGAGCGCCGGCAGAGGGACAAAAAAGGAGGGTGGGAAGGGGGCAAAAAGAGTAGTAGAGCGAGAGAGTTGGACAGAGACGAGGGAGCAAAGGGAAAGGAGTGAAGAGGGGAGAGAAAAGTGCAGCGGGCGGGGAGCTGAGCGCGGGGCGCGCCACCCGGGATGGGGAGGTGGCCCCCGCCCCGCCGCCCCCCAGCCCCGGCCCCGGCGCGGTCACCTTGCTGTAGCCGTAGTACCCCAGACACTGCGCGAAGTCCAGGCCGGCTGGGTCCCCGGCCGCCGCGGGGTAGAACCTCACATCCATGCCGGAGCCGGGCCCGGGGCCGGGGGGCCGGGGCTAGGGCTCGCCGGGGCCGGTGCCCGCCTCCTCGAAGCCGCTAGATCCACCGTCGGGGACGCCCGGCCGGGGTTGCCCGGGGGCGGCGCGCGGGGCTCGGGGCCGGAGGGGCGCCGCGACCGGAGCCCGAGGAGCCCGGGAGCCGCGGCCGCCGCACACAAAGGCGCGGCCACGCGAGCCGCGGGAGAGCGGGAGGCGGCCCGGGGGACGCGCCCCGCCGGGGCACCGAGGCAGCGCTGCGCGCGGGCCGGGCGCCCGGGGCGCGGGGCGCGGCGCGGGGGCCCGGGCGGCGCGGCGAGTTCAGGTGCGCGGGGCGAGGCTGGGACGGCGGCGGCGGCGGCGGCGCTGGCCCCGCTCCTCCTCCTCCTCCCCGGGCGGACTGAGGAGAGGAGCCGCGGAGACAAGGGGCCCGGCCCCTCCCCTCCTTCTCCCCCTCCTGCCTCCGCCGCCGGTCCCCTCCCCGCGCCGCCGCCGCTCCGCCCCTCCCACCGCGGGCAGCTGGCGCGCCGCCCGCCCCGCCGGTGCGCTCCTCTGCCCGGACCGCCCCCGGGCGCGCCGCCCCCGCCCCGCCGCGGCCCCTGCCCCGCGCGGCCCCTCGCGGCTCACCCCGCGCCTCGCGCAGCCCCGCCGGTGCCCGTCGCGCGCGCCGCGGCCTCCCCCTCCCCGGGGCCCCTCTTCTCCCCACCTCGCCCCCCTTCCCCCTCCGGTCCTCTTTGTCCCAGATGCCTCGGAGCGCTCCTCGCTCCCCTCCTCTCCTCCCCCGCTTCGGCCGGCCCGCCGCCAGCCGGGTGCCCGGTGTGGCCCTCCCAACCCCCTCTCCGAGCCCCGCTTCCCTCGGCCCCCGGCCCCTGCCACCGGCATCCCCACGCCGTCCACTCCCTTGCCACCCCTCGTTCCATGGGTTTCCTTCCTCGCCCCCCGTTCGTCCCTCGTGGTGCGGGTCCTCCGGCCCGTCTGCCCCTCTTCTTCCCGCTCGAATGTCCTCTGCTTGGAGGTACCTATCCTGGCAGCTAACCTGCAGGAGGGCCTCCCGGGAGCCGGGACCCCATGTACACCTGTGGTATTTTCCAGAAGGGGTGTTGGGGCCTGACCTTTCACAGGTAGGCGGACTTGAAGCTTCCCGGGTTAAGCCTCGTGTCGGTTCTCTTCGTATTTCCTTTGCTGTTGTTTGTATTCGAAAGGCATTTGAGTAACTGGATCTAGGCGGATCACTCACTGCTCTCGGAGAGAAAATGTCCCCATTTTCCTAAAAGGTTCTGGGTGATTAACTTCCTCAGACTGCACTCACCCACCTCCTCTTTATTTCTTTCTCTTTCTTTAAGCTCGCTCTCTCTCGCTCTCCCTCCCTCCTTCCAATCACCCCCCCCCTTTACTGCTTTGGGTTAATTTGAGAGTTTGGCCCTCAGCCTTGGCGAAGGGAAGTGACTTTATTGCTAGATGAGAACGTTAGGGAGAGGCGGTGAGATTTGCCCCCCCCCCCCAATTTGGTTATCTAGGAGCTGCTTCAACCGGAAGGGAGAAATTTTCAAATATTTTAGCGGACACTAACACTTTCCTCCCCTGAACATACTTGGCTGGACCAGGGCCTGAACTTTTTCTCAGACTAGCATCAGATGGGTTGCTTTTTGTTTCTTCTGTTCTCCAAAGTAGCCCCTCGGGCGTGGTGACACCTGTATATGTACCTTCACCCAATATTATCTTTCTGGAACCAAGCAGGAAAAATAAACGTCACTTAGGGGGAAGTTTGTGTATTTGCTCTTCTCTTAGACGAAACGTGTGTTTGGATACTGCTGGAGAGAGCCGTGTGTATTCAGTAAAGGAACAACCGCTCACATTGTCCCTGGGTTGACTCCAGT
>CM053563.1:26726976-26771337 GCA_028646485.1 Cryptoprocta ferox
AATTTTCTCATCATGTCATGGGAGAAGCATTCCTTCCTTAATGGAGTCATACCTTTAGTTACTCGTATTCCGGATAACATGTTAGGATGTTGCAAAGAGAAAGGAGAGATCGTTTATGATCAGGATGATCAGGGGGAAGCTTCCTGGAGAAGACATTTGAAAGTAAAAAGCATTTAGGGGAGGCAAGGGGGATGAAAAAGTGCCCTAAGGTAAGAGAGATTTCCAACACCGATACTAAGAGAAGAGGTCATATGGGTGGTCGGGATATGAGGTCATATTGGCCATTTCTTGGACTGATTATGCTACAGTAACTAATACCTTAGTGGGCTACCACCACAAAGGGCTGTTGGTCACCCACATTTCTGCCACCCTGCTCGACACTTCATCTCAGGACCAAAACTGTCTTGTGGCAGAGGAAAAAGAGATTGTGAAAGCATTCCACGGCACTCCCAAGTGTCTACTTGAATCGCTCCCACCCGAGTCACTGGTCAAAGCCAGTGAGATGGCCAAGCCTGATGCCAATAGGGCAGAAAGGATGATCCCCCTGTAGGGAGTGGCCTGTATTTTCCAAGAATGCAGTCAGTGACGCAGGAAGAGGTTTGGTTGTTGTTGTTGTTGTGCTGGGTTCTTTTAGAGATTCGACAAAAGTCTGAAAACTAGTCAAATTGTTTAGCTAGAGCAGTGAGTGTGGAAGAGAAGGGGTTGGTAAGATGAGATGCCGGGAAGTTGTCCGGGGAGTAGATGGCAGGAGACCGAGAAGCACAATGGAGTCTAGAGGGTCAGGCAGACGAGTTAGATTTGATGGAGAATGACATGAAAAACATGGCTGCATACTTGGATCTCAAGTTTGCTTTAACTTATCTACAGCAGATTCTTGAACATTTTACAAGTTTATACCCTGTGCCAGTTGAGGTACAATGTAGACATTTGCATATGCATATATATATATATATTTTTTTAACTTTCAATCCTCATGACATCTCTCTGAGATAGATCGTATTCCCCTTCTATTTCAGTTGAAGAAGTGGGCTCACAGGGGTTAAATGACTCGCTTAAGGACACAAAAGTGATGCATAGGAGCAGAGATGCAAATTGAAGTCTCTTCTTCCCACTGCATCACTGCAGGGCAAAGAAATAAAAGTGTCACCTTGCTTTAGTACTGACCTGTTATTCTTTATCTCTTCCTAATACCCACCGTCTGAAAGCGAGGTTAATATGATCCTTTTTCTCCTCAAGCAGAAGTTGTCATTAAGATGATGTTTCTATAACCACCCTTGCTTAGTACAACTTCATAAGTGAATGAAGAAGAAACAAGTCTTTACCTGAGGTATTTATTATAAAATCCTGCGGCAGAGACAGTCGCTGTTTACTAAATGTTCCCCAACCCCCACCATGGATTTCCCAACCTGTCCTGCCAGTAGGCGAGCAGTCATGTGACCAGTTCTGGGCAGTGGGCTCTGAGCAGACGTGTGTTCTCTTCCAGGCTGAGACAACTAAAAGCTGGTATGCTTCCTCTGTCTTCTCCATGCACCTCTCTTGCCCTACTGTGGTGTCCTTGGTGGCCAGAGAGTCCAGGTGCCATAGGTAGAAGACAGAGGAGGGCCATTCAAGCCTCAGAAGGTACATGAGCCAAGATATATCTCCATGGTGTTGAGCCCTGAGGTATCAGTGTTTACTAGTTACTGCAACCTAGTCCATTCTGATCAATACAGATCCCCCTGACTTGAAATGACACAAGGAAAGGCACCATATCTGTCCTGCTCATTCCCTGATTTCTGCAGCTGAGTATAGGGCCTGCCACATAGCACAGGCTCCGTAGACACTGGCAGAAGGGACATGAATGAATCCAAAATGGAGTCTAGTCTCTGTATGCTGTTTAGTTAAGCTACCTGTGAATTGTTTTCCGAAATCAGTGGTTGATCAATCTTCCTGAATTGTCTTTGCCTCATATTAGATTAAGATTTTACTATATATTTTTCACTTTCAAATTCCTCTCTCCCCCTAACATTCAAGGTCCTCATAATCTGACCCTGGATTTCTATGATCTTACTGCCTTATATCTCTAATTTAAGCCATGTGACATGTGACCTTTAGTCATTTGAGTGATATTAAAAAAAGGATCTCTCTTTCAGCCACACATCTGTCAAAATTTTCCATGATAATCTTGTGCATATAATTGCTGCCTAGGAAATCTTGGTAAAAGGAACCTGGAAGACACTGTCGGTTACCTACTGCAAATTCATTCTGCCTTGTCCTTGTGCAACCCCACTTCCATTTTATGTAGGTTCCACTCGTCTCCATGGGGCCATATTCACTCAGGATGTGCTATCGTGACAGCCCCATTTTCATTGGCTGTTATGCATTTTGGGCCCGTGAGACATAAACAAGAGTAGAGCAGGGCTTCTGAGAAGGGTTTCCTTGCTCTTAAAAACAAACATTCAAAAAGACACAATAATTTCATCTTCCAGAAAATATCATGTCTGGCAATGTTGCACCCATTTTGTCAACATGAGCTGACATACCAACCTGAGAATGGTCAAGCGGAAACATGCAAAGAACATAGATCCTTGACAATGTCATGAGTCTCTGAATTAACCAACCCTGGAGCTCTTTTCCTCCTGATTTCTAGTTATGGGAAATAATACATGTTCTTATCCTTGGCTCCAATTAGGTCTAAGTCTTCTGTTCACACAATTAAAAGCACTGGAACTCACTTGAACTTGCTGTAATAGTTTGCCAGGATTTCCATGCAATAAATACATCACAGGCAGGGTGCTTAAACACCAGAAATATATTTTCTCACAGTTCTGGATGACAGAAGCCCCAGATCAGGGTGCCGGCAGGTTTTATTTCCCCCAAGACCTCCCTCTTTGGCTTGCAGATGACCACTTTCCCGTGGTCATCCTTTTGGCCCCATTCATCCCTTGGTTTCTCTCTCTGGCCTAATCTCTTTTCAGAAATATATCAGTCGGATTGGGTTAGGACTCACCCCAACAGCCTCATTTTAACTTCAATACCTGTTAAAAGGCCCTGTCTCCAAACACAGTCACATTGTGAGGTACTGAGGGTTAGGGCTTCGGCATATGACTTTTGTAAGGAACAAAGTTGTAACACTCGCTCAAGCCAAAAAGGGAGTTAATTTTAAAACTACAGAAAAACTCACAGAATCAAAGTACGGGTTATAAAGTTAGACACCTCATGGGAACTGGGAAGCCAACAGACAGCTACTCTCTTCATCTTTTTCCCTCTTTCTGGTTTCAAATTTCTGTTTTTCTCAGCGTGTATGTTTTGGTTCTTTCTTTCTCCCTACACATCAGCCCCTACTCTTCTGCTTGTACATGGCCCACCGTGGTACCCCCTGATGATGGCCCCAGCCCTTAAGTCCCATGACCCCCCTGTTTAGCTCCCTACAGCCAGCAGACTCAGACTTCATGTCGCATTTCTCTTTTCATTTGCTCCCAGTTTTATTTACATATAATTGACCTCAACATTGTATCAGTTGTGTAAGGTGTACAATACAAGCACTTGATCTATGTGTGTATTTCAGAATCAGGATGGTTACCACAATAGGTTTACTTGCCATCCATCACCTCACATAATTACATTTTTTTCTCATGATGAGACCTTTTAAGATCTATTCCCTTATCAAGTCTTTACCAAGCTCTTGAGATAGAAAATCTGATTGGCTCTGTTAGTTTACACTTGGTCCAATCTAGTGTGGCCAGGTACGTAAGGGCTGGCTCTTAGGGAATGGGAATGAACTAATTGGCAGTCCTAGTGGAATGAAGGAAATATGGATAACTTTATACTGTATCAGGTGGATTTGAAGAAGATGGAACAGTGATACCCAAAGGGTGTTGATTTATTATTGACAAGCTGCAGAGAAGCCTTTCATAAACTCTTACTTTATTCCACCCTTGATTCTGATTTTTTTTATTTTTCCAAAATTTTAATAAATAACTTAGTTTAGGACAGAGAAGACATGCCTAATGAATTTTCAGTTGATGAAATGATGGAAGTGTCGCTTCATATAGCTGGAGACAGAATTCAGACTCAAAATGATGGTGAAAGACTGGAAACGTGGGTAGAATGAATAGGATGAGGATTGGCTCAGTTTAGTATTAACTCCCAACTTTGGAGTTCAGTGTTCACCGGCAAAACAATGGAAGGGAGTTTTCAAATTGAGTCCTTTTATAAATTATAGCAGTCTAGAAGATATCTTCCCAAGAAGAAATTCCTTTCTAATTCGTTGTGTGCTAACTTTAGTTCGGTTAAGTAAATGTTTTCCTAAAGTTGGAGGGTTCCTATAATTTTGGTTTCCCTTTTATTTGCAGATCAAGTAGATAACAAGACCCGGTAAGTAATTTCAGGTTCCCACAGGTAACTCATCAACCTGGAAAATCCCTTAACTAAGATGCCCCTCCATAATGAAGCTTACCAAGGGGAAACTTGGTAAAAAAGAGCGTAAGTCGAACCATGATCTCTCCATGTATAGGTGGATAAGGTCAGCTTTCCCAAACTAGGGAACAGAAATAAAGACAAGCTCACTTTCCAGCTACTTTATTATGCCATTTCTATTTCTTTAATTTTTTGAAAGGACCTTATTATCTTCCTCTTATATACGAATATATCCTCATTGAAAACTGAAGTCCAAATATTATAAATATATGTAGTATAGAAAATGAAATATTGCATAACATGTAACCAATGTAAATAGGTGACGACTCCTTTTTCAGATGATATTCTTATGCATTCTATTCTAACAATTTATCAATATTTTTATTTTAATGAATATAGGATCACATACATATTCTCCTTTTTTTTTAAAATTGTTTATTTTGAGAGAGAGAGAGACAGCATGAGTGGAGGAGGGGCAGAGAGAGAAGGAGATAGAGAATCCCAAGCAGGCTTCGCACTGTCAGCACACAGCCTGACACTGGGCTTGATCCCATGAACTGTGCGATCATGACCTGAGCATAAATCAAGAATTGGATGCTTATATGACTGAGCCACCTAGGTGCTCCACATACGTATTCTTCTTAAATTTATTTTCCTGTGTAACCATATATCTTAGAGCTTGTAATCATAGACCTATTTGCTGTATACCAATTCATCAACCAAGGACAACTGGAAAATCCAGACAAAATATTTGATTAGGTCTGAAGGCATGAAAGGGCTACCAAGACTGCTCAGAGTTAAGGGGCTAAGATTTTTGAAAAAAGGCAAATACCAAACAGTGAGTTCAACATTCATCCTACTCTCCCCCCAAGACCATTATCTGCTTCACAAGCAGTGACTGAGGACAGAGAATTCAAGGAATACTTCTGGCAGTCTTACCACACTGAAGAGGAAAATGGGAATTTAGAGCCCAGTAAAGAAATGGCAGTGAACCAGAATAAACCAACCCTCATAAAGAGTGAAGTCCATTTTTTTTGTTTTCTTTTTTTTGAAGAGGTAATTTTTCTAACTAAAAAAATTTTGTTTTAACATTTATTCATTTTTGAGAGACAGAGAGAGACAGAGCGTGAGTGGGGGAGGGGCAGAGAGAGAAGAAGACAGAATCAGAAGCAGGCTCCAGGCTCTGAGCCATCAGCACAGAGCCCAATGCAGGGCTTGAACCCGCAAACCATAAGATCATGACCTGGGTCGAAGTTGGAGACAATCAACTGAGCCACCCATGTGCACCAAGGTAATTTTTTTTTGAAGTCCAGTTTTGACTAAACTCGATCTCTGAGAGGATTCAGTGATTTGCCTCTACTCTGATTGCTAGAAGTAAAAGCAAATCTTCTTTGTAAGAGAATAAAGTTACCCAGAGTCTCAAGTGATCTTAATTTTATGTATACACAGTTGGCCCTTGAACAACACAGGTTTGAACTGTATGGATCCACTTATCTGTGGATTTTTTTTTTTCAATTAATACAGTACAATGTAAATGTATTTTCTTAAAAACACTTCCTTTTCTGTAGCTTATTCTACTGTAAGAATAAGAATAAGAATACAGTATAGAATACATATAGCATAAAAATATGCATTGATTAACTTTATGTTATTAGTAATGCCCCTGGTCAGTAGTAGGCTGTTAGTAGTTACATTTTGGGGGAAGTCAAAGTTATACATGGAGTTTTGACTGCATGGGGGTGGCATCCCTGACCCCTGCATTGTTCAAAGGTCAACTTACAATATCTGGCATCTAATTCTAAATAGCATCCATCTTAGGAGAAAAAACTACATGACTAAAGAAATAGTTGAAAGAGGAACACTTAAAGGGTGTCCAGATACTGAACTTATTAGACTTGGGCTTTAAAATATCCATGATTAATACCTTAAAAAATAGATTTGTTGGGGGCTCCTGGGTATCTCAGTCAGTTAAGCGTCTGACTTCGGCTCAGGTCATGATCTCAAGATCCATGAGTTCAGGCCCCATGTCGGGCTCTGTGCTGACAGCTATGCTGACAGCTGGGAGCTTGGAGCCTGCTTTGAATTCTGTGTCTGTCTGTCTTGCTCTCTGCCCCTCCCCTGCTCATGCTCTGTCTCTCTCTCTATCTCAAAAGTAAATAAACATTTTAAAAAATAAAAAATTGACTTGTAATATAGGGAATTTCTGCAGAAAGCTTAAAACTATAAAAACATGAAATGAAACCTTTATCACTGAAAAATCATTGATATTAATAAATCAGACTAATTTGAGAGTAGATTAGCCACAGAGAACAAGGAGCTATGTGAGAAGATAATAGCTGAGCTAAAACAAAGAGAGGAAAAGACAAACACAGTTAAGAGCCTATGATAATATAGACATGGTTTTTCTGAAAAGATATGTAATTGGAATCACAAAAGAAGAAGAAAAAACAAATGGGGTGGAAATAATACATGAAAAAACAATGACTAAAAAGTTTTCATGACAAATAAAAGACTTCAATCCACAGATCCAGGAAGGACTTTGAACCTCAAACTAGATAAATAGAAAGAAATAATACTGAGGTGCCTGGGTGACTCAATCAGTTAAGTGTCTGACTTTGGCTCAGGTCATGATCTCGCAGTCCACAAGTTCAAGTCCTATGTCGAACTCTGTGCTGAAAGCTCAGAACCTGGAGCCTGCTTCAGATTCTGTGTCTCCCTCTCTCTCTGCCTCTCTCCCGCTTGTGCTTTCTCTCTCAAAAATAAATAAAAACATTTTAAAAAATTTTTAAAAAGAAATAATACTTAGCACATTATAGTAAAATTTAAAAAAAAATCCTGAAAGGAAACATTCTTGTTTAAAGACATAACAATTAGACTTGCAGATGACTTCTAAATGAAATGATGGATCTCATCAAACAATGGAATAATACATTCAAAGTAGAGAACAAAAATGACCACCAACCTAAAATTTTAACAAGAAAGTTCTAAAAACATAGGCACAGTATTGTAAAGACATCTACTCTCCCCAAATTTCTGTGCAGAATAAATGCAATACCAATCAAAATCTCAGAATGTTTTTTTTTGGAGAAACTGACAAGTTGACTCAAAATTTATATTAAAATGAAGATGTCCGTGAATCACAACATCATCCTGAAAAATAACAAGTTGAAGGAGTTATACTATCAAGGGTTAAGACTTATTATAAAGCTATAATAATTAAGATAGTGTGGTATTGATGCAAGAATAGATTAAAAGACATAACAGAGGGTCCAGAAGGAGACCCACACATATATGGACCCAAATTTTATGAAAAAGGCAACACTATAGATTGGTGAGACAGTGGTGTTTTCAGAAAATACTTCTGAACCCTTAAAAATTCATATAAAAAAAGAATCTTTGCTCATTCCTCATCCTATACATCCAAAGTGGATTGTAAAAGTACATATGAGAGGTAAAATAAAAGAGTACTCAGGGAGAGCCTGGGGGGCTCAGTCGGTTGGGTGTCTGACTTCAGCTCAGGTCATGACCTCACAGCTTGTGAGTTCAAGCCCTGTGTCAAGCCCTGTGCTGACAGCTCAGAGCCTGGAGCCTGCTTTGGATTCTGATTCGCCTCTCTTTCTGCTCCTCCCTTACTCATTCTTTCTCTCTCTCTCTCTCTTTCTCTCAAATAAATACACATTTAAAAAAAATGTTTTTAATAGTTTTCAGAATATAACATAGGAAATGTCTTTGTGACTTGGGATAGGCTTTCTTAACATGACATAAATAAACACTATAAAAGATTGGTACTTTGTACTTAATTAAAATGAAAAACTTGACCCTCATTAGAAGACATCCTTACGAGAGTGGGAAAGCAAATCACAGAGTGAAAAATAAACTGGAAATACTAAAAAAGTCATATCCAGAATATATATAAATTCCTACAAATAGATAAGAAAAATAATAGAAAAATGGGCTAACAATTTAAACGGGAACTTCACAAAGAGGGTATCCAAATGGCCAATAAACACATAGAAAAGTGTGTAGGCATGTTAGTCCCTGGGGAAATGCACAGTAAAGCTACAAGTATTTACCATTGTATATGAGCAGAATAGCTGAAAGAAAGAATAAGAAAGACTGTTAATACCAAGTAATGTGAGGATATGGAGCAACTGTAATTCTCACACTGCTGGTAGAATTGTCATCTGGTTAAAAAAAAAAAAATACTTTAGAAACTCATTGACGGTGCCTATAGAATTGGATATGCACATACCCTACGATCCAGGAATAGCGTTCAGTGAAATATTCCCAACATAAATGAATGCATACGTATACCAAACATTATATCCAACAATGTCCATAGTAGCATAATTTATAATTGCCAGCATTTGGAAACAACAGAATAGACAAAGTACTGTATATTAATAAATTGAAATACTATACAAAAATAAAAATATAAAGTACTCCTACATGCAACATCACAGACAAGCTTCACGAACATGATGTGGAATGGAAAAAGCCAGACCCAAAGAAGTTTATACTGTGTGATTCCATTTATACTAAGCTCAAAAAATAAAGAAAACTAACCTATGATGTTAGATGTGAGGATAGTGGTTAACTTCGGGGATAAAGCAAGGGTAGCGATTGGTAGGGAAAACAAGTCGAGCATCTGGGCTGATGGTAGTATTCTATCTCTTCATCTGGCTGGTGGTTGGGTATTTGACTTTGTGTTAATTCATCAAGCTTTAAACTTATAGTGGTGTGTTTTTCTGCAAGTATGCTATACTTCAAGAAGTTTTTATTTTTATTTTTAAGATTTTATTTTTAAGTAGTTTCTATACCCAATGTGAGGCTCAAACTTATAACTCTGAGATCAAGAATCACATAGTTTACCAACTCAGCCAGCCAGGTGTCCCTGTCTTTTTTTTATTTTTTTAAAGTAAGTGCTATGCTCCAATGGGTTTTGAACTCATGACCCTGAGATCAAGAGTTGCAGGCTCTACCAACTGAGCCAGGCAGGTGCCTTTTTCAATAAGTTTTAAAATTCACTCTAAAGCTAGAGGAGTTACCAGAAAAAATACCCTGGTGCTCTTCTTAGTTCATAGACTTCTGCTTCTAATACTTCATCTTACCAGGTTCTAAAGGTGATTCCGATAGGTGTATGTCCAACCACATACACACATATATCAGTGAGAAGCGCTGACTTGTAGGAGAAATTCCAGGTTCCTTGCCATGACATTGAGACTCTTCTTACTGTGATCCTTCTTTGTGCTCTGGTACTTGGTAGATTCCCAAACAGTACACCAAGTAGTGTTTATTTATGCTCTTCCCTCTGCCTGGGATATTCATTATCCACACCCTAACCTCTACACCACCCACCTCTGACCAGGCTCAGTGATTCTCAAGATATGACGAGCGAGCGCAAAAGTTATCTTGGGAACACCTTAAAATGGTCATGGCCATTTAAATCAGAGAATCTGATTAGACAAGCCCAGTATCTATATATTGACAGACTGCCAATGCACAGGCAAATTTGCAAGCCACTGACTTAGGTAGCCCATTGGCTTCCAAATTTGTCTAATCATAGAATCACTTGGGGTACTGTTTTTTTTTTTTTTTTTTAAGATTTCCAGGTCCTTCTACTGGAGATTCTGGTCTAGCTGATGTGAAATGAAGCCCAGGAATCTGTATTTTACATCCCAAGGGGAGTTCTCATGACCAGGCAATATTGAATAATAGAAAGAGAGCCTATCCTTTAGGATTTGGCTCAAAGTTCACTGACCCAGGAATCCTTTCTCAGTCCCAGCATCCAACACCAGACTGAGTTACCTTCTTATCAATCTTGTGGCATCTTGGGATTCACCTACCATGAGAGATATTAAATTTTGTCATATATATTGTACATATATATATCAATTATATAGATTTCATGATATATATATTGAAATCATGATTACATAGCCATTCTTCCCCAATTACTCAGAAGCTACTTAGTACATGACCTCTTGCACAGCTTTGTCAATAATAGTCATACAACAAATACTTAGCAATATGAACTGATAAATTAATCCAAAGCAATGGGTTTGGAATTTAACCCTAAATAATTTGTGTGCGATTAAATTTAAACCTAAATAATTTTTGCGTAATTTATTGAGATTTCTGAAGACCCTACCTTCACCCAAGGAAACTAAGATGACTTAATGTGGCACACAGACACTAAATTACATCTAAAAAGTCCTTCCCTTTCTGTTTTCTTTAGGTCCTTCTATGTCACAGAGGGTCTCAGCACGGTGCTAACGTCTTTCACACTATGCTAACACGACTGGATTTTCCTTTTTAAAAAAGAAAAGCAAAGACCTTAAGCTTGGACCTTAAGCAGACTGTACCTTGGTATCTCTTCTCCAGGGCTATTAAGGAAGAGGTTATAAACCCCTTACAAAGTTTAATGAAGCCTATGGCCCCTGTATCAAAATAAGGTTGGTAAATGCATGCAGTACAAGGCCTCATTTTACAAAGGATGAAATATGTTGAAATAGTGTTCCATTCGCCATCCCTTTGGCACCAGGGTTTACAATCATTGTATTCATATTTATGATTACTTGCTCATTATGGGAAGTGATATTGGTTTCCATTTATAGTCATGACATACAATGTAGAGTTTAGATAAATTTATTTAAATTACAGAGGAGAGATGAGTTAGAGAAATATACTGAGTAAGAAAGAGTAGGAGGTAAGAGAGACATTGTGAGAATGATTGTCATGATAGACTCCAGGATGCTGACGTACCCAACGAGGTGATGTTAATGGTGGGAATTCCAGGCTGGTGATTTCACCAGACCAGGCTTGGAGCACGCCTCACCAGTCCATCAGTCAGTCAACGTCTACTTACTGAGCAGACTCACCAAGTCCAAGACACCCCTCCAGCTCTAGGGAAAGGGCAATGATCAAGACAAGTGACCTACTCTCAAGGTGTTTCTATTCCAATGGAGGGTACAGCCAGTAAGCAGAAAACAACATCCAATAATAAGATAACTTTGGTTGCTGATATTTGCCCTGGAGGGTTACTGGAGAGGGAGTGACTTGAAGTACAAGTGGGAATAAATAGGGAGAGAGTCTTGCTTGGCCCCAAGCCTGGTCAGAAAACAACAGGCCCCCTACTCCAGCACTGCCTGGAAAAATGCAGAGAGGCAGGTTGGGATTTCTGGATCATTACCGTGAGGAAAGGAATAAATGTGTGTTCTCTCTCTGTCCCTCCTCTTGACACCCGGGTAAATGGCTGTTTGCACAGGCACATCAGCCAGCCGCTCCCTCAAAGGTAAACAGCTGCTTCCTGCCTCCCCTGCTAACACAGATTGGGGCCCCAAAACCTTGTGTACCCAGGGGAGAGAGGGGGTGTCCTCCGTTCATGTTTTTCTTAATGCATTCAAGCAAGATTTATTGAGAGCCTCCTGAGTACCAGATACCTTGGTAGGTATCTGTCCACTCCACTTAGAATGCAGGGTTTGCCCAAGCTAGAAATGTTCCAGAGTCCCCAAGACCACCCCCTCATGGTACAGATGAGAACATCAAAATCTGGAGAGAGAAAGATGCTAAGCCAGGTCATTGTAGATATCAAGCTTGTCAGCTCTGAAAAGTCCTTTGTCAACTGCTTTCATTGTGTGCCATTTCTGAGGTTGTCCATCTTGGACAGTATTTGAATTGGCTCTTTTAGTCTGTCCTCCTTTACTAAACTATCATGCCTTGGGGGAAAACCAGAGGCTCCTTCAGTAAGTACATCGAAATGCCATCCCATCCGACATTCTGAAATCACCGCACGAACTACTTGGACTGGCTGCATTTGTCTTAGGTTTATTGACCTTATTCCCCAGGGAACACTCCCCAATTCCAGTTTCTATGTTGAAATTAGTACAGCCTGTAGTTAGGACAAGCATACATTACATTTAACCAGACCTTTCATTTTCAAAACTCACTGTTTTTCAGTGGTTTCATTCTTTTGTCAAATTGGCAAGTGTTTACTGAGTACCCACTGTGTGCCAGGCCCTGTGGGAAGGGCTGGGATTTAACGGTCAGCCAAAGACAAATATATCTCTGAACTAATCCCTGCTTTCACAGTTGAGTCTGGGAGGTAAACAAGCATCAAGTAATTGTGCTTATAAATCTAAATTTATCCCCATAATAGATGCTTGCGCTAGTTTAGGCCCTTCAAGAAGCAGACGGTAGGACAGGACTAAACATGCAGGAGATTTATTTGTGAGTGAGAATAGGGAGGAGGCCGGAGAAGACTGGGGGAGCCAATCTTCAGATGGTGAAGCAGGTCTGGGGAGGAGAAAGATGGTGGTCTTGCTCTGCGGGGTAGTTCCAAGGGAATCCAGGCCAGGCCAGAGTTACCCATCAGAAGAGTCTCATGTTCTGATGAATAGACCTGCCTTAGAGTTCTTGCCATGCTCAGTCATGGGCTAGGAGCAGCCCTTGGGAAGTATGGCCCCAGCAGAGGGGTGGTGGTCTGGGAAGAACAGTTGGGGCTATCAGTCAATTAGACTCCCCTCCACAAAAAAAACCTAAGAAGTGCATTCTTGTGGCCACCACAATGCTACAAAAGATCAAACTCTGGTCATGATGGTAGATAAACTATAGGGACTTGAGCTCGTCTAGAAGAACGGAGATTCCTTGAGAAAATAGTCTTTGTGTTGAGTTGATGAAGTGAAAATGCAGTGTTCCAGGAGGAAGAGACAGCAGGTACAAAGGCCCTGTGGTAGAAGGCAGCATGGACTGTTCAAGCATCTAAAAGAAGTCCAGTGTAGCTGAATAGAGAGTGAAATGTGAACCCAAAGAAATGGTGATTAGTTGGCAGCCACACCAGACCCGTAAGCAAAGGATCTTATTTTAAACACAAGGGAGAAGGGTGGTGTGCCCCGCCTGGATTTCCAGGTAGTTTAACTGCAGCGACGCCAGTGGGCGTGGAGGGGTGGAGAGCCTAGGGCCTTGATGTCACACACTTTTGTGAGGATTAGAATAGAGGTTACAGGGCCACCTGGGTGGTTCAGTGGAACGAGCAACAGACTCCTGATTTCAGCTCCGGTCATGATCTCTGGGTCATGGAATGAAGCCCGACGTTGGGCTGAGTGTGAAGCCTGCTTCGGATTCTCTCTCTCTCTCCCTCTGCCTTTCTCACCCACTCACGTGCTCTCTCTCTCTCTCTCTCTCTCTCACACTCTAAAATAAAAAATAATGTTAATAAAAAAAGAATAGAGGTTACAGCTGGTGGCCCTCATAACAAATATAACCTAAAGATATGTTTAATTTGGCCCAGACACCATTTGTTGTAAATTTTTGGAATTTGTTGCTTACATTTAAAATTGGGGCAATTCTACATATAAATCTGGATTACTAACTTCTGTTACTAAAGCAAAACTAGCAACCCCAGGCCTGCTTTCCTGTCTTCAAACAATTATCTGGTAAAGAGCAGAGGTCACTTTCTTGATGCAGGGCCTATCACATAGTAGTTGATCAATTAACATTTACTGATTGGGTGAATCAATGAATGACAAGACAGAGACCTGTAGGTCAGCATGGCCTGTGGCAAAGAAACCCCTCTTAGCCTAAAACAGAATGTGGTTTAAGACTAAATCCAGGATATGCTGGTAAATGTCTAACAAACAACTCTTTGGGAAGAAAAAAAAAAAGTCCTGAATTGTAGTGTTTCTCAAGTTTTGTACTGCAAATATTCCCAGCATGGCTGATTTCAAGCTACCAACATGATGTCACCGAACGTGGACTTGAAGATGTGCACAAGCAGGTGTCACGTAATGGCTCAAGCCAGCTCTAGCACCCCTCTTATGTTAGGCTAGAATTACTACATCTCTGAAATGATGACCTTCGGGAACAGTGCCCGGAATGTAGCAGGTACTCAATACATGTTTGTTAAACCAGGAACTGAATGGGCAGAGGCCTACAGAGGGGAAGTCCATGGAGGGCATGAAGAATAAGGAAGGGGATAAAGAATTGGGGCTGGTTCTGGGACCACGAGTCAGGGGAATGCTGTCATTCTTTTGACTGTTAACCTTTCAGATTTTTAGATCTTTCATTGGCCAAATGAAGAAGGCTTGGATGATCTCCCTAAATCCTCTTACAATTCCATGACACAAATTAGTGATGTGCTACCATTATTAAAAATTAGAATCACATTTTCAAACAAAATGTCACAAGTCCCATCAAAGAGATGTACATCTGTTGTGATCCCTGATCCCCTAACTAGTTAGTTTCCCATGAAGTCCCTTGTAGTATCAGATTGGTGACCCCCAATGAACCACATCTCCCTATGTCCACACCTTTGTGAAGTCCCTTATCCTTGAATCTCGGCTGAACCCATGACGTGGTCCAACCAATAGAATGCAGCAGAGGTGAGGACAGGCCGGTTTCTGGCCTAAGCATTAAGAAGGTTGGAAGTTTCCAGAGTCCTGAAGAGCTGCATAAAAAGCCCAGTCCCCCTGCTGGAGTGATCATGTAGAGAGGCCATGAGAGCTCATGAGGAAAGAGAGAGACTCTGAGATGGCATGAAATGACAGCAAGGGACCCAGCCCCCCAGCCCTGAATCCACCTGCCAAGCTGGACACATCCACAGGGATGACCACCGGCAAAATCAGAAGTATTACCCAGGTGGGCTCAGTTCACATTGTAGAATTGTGAGCAAATAAAACAGTTGTTTCCAGGTTGTAGATCATGTTAGGGTCTAGGTGATGTTAAAGGAGCAAGATTAACTCAAAGCCATTGAAACTATGTATAGCATCGGAACTAATACATACAATGGAAAACTAGCCCCACTTTTAAGGGAATAGGGCAGGTCTAGGTTTACTGACATGAGATGACCACCATGATTTAGTCTCACATGAGAAAGCAACATTCAGAAGAATCCGTAGAGTACAGTACAGGATTCCACCTGTCCTATAGGAAGATAGGCATGTGTACCTGTGTTTGAGTGTGTGTGCGCGAACATGAGTGTGTGTGACTGTTAATGCATAGAATGTTTCTGGAAAGATGCATAAGAAACTAGTAACAGACCAGTAGACTTAAGATGGGGGAGAGAGGGGCGCCTGGGTGGCTCAGTCGTTTAAGCGTCCGACTTTGGCTCAGGTCATGATCTCACGGTTCGTGGGTTCGAGCCCTGCCTCGGGCCCTGTGCTGACAGCTAGCTGAGGGCCTGGAGACTGTCTTCAGATTCTGTGTCTCCGTCTCTCTCTGACCCTCCCCTGCTCATGCTGTCTCTCTCTCTCTCTCTCTCTCTGAAAAATAAATAATAAAACATTTAAAAAAAAGATGCAGGAGAGAAACTTACTTTCACTATCCATCCTTCTGCACATATTTTTTAAATCATGTTCCCATTTATTACCTTTTCAAATCACTGAAATGACATTTTGACAAAAACAAAATGCAAAAGTGAGATCTACTAACAATGTTGCAGATAACAAGCTGCAATACTCTAATAACACACTATTCTGTTAACATTGATGATTTAAGTCTTTAGCTAAATTTTACTTAGAAATAGTGTAGAAGAATATAGGAAAAAATTAGAAACCTATCTGGCTAATGAATACCCTTGTCACTTATCCCATCAGAATAGGAGACCTTGATAGGGAAGGGTATTTTTTTTCTTTTATAGTTTATTGTCAAGTTGGTTTCCATATAACACCCAGTGCTCATCCCCACAACTGCCCTCCTCCATGCCCATCACCCCCCTTCCCCTCACCCCCACCCCCATCAGCCCTCACTTTGTTCTCAGTATTCAAGAGTCTCTCATGGTTTGTCTCCCTCCCTCTCCCCAACTATTTTTTCCCTTTCCCCTCCCCCCTGGTCCTCTGTTAAGTTTCTCCTGTTAGACTTATGAATGAAAACATATGGTATCTGTCCTTCTCTGCCTGACTTATTTCACTTAGCATGACACCCTCGAGGTCCATCCATGTTGCCACAAAAGGCCAGATTTCATTCTTTCTCATTGTCATGTAGTATTCCATTGTATATATAAACCACCTCTTCTTGATCCATTCATCAGTTGATGGACATTTAGGCTCTTTCCATGATTTGGCTATTGTTGAAAGTGCTGCCATGAACATTGGGGTACATGTGCCCCTATGGATCAGCACTCCTGTATCCCCTGGGTAATTCCCTAGCAATGCTATTGCTGGGTCATAGGGGAGTTTACTGTTAATTTTTTGAGGAACCTCCACACTGTTTTCCAGGGTGGCTGCACCAGTTTACAGGGAAGGGGTCTTTGTCATGGGAGAAGATCTCAGGTCCCCTGGTGCCTCAGGTTGGGTCTCCAAAAAAGCAGATCCAGAGTCAAGGATTTCAGTGGAAATCATTTATTTGGGAGATGATTCCAGGAAGCACCAAAACAGGCATGAGGAATTGAGACAAGGAAGGAAAGGGAATCAATAAGACATGGGTCAGTGGTTAACACTGGGGGTAGCTGGGGCTCAGTTCCACTGGGGACCTCTGAGACACAAGGTAGAATGTGCTTCAGAGTTGTCCCACCCAAAGAGGGAGGAATCAGAAGGGTTTATCCCCTGCTCTCTGGGGACACCAGTTCTCCAGTGCATCCAGCCTTCCCTATGTGTAGGCTGAGACATAAGAGAAAGTGCTGGTGGTAGGAAGTTGTCAGCAGATAGAGGAAGTGAGTGCTAAGGGGACACAGGCAGGGGGCTGCAGGCTTTGGCTAACCTAGAAAGCAAAGCTTGTGGCAAAAGGTTATGAGACAGCAAAGGAGAGAAGCCATACAGGGAAGTGTACTACTTCCTGTCAAGATGATTGCTTTGTTTTACTGGATGCCTTCTTGGAAACCATGGGAAATGGCCTTGACTCCACACCATCCCTCTGCAAGGAGGAAAGAAAGTGCCTAGTGGGGTCCTGGTGGTCATGGTGGTTTTGCACTTTAATGGCAACAGGAAAGTCCTGGGGCAGGGGATGGGATGTGCATAATGTGGGGGTGGGGAGAGGAAATACCTGATAATCCTGAATCTGGAGCTGCCACCAAAGGGGGGGGGGCTTTTGTGTGTAACACAGCGAAAGCTGTAGGAACCTGGCTTCATAACTGTGGGAGCAGTACATTTCTAGATTGGGGCTATCCAACTTCTAGCAAGGACAGGTTGGTTTTTGGATGGTGCACAATGCCTCTGGTCCACAAGACAGTGAAAAAGATGGGGTCAAGTCCAGAGGGAGCGTCCTGATAAGATACATCATCATAGATTACATTGTACCAAATTACACTACTCATCAATGAGAAATTTCATAAAAACTTTTAAAGATAGATTCTCAAGACTGGAGATATTATTCCAATGTTGTTAGATGGTAGAAATTATTAAACACTGTTGATAAGCACACAGAAAAGAAAGAGCTAATTATTAAGACCCCTTATCAGTTCTCCAAGAGCAGATCATGCTGTTCCGACCAATTTCCATTTTTAATAAAGTTACTTCACTGATATGTACTGATCTAAGCAAAGCTTCAGGCCATGTCACTCATACTATTCTTGTAGGCAACATGTCAAAACACAGACAGGGTGACTGTACAGTTAAAAAGGGATTTGTTACTGAATTTCAACCAACCTGCTCATATTCAACCTGGAAGTCTCTAGAGATATGCCATAAGGTTCTTGCTTTACCACTGTTGTGTTCAATATTCGTTCTTGTCATGATTTGGAGGAGGACCTAGCAGGCATACTTACCAAATTGACGGATGGCCTAAGTAGGAAAGGAACAGTTGATAGGTTTGATGGCAGAATAAGGTTTCAAATTGTATTGACAGGCCAGGTTGTTAGGTCAGAAACAGCCACCTACAATTTAAGAGTAATAGAATCTGTATTTAGCATCAAAAGAAGTCAACTGTGTAAGTACAGGTTCGGAGAGGCAGATTGACAATGATTGAGTCAGGAAAGATCAGGGAGGGTTAATTAACCCAAAGCTCCATGTGACCCAACAACGGAAGTTTGTTTTTTTTTTTAAGCAATTTTAGGCATGATAATAAAGTATTATTTTCAGTTGAAGGGCAGTGATGATCCTAATAGGTTCTGCGAGGGGCATATTACATCTAGAGTACTGTGTGCTCAGTTCTGGGTGAAAGAGTGAGCAATTACATTCAGGAAGACTTGGAACACAAGCCACGCAAGACATGGTTATCAGCACTGGGGTATATGAGAACAAAATGATAATATTTTCGGGGAATAATAGTGACCTCCATCTATTTGAAGAGCATTCTGGTGTGAAGGGAGCAAACCTGTTCTTTGTCGCTGTGTGTCTTAGTCAGCTATTGCCACATTCATGCTTATAACCACATCTGTTTGCCTCTTGCGTATCTACAGGTGAGTTGGACTTTGTCTGATCCAATGGAGTCTCTGCTGTGCTTGGATCCAGGTCATGGTTTGGGTCAGTTTTGTTCCATGTGTTTCTTTTTCTTTGGAAATCAGCAGTTTCCCCCCTGGGAATATTTTTCTCATAGTGAATGAAGAGTACAAAAGGGCTTTCCCAAATGGACACACACATGAAGAGCTTCTGCTGGCATTACATCCACCAACATCCCAATTCTCGGATCAAGCCATCTCAAAGTCAAGGGTCAGGAAAATATACTGTATTCACTATGAGACTGCAGGAAGGGACTGAATGCATTAACATTACAGAGTAGTAGAACCAATAATTCAAACTCATCTCACCCTAGACTAGAAGAGCAAAACGAGGGTCAGTGGGCTAAAGTTTTAAAAAGATTGATTCTGGGATGATGTAATAAAAAACTGGATGATCATCGAAACTAATAATAGATCCCAACTAGTGAAATCTTTGTGCCAGAAGAGGTTAGTTAGAGTCCCAGGGCTCATTTCCCAGGAGTGGTGTAGATGGGATTCCAGTATCACTTGGAAAGTGAGACACTGGGCCAATAGGTATCCTTCCGCCTCTAACATCCTTACAGCATCGTGATCCTATTCTACCCCACACCGTTCTCTCCCGACTCTGACATCCTAAGGCTATTTCTGTCTGTGCTGTCACCCGGGAAGCTTAATTATATATGGCACGTTTGTTTTCCTGAGAGTTTCACATGAGTAATCCTTGACATCCTAATGACTTTGGAAACATTTCAGGGTCCAGGCAGGGTCTTAAACTTCTCTTTCATCATCTATAGCAACTAGCTCAGTTTTAGGCACCAAGTCCTTACCATGGCATTAAATCACCACCCAACACCCAGTCCAGCCCCAAACCATCTCACCAGCCTCATCTCCTACTTTTCATGCCTTGTGATGCAGCCAAGTTGAGCTACTTGAAGTTCCCCATATACAACCTGTGCTTCTCAGGGCTTTGCTCCCTCGAGTACCATTTTCCTTTATCCTCATAGGCTGAGATCCTACCCATCCCGTCCATGTCAAACCAAATGCTACCTTCTCCCAAATGTTTTTGCTGATAATCCACCCAGAAGGAAATCTCTTCCTCTTCTGAATAGCTGGAACACTTCTCATGATGCTTACGCTTTTCAGGGGGTAGAAAAGTGATTCTGAACCCTAACCTTATTAGGGTGATTTGGGAATATTTAAAACACACATAACCTGGTCCCATCCCAAGGGAGTCCCATTTTATTGGTCTGGTAATAGAAATGCCAACTAGCAGTGGTTTAGGCAATAAAAACATTTAGGGGCACCTGGGTGGCTCAGTTGGTTAAGCATCCGACTTTAGCTCAGGTCATGATCTCGCAGTTTGTGGGTTCAAGCCCCGCGTCGGGCTCTGTGCTGACAGCTCAGAGTCTGGAGCCTGCTTTGGATTCTGTGTCTCCCCTTCTCTCTGCCCCTCTTCTGCTCATGCTCTGTCTCTCTCTGTTTCTCAATAATAAATAAATGTTAAAAAATAAAAAAAAAAACATTTAGTTTACTGACAGAGCAAGGTATATGGAAGCAAGTGGTTCCAGGATTGGCCCAGCAGTTTAAGGATGTCACCAAGAACTTAGGCTCATTCTGTCTTCCTGATCGGCCATTCTCAATGTTTCAGCAATGTCTCCCCTTGTGGCTGCAGGACAGCTGCTGTGGCTCCAAGCATCACATCTTCATACCAGTATGCCAAGCAGAAACAAGGCAGGCATGGGAGAATGGTTCTTCTCACCGGAGAAAGAGAGCCTAGAAGTTTCCTGCAGACATTTGCTTACATCTCCCGGCTAAAACTGGGATACACACCCATCCATGGCCTATCACGGGCAAAGGAGAATGGGTTGTCCAGATTGCTTGAGGCTAAGCAGGATCTGTTGTTAGAGCTCAACTGTCCTGAACAAAACCTAGGCTCTGACTGGGAAGCAAGAAAGAAGGAGGAAGAGAGGTCCCATAGGGACAGTAAGCTTGCTGAAGGCAAGAACATGGCCATGTGCACAGAAGCTGAATCAGTCTTCAGAGATGCTCTATGGTCACTTGCCAAATAACTGAACCCTCTCTCTCCAAACAATTGTCTTAAATGCTATTTTTATCCATTTGCAATGTATGCAGTCCCCATTACCCGACTTATTTTGGCTTCTGGGGATGTTCATTTCCCAGGATCCCCAAATATAAGTCAAGTTTTCACTGAAGCCTGCAGAGCCCTCGGAGGTGTAGAAACCATATAAATATGTGCCAATGAGTTAGATTCTTAGAAAATGTATCAGCTATGGAGGAAGTATGGATTAAGCATAGATTAAGCAAGGGTTTCGTCTTTCCTTTTATCATGGGGCGGTGGGCGGGGAGTGAGTGTGTCAGACAAACCAGGCATCAAGTATAAGCTCCATCATTGACTGCCTGTGCGACCTTGGGCAAGTTGTTTAACCTCTCTGAGACTTGATTTCCTCACGTGTAAAACATGGCCCTTCTCCCTGGGGTGCTGCGTAGAGCAACACTGATAATAACGGCAATAATGACCACCACTTTGTGGGGTCCTACCCCTTGGTGGGCCCTATTCTCCGTGTTTCATACACATTATTATTTCTTATGTTCACAAAACCACAATGAAATTGGGACTTGCATTGTTCCCAAGACCCAGAGAAGTTGAGGGACTTGCCCAAGGTCCCACAGCTAATGAGTTGGGGTGTTTGACTTCAAAGCCAGTTCTGAAGCATATCAACTGCTTGGTATCTCTTGGTTTCCTTTCTCTTTTTCTCCAGCTATTTGCTGCTATTCCAAAGTCATTGGAATGGTTGTTGTAGGCACTTTTTAAAAACATGTTTATTTATATATTTTGAGAAAGAGAGAACAAGTGGGGGTAGGGGAGAGAGGGGGAGAGAGAGAGAACCCCAAGCAGGTTCTGCACTGTCAGCGTGGAGCCCGACTTGGGGCTTGATCCCATGAACCGTGAGATCATGACCTGAGCTAAAAATCAAGACTCAGACACTCAACCAACTGAGCCACCCAGGTGCCCCGTTGTAGGTACTTCTTGCACTAATTCCATAATTCATCATTCTCCTCCTGTCTGTTCTCTGGTTCCCAGGGCAATGCTTAGTATTTTTTAAATGCCCTTATTAATAAATACCTCTTTTGGACCGTCCTGCCTTAACATAGGTTCAGAGGAAGCAGAAGTTAGTCAGGGAGACAGACCAAGGAATTCCAATATCCCTTTTAGCTTTTATTCTGTTTTCACCTCCAAATGCCATGTCCCTCTGTGAATCCCCACCTCTCCGTGTCTCGTTTCCTGGAGAATGCCAGCCTGGTTTCACTTTCCCTTTAAAATATCCATGGATGCTTTTGTCCCCCCACCCCCACCCCGCCCCGGTCACTTGGGCTGTATTGCACTGGGCCTCACTAAGGGCACAGTATCCTTTTCATAATAGGGTATCCAAAATGGCACAGTAGACTTTTGTGCCCGGCCAGAATCGCTGCATTGATTGCAGATACCACGCACCGTTCTATCGGATACCCTCATTTTCTCTTTTCAGGAAGGACTGGTGTCAGCTTTCATCCTGCTTCTGATGAACCAGGGGCTTATTTTCTCTAGGTCTTGTGGCTGCTCTTTTCTAATCCCTGCCAGTTTCCATTTCTGTGTGATATCTGTTGGCCGGGATGCCCCCACCCAGGACTGGGGCGTGGGTGGGTAGACAGTTGGCCTTCTCCTCGAAGTCCATTCTGCATCTATTTCTCAAAACCTGTTGGCTTCCTACCCACTGCTTTCCTCCACAGGTTGAGTCCAATGGACACATCACTCTCTTTCTTCTGTGCTTACAGAGTCTCACGTGCTTTTCATAGAGAAGCCACTCTTATTGCTACAGCGAAAATTCACATCATGCGCAATTTAGCTCAAATCTGTAGTGACCACAGAACATGCTCTATACTATTTAAAAAATAGTATTATTTAAAAAAAAAAACCTCTGATGTGACCTTTTCTTGAAATATGAGCATAGCAATGAAATTTGAGAGGCGATAGCCTGAAAATAGGTTAATTGCAGTTTGATTGTATATAATAAGAGCTATCATTGATTGAGCCCATAATAATAATGCCAGGCACTCTCCCAAACATGTTCTATACATTATAACATTTAATCTGCATAACAAGACTCGAAGGAATGTATTATTATCACCCCAGATTTACAGAGAAAATTAAGGCTAAAACCAGTTAAGTAATTTGCCTAATACCAGGCAGCTAGTAAGTATCAAAGGAGGGATTTGAACCCAGACTTTGGCTGATCTCCAAGTCCATGAGCTTAGCTACTGTTACCCGGCTTTGCTTGCTTTTTGCTCCACGCACCACCTCGCTGATGTTTCCGTATTTGCTTTCTGGTTAATGTTTACTCCCTCCTCCCTAGTACACCACGTCAAGGGTGTGGCATAGGCTTTTTGCTTCCTGAATGTTCGTTACTTAGTTTAAACTGGCTTTATCCCTTCCAAAGGGACATTAAAAGTGCCAACCAACAATGGGGGAGAACTGAGAGCTGACTCCAGTACACTGCTGGCTACTACACAGGATTTTGATTACATTGTTGAAGTTGATTTGATGGCAAAATAGCCCAAACATGATCTATCCTTCACAGCCCCCCCCCCCCAAGGACCTGTAGGAAGCCCCCAAACACGCAGAAAGGGTCACTGGGGATAAATGGATTAAGGAAAGGCCCCAACTCACAGGAATGTTGGTGGAGCGGGAGCATTTTTTTTTCCTTTTGCAAACTCAGTGTGGTAGAGGGAACATGGGTTTTAGAGTCAGACCCAGGCCTGTGGGATGACCTTGGGCAGCATTCAAGACATTTTTGGCCCACCCCAGATCCTCAGTGGGGAAATGGAGATAATAAATGCTCTCCTAGGAATATTGTGTGGATTTACGAGATTTTGTCTATAAAATACCCAGCAGATACCTGGCACTTTGCAGATGTTCCCCAAACCGGAGCAACAGTTCTTCTTAGCCTGGCTCACTCTGAAATCCCAAGTGATCTGGGGCTCCCTCGGAACGTCGTTTCTAAGCCAGTGGGTGAAACTGGACTGGTTAGTTCCATTGCTGATTCAGTATCCTAACTTGGGAAGTACAACTCATCATCCCACTCTGCCTTTTACGTTTTCATAGGAAAAAGAAAAGAAGGAGGAGAGGGAAGATAAAGAGAAAAGAATCCAAGACTGCTGTTTCCAAATTTGCAAAGTGAGTAAGATTGGTGCTTGGTACTTTTTAATCTTTCCTTTCCCTGTCCTTTTTTTTCTCTCTTAAAAAAAGGGGGGTTAGGGGGGAATGTGATAGGGTCCTCCCTTCCCCCACCCAGAGAGAGCGAGAGGGAGAAAGGAGGGGGAGGGGCGAGAATGAGACCCACCTCTCCCATTCTCCCTCCGATTATCCGAGAGAGAGAGAGAGAGAGAGAGAGAATTGCTTGCTTTGCTTTTAGGCCACTGGCCGCACTGCCACGGTTTCCTCATCTGTTGAAATGTGTTTAGTAGCAGTTGCCCGCACACCTGGCGAGCTGTTAGAGGAACCAAATGGATAATGCAGTGAAGAAACAGCTAGTATTCAAATAGAGGCGGAGAAACTTCCCGGTAGAGGGGAAGGAGCACCGGACAGGAGGGAGCAACCCTGAGTTTGATTCAGCCCTTGACAATAGCTGCATTGTGACTGTGGGCGCGTCCCCTGCCCTCCCCGCAGCTCAGATCCCTCATCTCACAGTGTGCAGCGCGGGAACCTGGCACCTGAGCCTCCCCCCCTCCTCGTCGGAGAATCCCAGAGCTCCCCACGTGTGAAGGCACCTTGAAAATTGTGCAGCGCGCAGGACACAGCGTTTCTGAGTTCAATGTCAGGTTAGGCCAGCCTTTTGTTTTGCTTTGTTTTTAGCCTTTCTCACACACAGAAAGCAAGACCTAGAAATCCGCTATCCATGTGCTTTTTTAGGAGGGTCTGAGGTGCCCTGTGGGTTCTAGCTTTTCCCAGCCTCTAACGAACCCAGAAACAGGGTGGGGGTGAGACCCAGTGACGGTGAGCTCTGGGTGGGTGAACGCATGCTTCCCCTAGAAGAGGCAAAGGAACTCAGTGCCAACACACTGCTAGCATGAGGACTGTAGGTCCAGTGTGGCCAGATCTATTTTTTCAAGGAAGGCCAATAATCTTGAAATTTTTTTTAACGTAAAATCTACTATCTGAAAAGTACAGTAAAGCCTTGGACTGCGAGTAAGACAGCAAACATTTCTAATCAATTCTAACTTGGTGAGCCAGCGAGGTCTTGCAAGGGTAGTAGTAGTATGTGGCGCCCAATGTCACATGATCACAACCCAGCCAATGGTTCTTGAAATCCGCTTTGACAGGCAAGTGTGTTGGATTCCAAGCAAGTTTGCAGAACGAATTATGCTCACAAACCAAGGTTTTACTGTAATTGTGAACAATCGTAAATAATTGCCTTTTCAAAAAGGCTGAAGCCCTGATCTAGTGCGTCTTCCCTGTGCTTACAGTTTGGAGGCGGAAATCTAGAGAAAGAAGGTGGCTACTTGGCTGGTCGGCAACAGACACACACATCTGGGGCTGTCTGCCTTGGACGAGGCATCTTTCATTTTTTGCTGGCAGTACAGCCAGGTCTCCGGATTTCCTGGTTTTCAAAAAAGTATTGGAGGAGTGGCTTCTGACAGCCTGGCGGGCTCAGCTCCATCCCGGTAGTCCGGCCGGTGTGCCAGGTGAAAGGGAAATAGATTGTAGAGCACTTTGGATATTATCAAGGTTGGTTAAAAAATAGCAACCACCTCGCCTCATTATGCCACATTCGTGACAGGGGGTGGGGTGGGGGGAGGGTCTGTGATTTCCTTTCTTGCCTGGCCCTTGATCCCTCTGCCTGCTCTGAGGCAAGTCAGGGGGCGCTACTCTCTTGGATTTCCTTCCTTCCTTGCTTGCCCCCTGCTGCAGTGGCCCAGGTGAAAACCACATCATCTTGGAGCCATGGCTCGGGGGTCTGGTGTGCACCTGCCTCTGTCTGAACCCTGACTCTTCACTCACCAGCTGTGCAGTTTCACCTCTCTGAACCTCACTTTCCTGAGCTCTAGAATGGGGATAACGCATACCACTCAGCCTCAGTGAGGAAGTCGACACAAAATAACGAAAGTAAAGCCTTTACCGGAGGATGGGACACAGGTGATGTAATCAATAAATGACAGCTGGGGGAGCTGTGATCTCCAGAGCTTCTAGATTCTAACCGGAAAGTTGTGAGAGGCAGTCCAGCACAACACCCCAAGGCTAGGTATCTGGTGCCAGGCTGTGAATTTGAATACCCTGATTTTACCACTTCAGCGAGTTGCTCGACACTCCAGTGCCTCCCCTTTGGTACCTACCTTGTGGCATTGTAAAGACTGAGGGGGCTGACATCGTGGTGTGCTTAGCATTACATCCACCCAGGAGGGCTGAATGGATGACAAATATTCTTGTCCAGGCGGGCACCTATGGAACACAGATGCATGAGCTCAGTGCACATCTTTGTCTTTCTAGGCAAAGGAGTCCCCCCCCTTATGTGGGGGAGGGTACATTCCAGCCCCCCCCCAGTGGATGCCTGAAACCAAGGATAGTACCAAACTGTATATATCCTATGTTTTTTCCTATACATATAGACCTATGACAAAGTGTAACTCATAAATCAGGCACTGTAAGGGATTCACAACAATAATTATTAAGTAGAAGAATGATAACAATTTCCTGTAATAAAAGTGACGTGTGTGTGGTCTCTCTCTCTCTCAAAATATCCTTTTTTATGGCACGCATCCTGCTGCATCTTACGATGATGCGAGATCACGAAATGCCTGCCTACGTGAGGAGATGCAGGGAGGGAATGACATAGGCACGTGACCTGATGTAGCATTACTGTTGACTTTCTGAATCTGCGTCAAAGCATCATCTACTTCTGAACCGCGGTGGGCCACAGGTAACTTAGTAAGCGAGTGCGAATAAGTGGGGGGGACTACTGTACGATCTAGGCAGAGGCAGAATACACATGAGATGTTGCATGGCAAAGCTCTAGCAGAGGCTGCGAGGACGCACCCTGTGTCTCGTGTGCATTGCAATGGCCCACCTTCCAATTGCTGTCATCTGCATCTCACCTGAGATCTTTCTCAGGCATCCAGAGCCTGTCCTACTCCTGTGTTCAGCAGGGCATGCATCCCAGAGAATTAATGCCTCCCCTCCCCCACCACCACGCAAGGAATAACCCTCAACCAGCGATTGACAAGAGCATCTGTATAAACAGCTGCCTGCTCCCTCTTCCTCAGTGGGATAACTCCACAGTGCTCCTTCTACAGTGCTCCTGGAGGTCCCCAACAGGACTGAGCCCTACTTGCTCACTGGCTTGATGACACATCATTCACTGACCGTCCTTCTGCCTTGTCTCAATTCCTCATTCCCCTCCTGGAGTGCACTGGGATCATCTCCAAAGAAGTTATTTGCACTTGAATCCTAGTCCTAGAAACCAAATTATGATAGATATAAATGTAGGAGCCAAATCGAATATCCCAAGGTGCTATGATGTCTGTATAGGCTGCAGATGCCAGGAGTCCATGACCAGGACCGGCGAGAGCCTCTTTGCCCTGGTTTCTCATAGTGGGGAAACTGCCCAACACCTGAAGACCTGATATATGCGGTCCACGAATCCACCTGCGGGTCCCTGTTTGAGAGCAGGCTTCCTTAGCAATGTCCCTGGAGGCTGGGAGCCGTGGGTGGGCTGATGCAAGAAGCCAGGATTGTGTCTCTAAGCTGGGACCACATCCCACTTATGGGTGTCTCAACGTAAACACAGCATCTGAACGAGAGGAAGCGCACTCCATGCAGCCAAATTGGAGTTTTCTTTCTTCTTCTTCCTCCTCCTCCTCCTCCTCCTCCTCTTCTTCTTCTTCTTCTTCTTCTTCTTCTTAATCGGGTGAAATGTAAAACCACCAGTCTTTGGCCCCTTTTCTGTAAAAAAAATAAACATTAAAAAAACAATAGTAATAATTAGAACAGTAAACCCAGCCAAGAGAAGTCTGTCTCACACAAATGAGAGACTATATATAAGATGCCCTCCTGGACCAGATCAGGAGCCGGTGAGTGGAAAATAGAATTTAGAAGGGCTGCTTCTGAACTAGGTACTTGGTGTGTGAATAGTGCAAGTTTCTATGCAAAATAAAAGCACAGAAAGAGGGGGGGAACCCCACACAAGACACTCAGAGTCAGTGCTGACACTCAGCGTTCACTGGAGACAGTGAATGCATTACAGAGATACATCTGCCTTCTCCACAAAGTTGCCCACACCCAAGGAACACGCTCTTGGTTGTGGCATTTTGCCTCCACCCTGACCGGGAGTTTGAAAATATAAGAGAAGACCAGAGTGTGAGTGTGCAGGCCCTAGAAAGAGCAAGGAGATGAAAGGGCAGGCTTTCCTTCAAAGAAATGTCGTGTCTGTAACAAATCAGGGGCCTGGACAGTTTGGAGGAAGACGAAGAACACTCAGATTCCCCTCCTGCGGCTCTTCCAAAGCCAACGCGGTCATTTCCAACCACTCGCAGGTGTTTTTCGTCCCAGAACAAACACAGAAACAAATATTTACAGAGTCATGAAAATTCAACAGAAGTCACCTGGACACAGGGCTTCCCCACCTGTGCTCAAGCTCTCTGGCCCGGGATTATTAAACAGAATGTCACACTAGTTTCCATTGTGGGACAGGAAACCCTTGGGCTGGAGAGAATGAGTTCCCAGAATGTATTCATAAGAGTAAATGCTGCATCTTTTTAAGAAAATGTTTGCAGCTCCGAGGGAAGAATAGATTTTAGGAATGTCCGTGGCTTTTCTCCCAGACCTGCCAAAATTTGCGGCAGTGCCCTCAAAGACTGCAAGGCCACCTTGTGAATCAATCCATTATGTGTATCAACGGCACAGAGTAGAGAGCTGGCTGTTGCGCTGACCACCTTGAATAATTTCTCATGTGGTTATTTCTGGGAAAGGCCCTTGTGTGCTTTTCCTGAATGTCCCAGGCGTGGGTGGGTGTCAAAATTAGGAAATGCAGTTGGGGAAATTCAGCCTTCAGCACTCCCCATGTCATCCTTCGCCCTTCCACAGCGGATCTAGAGAACCAAGCAAGAGAAGAAAGTGGATGCCTTCATGGGAGGAGGGAAGAAAGGAAAAGAAAGGAAGGGAAGGGGAAATGGAAAAAGTATGGGAAGAAGAAGGATGAAAAGGAGGGAGGAAGGAGCAGGAAGGAAGAGGATGGAAAGGAGAAAGAAAGGAGGGAGAGAGGCAGGAAGAGAGAAAAAGAGAAAGAAAGAGAGACAGACGTAGATCTGCTGCTGTCAGACCCTCACTGCTTTATACCGAGGAGGCAGATAGCCGCTCGGTGAAAAGCTGAGATTAAGCTCACAACATAATTTCCATTATGTTAATGTTGCTTTAAAATATATTGCACAGAGTGCTGCAACAATCAAATTATCAATTATAATGTCTACTCAGAGTAGGAAAGTGTTGCAAACAGAGGGCTGATTACTGCTTCAGTACATCCAATCTGCATACTCATTGTTCAGTACAGGGAAAACAAATTATCTTGTGTTGGCCCCAGTTCAAATTTAATTAAATGAGTGCAAAGCAATTATAATAAAGTACAATAGTGTAGTAATGAAAGGAAAATAACTCATTAACCTATTAATCTTTATTTATGTTCCTCTCAAATAACTATGTAATTTCTTTATCACCGCATCCCATAAGAAGAAGTAGGGTCTCACTGCTTTGTGGCCTGGTTTAACAGGTTCTATTTGGTTAAGATGCCTTCACGCCGACCATTTATACCAACTTTCCTTAGCTTTGGGGGCACCCCCACCCTCCCATCAAGCTCCCTGCCCACACATATGTGTATGCGGTCTAGATTTAGTGCTTCTCTTCTGGTTGAGAGAGAGAGAGCCCGGTGTTTTCAGTCAGAAGAGCTAATAGCTCATACTTCACAGTGCTTTCCGGTTAACAAAGTGTTTCACATGTAGGATCTCATTTAAGTCTTGCGGACAACATCGTGGGGGTGGTATGATTATTGTTGCTGCTTGATCGATGAGGAAATGGAGTTTTTGAATAGATGAACATTTTGCCCAAGCTTTGAAATTCCCCCGGTAGCAGATCCAGGATTGTCACTTAAGGCCACGGCCCCAATATCATCATTTTGCCCCCTGGAATCTCCCTATGCAATGTATGGTCCAAAGAGAGGCAATTTTGTTATCACCTGAAAGCTTGTCTGAAGTATGGAATCTTGGGCCCCCCTTCAGAACTAAAGAATCAGAATGTTCATTTTACAAGATCCCTTGGTGATTTGGATGTAGGTAGAAGTTCGAGAAGAATTGGCATTGCTGGATACCACAGAGCCTTTCCCCCAGAGACTTAGACTAGTTCCCCAGGGGGATGCTTTTCTGGAGATCTGAAAGCAACTACTTGAGGTGGCCTTGAGATGACCTTGAGTGATCAGGGTTCACTCTGGCTCCCACTGGCATATCACCTGATATGGCTGGGGTTAGAGGAAGTAGGACAGGCAGAATAGTTTCTCTCTTTGGCCCCATACCTGACCCTAAAACCTTCACCCCTTCCTTCAGGGAGAATTGAAGAGGAGATGGAAGAGAAAGGAGAAATGGAGGAAGTGAGGCAGGAAATAGACATTTGTCAAGTTTCTTTATTCCTAAAGATTCTCCATGTATCATTTCTTTTTTTTTTTGAATTAATTTATTTAGTTTGAGAGAGAGAATCTGTGCAAGTAGGGAGGAGCAGAGAGAGAGAGAGAAAGAAAGAAAGAGTGAGAGAGAGAGAGAGAGAGAGAGAATCCTAAGCAGGCTTGGCACTCTCAGCATGGAGCCTGACACAAGGCTTGAAAAAAAGTAAAAAAAAAAAAAAAGTTAAATATTTAAGGAATGTATTTTTTAAATCATTCCAAATTTAGACTTTACCTGTTTGCTTTCCCAATTGCTTCTGATAAGAGGATCTTCACATTACTACTTTTCATGTTTGCCATTTGTCCATATACCCTCCATCCTGTAGACATACTGTCATTTTTAGGTGCAAAGTATTTCATGTATTCTGTCTTCAGTGAACTTATTCAACACATGTTTATTGAACTACTGCTATATGGTAGGCACTGGACCGGGTGTGGGGATAGATGGGTGAATGGTAGAGCCCATAGTGGGGAAAGCAGACTTTAAATACACAGCCACAGAATTGTCACTTCATGATACACGTAATGTGTGGATGGAGAGGGAAAGTTTCACCCTGTCTTCATATAACTCAGAACTGGGATGGGTTGCCTATTTCAGAAGAGTAAAATAAGTGTTTGAATAAAGGAGCCAGCAACTTCCCTTCCAGTTTTTTTTTTTTTAAATGTCTCTTTATTTTTTGAGAGGGAAAGAGACAGAGAGCACGAGCGGGGGAAGGGGAGAGAGAGAAGGAAATACAGAATCCGAGGCAGGCTCCAGGCTCTGAGCTGTCAGCACGGAGCCTGATGCGGGGCTCGAACCCACAAACCGTGAGATCATGACCTGAGCCGAAGTCAGACGCTTAACCAACTGAGCCGCCCAGGTGCCCCCCCTTCCAGTTTTTAACGCAGTGTCTTTTTTTTTCCTTCTTGCTTTATTGAGGTGTAATTTACAAATCAAAACTGTGCATATTGTGTATTTCAAAACAATTGTATATATGTGTTGCTAATGCAGTTTCATTGGGCAGAATGATTGCTGGGGCCCCTTAGGATTTGGAGCAAGTTCTCCCACTTACCTCTTTTCTTTCCTGTCCTCGGGTTTGCCCCAGACAATGCTCTGCACCCTTCTTCAACCTACCCTGTTCCCCAGGAAGCTGATCTTTATGGACCCCATCAACTGGCTCCCTGGCCATTTGAGGGTTTGGAGGCATGCTTTATGGTTTGTACACCATCTCGTCATCTGCACAGTTGCCTTGTATTGGTTGCGTCTCTCCCTAGAAAGTCACAGCTCCTGCCAGGCAGCCCTCTCTATATAACTACTCTCTGCACCCAAGATCAGCAAATCAGGCTGAGACTAAGCCAAGTTAGGTGGCTAGTTGCCAAAGTTAAGGAAGTTGTGATGCTTGGGTCCATGCATTGTCCCAGTCCTGAGGTAACATTTTTCTGTAAGGGGCCAAAGTAAATATTTCAGGTGGTGTAGGCCCAACAGTCTCTGATGCCACTATTCAACTCCGCCCTTGAACTGCGAATGCAGTTGCAGACAATAGGCATGTTCCGATAAAGCTTTATTCTTATAAACAGGTCGTGGGCCAGACTTGGCCCACGGGCTGTAGTTTGCCAACCCCTGCTCTAAGTGAGACAGTTCCCCACGCTGCTAACTCTGGGGTACAGCACTGTCCCATGTGGTTTCCTTTAACCCTGCTCACATCTTTGCAAATAATTCCTTTACTAAGCTCCCCTCGAATTATCCAAATTGAGTGTGCCATCTGTTTCCTACTAGGACCCTAATTGATGCACTTGGCTTTGCATTTCTCCAACACAAGCTCTAATTGCAAAGGAACAACAACAACAAAAACAAAACCAACAACAAAAAGTAGGGACCATGACCAAATTATGTGGCAGGGATGTGGTGCTTTACATGTATTCATTCATCCCAAATATGATAGAATATTTCACAAAGTTAGAATACACTTTTAAAGTTGGCTGGAGCTGAAATAAATAAATCTTTTTTTGGAGGGGGGGGGGCTGGAGTCTCAATCCTGCTGCCCTACTTGTCCTCTTCTAATGGAATGGAGGTCTGTTCTAATTAAACAAGAAAACACATCTTTTCACAAGGGGAGAACGGAGGCCATTGTACTCTGTGCCTCAAAGAAAGCATGCTTTAATAAGAATCCTTTTATAATCCTTGCTTTTATTTGTTGCTTCCCAAAGCTTTTGCTGGTAATAAAAGGATTGTAAAGTTGACAAATATAAGCAGGGACAAAGAAGTTTGGGGAGATAATGCCTTGGTGAATGGGCAAGTATTTGAAAGTGTATTGATCCCACAACATGTAGAAGATGATCGCGAAAAGCCAAAGCTGCCATCAGGGTGATGTTTCTATTACAAAGTAAAAGCCCCTCCAGGCAGGACCACCTAACCCTCGTATCAGGTAGAATTATGCCCTGTGTTGAGGAGAAAAATAATTCAGGCCAAAATGTAGGGTTGGGTATCTTCAGATCTGGGTTCGGAGGTGGATGTGTTGAACTTCTAACCTACTGCATTATCCTACATAACCAGCAAATGTGTCGTGTTCCGTGATGGGCATGTTTTGGATGTCTGTTCTCATTTCACCCTTATCACTATCACCCATGGCACCCATTATTCCTTAGGGCAAGAGCCACCAATTTTGAAGGCTTTACATGTTCCGTGGGGCTCCATTCTCAGGGCAAGGATGGAACACGTGACCAGGCCTGGGCCAATCAATGCAGTGCAATGCACCGGCCACCCAGATTGGTTTAGTTACATGCACAGTTAACGGGTAAGACTGAGACGCGGTAAGTGATCAGATGGCCTGTTCTTCTCCACCAGAGTTGAATGTGGGAGTCCAGAACTGCTACAGCTACGGTGGAGCCTGGGGCTGAAGTCAACAGAGTAGAATGATGACATTGCTCAAGCCCCCAGGACCACCTCACCTAAAGCCAACCTTAATGAGATGGATTGGAGAAAAATATAAACAAGTTTCTACACTCCTCTACATCCAAACCTCTTGTGGTTTTGCACATTCTCTCACTGAGAGCATCCAGGGATGGAGATGTTTTCCTACCGCTTGAATCCAGCTTGTCTCCTGACTTGCTTCGGCCAATGCAATGAAGCAGAGTGATGGCGTGTGCTATCGCTCGATCTCAGAATCCAGCCGCCATGCAGCTAAGCCTGGGCGAGCCCTTTAGAAGGTGAGAGATGCTGCGGAGGACAGTCCAGCATCCCAGCCAGCCGTCAGAAGCCCATCCACAACTAATAGCCCAGTAGAGACTGAAATGAATGAGGGAGCCCAGTGGAGACTGGAAGAGCCATCCAACTGAGCCCAGCTTTGATTGCTGACCCACAGATTTTGAGCTAAATAAGGAGTCGTGCTAAGCTACTATATGTTGAGGGGAGCTATCAACCATCAACAACTAACTAATAACACACAACCCTAACCCTAGGTTTTTCACTTATGCATATCAGTAATTTATTATTATTTTTTTGTTTTAGTCACTCAGGATTGGGTTTTCCATCATTTGAGAGGAAAGGAATGCTATTACAACACAGATGTGCCTCCATTCCTCAGCTAAATACCATTGTTAGGGATCCCATCTGTCTGATATGGATCCAATGGTGAGTGGGTGATCAATAAATTCTTCATGATTGCATAATATTTGGCTGACTCTCAAATCACATTTTGAAGAGCAAAGGATATATTTGTTCTTGAGTCCCCGAAGTCATCTGTATGGGGATCTTGCTTAACTTGGCCTAACTCCTCAGCAGGAATTTGGAAGATATAAGAGGCATCTCCGACCATCACAATAGGTGAAAACAAGTAAGCTTGAGTATCTAAGGTATCCTCAGTATGTAAGAAACCATCCTGAGCCATCTTCCTCAAGGGAATCTGGAAAAATCTGGGGCTGATTCTATCCTCCTTGCTATAGAAACCTGAAATTAAGTGTCAACTCTTTCTTTCTAAGATAAAAGTCATGTACTTTTTCTAGGCAAGAAGCCCAGATCCACCTGACCTTCCTGTCCTCTAGGACTCCATCCATTCCTTGCTGTAACTTGCTGCATTATTCCTGTAATTTATTTTCTTTGAGAAAGAAAGAAAGAAAGAAAGAAAGAAAGAAAGAAAGAAGAAAGAAAAGAAAGAAAGACTAAAGTAAGAACCCCAGAGGAGACCCAGAGACACATTCCACTCCAGTAAAAAGATAGAATCTACCCGACCTATAGCAGAGTGGAACCCAGCAACCAATTCTTACCAGCTGTTGACAAACTGTGTGAGTGTGTGGAGTGTGTGTGTGTGTGTGTGTGTGTGTGTGTGTGTATAGGGAGAGAGAGGACACTATTATTTTTATTCTTTAATCAGAGGATAACCAGACTTTCTCTCCCCTAAGTGAGTTTACATTTTAAGTTCCTAAATGGTTGTTTTTTTTTCTCAAATCCACGGACAAAGGTCAGAAGGAAGAAAATCCTGTTGAGGACGCAAAAGAGAAATATACTCAGTGGCCGGAGATAACTTCTCTTAGCCCAGAGGTCAGGCGAGGGCATAGCTGGCTGACATTTACTCTTCTCTCTAAACTCTCCCAGGCCTCACCAGCTCCTAATCTTTCCTTTCTTCCTTCTTACTCCTCCTCACTCATAGGCTCATCTCCTTACCTGAAAGTCTCGAGGGAAAGTCCAAGGTGATGAATGCCATTCGTGGGAAAAGGAAGACTGGGCTAAATTGGCCTATCTCCTCCAACTAGACAACTGGTGTGGTGCTCGACAATTGCCAGTTGTCAGAATGAGGCCCAGAACCATTCAAACCTTCCTTCCTCATTAGATTACAAGTCTGCAGAGTAGAGAAAACACCATATTGGGAAACTGGATGCCAAAGAGAAGACATTCAGAAGGTAAATAAATGAACAGGGCAAAGGGGGGAGGGCAGGTACACTCTGAAGAAACAGAGAAGCCCTGTGTATGAGGGAGAACAGTCGGTTGAAGCTACTGGACATGAAAGTGACAGAGCAAAGGAGACAGTAATGCAAACCTGGGTGATAAGGGGTAAAGTAGTGAAGAGCTTCAATTTATTTCCTGTCACTTGCCCCCTTTCTTGTATTATAAAATGCAAACTCCATAACATGGTCTTATGACTCTGTGTGATTGAGATCCTCTTTCCCTTCAGCTTCTTCCCTAGAAGGGCTCCCCCTTATTCCTAACTGCACAGGCATTCTTTAATTTCCTCCACCATGCCAGGCTTGCTCCTGCCTCTGGGTCTCGCCTTTTGCTGTTTTTTTCTGTCATGACAGGCTCCTCTCCATCTGTGAAGTCTCAGTTCTGTTTGCAGCTCCTCTGTGAGGTCATCCTTGATCACCTTACCCAATATAGGCCTGCCCCTGCCCATCACTTCCTACCTCACTACTCTAGAATGTTCCCCTTCATTGTACTTCATGGTAGCTAAAATCATCTTCCTTCCTTCTGATTACTTGGTGCTTAATTCACTCTTCTTTTTCTAGCTCCTTGAGGTGTAAAGTTACATTTTTATTCAATAACTTCCTTCTTTTTAAATTTAAAAAAAATTTAGAGAGAAAGAGCACGTGGAGAGGAGCAGAGGGAGAGGGAGAGAGAAAATCTTAAGCAGCCTCTATGCTGAGAAACACGGGGCTCGATCCCACAACCCTGGGATCATGACCTGCACCGAAATCAAGAGTCTGACCCTCGACCAACTGAGCCACCCAGGTGCCCCTCTTCTTTTTTAATGTAAGCATTGATTGCAATAAACATCCCTCTTACTATTGCTTTTGCTGCATCCCATAAGTTTTTTATTTTTATCGTTGAATTTGAAGGGCTCTTTGTTACAGTAGCTAGTACTACCTGCCCTAGCTAATACACCAAGGAAGTCTTGCCGATGGTTTGTAAGGACCAACCAGAAGACACAAGTAATCACAGCTTCTCTGAAATTCCTCTTTCCTATAATTCACTTCTCCTGGACCTTGGAACATGAATTCCAGCTGTTCCATCAACCAATGACTAGAACCATTTTCTCTGTTGAGCACAAAGTCTTCATTCATTAGGGCACTCTCCAAACACATCCATTCCCTGGTGCTCATTTCCTGGCCTGGAAGTGTGTGAGGATCCCAGCACTTTCTGGATTTATATGCTCTGTTACCTGTATTAGTGAGAATGCTGGGCTGCAGCCATTCATCATCCACCAGCCCGCCAGACAAAATGATTCACTCTAGACTTAAAGGCTGAAGTCGACTGAGTATCGCTTTAACTGGAAGGAAAGGACTTCCATAAAGTGGCAAGAGCTTTATGGCAGAAAGTTGTATTAATGACCCCACTTCAGTGCTTATCAGGAGGAGGTCATATAATCCCTTCCCAGAATTACATGCTGGCCAGTTCAGATAAATAACACAGATCTCCACCATTCATAATCCAAAATGTTAACAATTAATTTCTGAAATCCATCCTGAAGGGGGCTGGAAGCCCAAATCGCTGGGCCCAGACAGGCCTTGCCTGGTGGATTTCTCATGAGTCAAAATTTAAACCTCCAACTTGTAACGAACTGTTGTCAAGACACAGCTGACTTAGGCAATCAAGATAACATTATTCAGCAATAACGCGGGTGAAACATACTCTAAGTGTGAATTAATAAGTCGGCTGACACCAAGCCCCAGATGTTTCCCACTCTGGCAATATGCCCAAAGTGATGATAAGCAGATTTACATACTTAACTAATATGTTTATTTAAAGGAAATTTCCAAATCCAAAATAACATCCAGATTTCTTATTTGGCTGCAGATCAAAAGACATCCTATCAATAAAGACAGAATCCAGGATAAACCTTTTCAACATCTGCTTAAAACCAAACAACAGATTTGAGGGTTTTGGTAAAACTTAATTGCAGACAAATTTTACTGCCTCTTACATAAATATATATTTTCATGTCCCTGGGGTGGTTCTGACCTCATCAATTCTCATGTTCACAATACACAACATTGTTCTTTTACCAGCACCAAGAGCTCTGCCTTTATGGAGACTTCCAGTCTCAAGTTTTTCTTTCGGACTGAAGGATGAACAGACTTTCCCCCTCATCAGGAAAGTGGAGCAAAAGTCAGGGGCATGAGCAAGAGCTTGGAATGTTGTAGAAAAGAAAAATCTGTTCCTCTCCTAACTAGTTAGGGCTTTGTTTTTCTGTAAGTTCTAAAAAGCATTTATTTGGTCTTACTCTTCCTTCATTTTAGAGTGATGCTCCTTGACTATCGATGTTTTTCTTTTTGCTCTTGTTGTGGCTGTGGATTCCCCAAGGGAGAGCTCAGTAATGGGATGAAAGTGTTAATAGATCTCTATGCTTGAGAAGGAGACCATGATGGAATGGGTGTCGGCCATACTAGCTCATATCCCTTCAGTGTGAATGAGTTCACTTTCCCTAGGTGTTAACTGCCTGAAGTTGGACCAGGATTGTTGGACACTGAGGCATTTTTCCTACCCACTCGCCAGGGCTGTAATTGAACTAAGGATGTGCATCCAGAAACGCCCTTTGCCTGGGGATCTGTTTAGTGTCAGAGTCGATATTAGCTGGTTGACCCTGGGGCAGGGAGATTTGGAGAGTCAGAAGTCATCCATCTTTGCTCCTGCTCCATCCTTTGAACTTAGTCATGTTAAGATTTTGAGTCCAATCTCTTCATAGCCAAGACCAGAAGGATAGGTTGGTGGAAGCATTCAAAAAAATGCCAGACAGAGCAGCAGTGGGCTACCATTTTCCTCTTCTCAATTGGCAAACATATTTCTAAATACTTCATTTAATTATACTTTTTATACTTCCTATAAATTTTTCCAACAATAAGTAATACCATGAATAACAATTTTCTATGTATGAAATATAGATATCAAAAGCCTTAAAATCTGTCATTGACCTAGAAATTCTACCTCTAGAATGTGTAAGAAAATAATTATAGATTTGTGCACCGATTTAACTACAAAAATGCACGGCTTTGCTTATGATAAGAAGACCTAGACCAAATGACCTAGATATCAAACAACTGAGACTAGCTAATTAAATGATGGTCCACAATTTATGAAATTATTCAAAATGAAGTAATAAGATAAAACTTAACAACAATGAATAGTGTTGATCTTAGCAAATAAGAAAATAGTTTGCAAAAAAGTGAGTGTTATATTTTGCCATTAGAAGATATATATGTACAAATATGTAATATGTATATATCTTAATGACATATAACAAAATTATGGCAGGGTACAACTCTAGATAATTATAGTTTGTTTTTTACCTATTTTATAATGTAAATGTTCTACAATGAACAACTATTATTTTTAGGATTCAAAATCCTAAAAATATTGTGTAAGTTTTCATTTTAAATCGATTGCCTTGAGGTATAATTTACATATAATTAAATGCATTCATCTTAAGTATTCATTTCAATGAGTTTTGACAAATGTATGTACCCCATGTCGTTGACAAATTAAGACACAGAACAATTAAAATATAGACTTGCTACATAATTTCCACCCTAAAATGTTCCCTCATGTCCCTTGCTAGTCAAACTTCTCACCTCCTCTGGCTCCGAGGTAACTTTCTGTCATTGTTATGGGCTGAATTGTGTTTCTCCCCAAATTTATAGGTTGAAGTTCCAAACCCCCAGTACCTCAGAATGTGACTTATTGGGAGATAGAGCCTTTCAAGAGTCATATGATTGGGTAATATAAGGTCATTTGAGTGGGATCTGTGCCCATATGACTGTTATTATAAAAGAAGAGACGGGGCACCTGGGTGGCTCAGTCGTTTAAGCATCCAACTTCAGCTCAGGTCATGATCTCACGGCTCATGGGTCAAACACTGCGTTTGGCTCTGTGCTGACAGTTCAGAGCCTGGAGCCTACTTCAGATTCTCTGTCTCCCCCTCTCTCTCTCTACCCCCCTCTCAAAAATAAACATTAAAAAATTAAAAAATGAAATAAAAGAAGAGATTAGAACATGGACATGTACAGAAGGAAGACAGAACACGGCATCAACAAACCGAGAGGCCTCAGAAGATTCCACACCTGCCCCTCCCTGGATCTCAGACTTCTAAGTCTCCAAAATTGTGAGAAAATAAATTTCTGGTTGTTTAAGCCACCCAGTCCATGGTATGTGTATGGCATCCTTAGCAAACCAATACAGACATTATAGTATTTTTTTTCAGTTTATTTATTTATTTTGAGAGAGAGAGAGAGAGATGTGGGAGGGGCAGAGAGAGGGAGAGAATCCCAAGCAGGCTCTACACTGTGAGTGCAGAGTCTGATGTGGGGCTTGAACTCACAAACTGTGAGATGATGATCTGAACCAAACCCAAGAGTCGGATGCTTAACTGACTGAGCCCCCCAGTGCCCCTATAGTATTTTCTAAAAAAAGAGTTTCATGTAATGGAATCGTACAGTATGTATGTTTGGCTCTTTTGTGCAGATCTGGCCTTGCTGTTTTTGAGATTCATCCTTGTTGTTATGTGAATGATTAGTCCATGATTTACTCTAATCTGTTGGCGATTCCTTTTTCTTGCTGGGTGATGTTGCATTGTGTGGCCATACCACATTTTATCCACCCACCAGATAATGGATGGACACATAGGGTTGTTTCCAGTTTTGCATTATTTATGAACAGAGCTATCATACAACTCCTGTACAAGGGGTGCCTGGGTGGCTCAGTTGATTGAGTGTCCGACTCTTGGTTTCGACTCAGGTCATGATCTCATTGTTCGTGAGTTCGAGCCCCACATCGGGTTCTGCACTGACAGTGCGGAGCCTGCTTGGGATTCTCTCTCTCCCTCTCTTTCCGTGCCTCTCTAACTCACATTGTCTCCCTCTCACTCTCTTATAAATAAATAAACCTGAAAGCAATATTTAAAATTATTGTACAAGGTTTGTGGGGTTTTTTTGAAACATATGTTTTCATTTGCCATGAGAATCTCTAAATTAGAACTGCAGGCTCATGGCAGAAGTAAATATTTAACTTTATAAGAAACTGCCAAACTGGTTTCCAAAGTGGTTATACCACTTTACAACCCTGCCAGCAAAGGATGGAAATTCTAGTTCCTCCACGTCCATCCCAACACTTTGTTTTTCAGTCTTTTAAATTTTAGCCATTCTGGTTGATATGTAGTGGTGTGTCACTGTAGGTTTAAATTTAGATTTTCCCTGTTGGCTAAGGATATGAGCATCTTTTAATGTGTTTATTGGCCATTTGCAGATTTTATTTTGTGAACTGCCTGTTCAAGTCTGTTGTTCACTTTTCATTGGATAATTAGTCTTTTATTATTATTATTTTTAATTTTTGTTTATTTTGAGAGAGAGTAAGAGCAGGGGAAGGGCAGAGAGAGAGAGAGAGAGAGAATCCCAAGCAGGCTCCATACAGCCAATACAGGGCTCAATGCAGGCCTCGAACTCACAAACCATGAGATCATGACCAGAAATGACATCAAGATGCTTAACTCACCGAGCCACCCAGGTGCCCCTTTTATTATTGAGTCCTAGGAGTTTTTTATATATTCTAGATACAAGTCTCTGCCAGTTACATGAATTGCAACATTTTCTCTCTGCCTGTGGCTTTTCTTTACATTTTCTTTGTAGTGTCTTTCAAAGAGCAGAAGTTTTACATTTATTTTGCTTTTAAGTAAAAAGAAATGACCAGTGGTGTTTCATGAGAATTCAGGGTCATCAAGGTCATTTCCATTTCAGCCTACCCTCCAGTTTTTTTGACTCAATTTCTCTCTCTCTTGTTGCATGGACTATTCCTCATTTTAACTAACAGGTGACTACTGGTGGGAGCTGTGAGCAGAAAAGGCAAATGGGCCACCAGGAAGCCATAGCAAAAACAGAAACAAAGCCCAACGCACCCTGGCACATACTCTGACCTCTAGGAAGGGAAGCACCATGCCTGCGAAAGCACCTTCCAGGACTCTCTGGCTTCAGACTGACAGCAAACAGTTTCTTCCATTCACAACTAACAAAAGGCCTTTTCAGGTATGATTTGGGAAATCATATGAAGTGCTGTTCATGCTTCTTTGCCACAAGCAAAGCAAAAAAATAAAGATCCTTCAAAATTCTACTAAAAAACAGCCTTCTGGGAAATGCAGAATTGGGCTTTCTGAGCTATAAGGCTAAACCATTCCTTCACTCCCCGAGAACCGACTGCTTTCTGCTGTGTGCCCCCAGATGACCCTATGCACACACATGTCATCACAACTCAGTTTTTTGGGTGCATATTTCTTTACATGTCTGCCTCTTACAATCCCACCAGAAGCCCCTTTAGGACATGGCCAGGCTTTGTCCTTTTTTGTATGTATACAGCCTGACATAACTGGCACAGAATAAGAAATCAATGGTTACTACCTGAGTGCATGAATGAATGAATGTTCAAACCCAAAACGCTGAGATACCTCTTCCAGCTCTACACTCGAGTTGATGAAGTCTTTCACTCTGCAGTTAGACAGACCCAGGATCATGTCTCAAGCTCCACCTCTTGCCCCTGTGTTACTCAAAGTTCTCAGCCTTTGAACTCCAGTCTCTTCAACTTATTAAAGGAGTATTGATGGTGACGATTATGATAATTGCCTCATCGGTTTGTGTGGATTCAATGAATGAACACTGAACACAAGGTGTGTAACCAGTGTCTGGCTCATGGAAAGCGCTCTGTAAATGTTAGCTCTGATTATGTTTAGGCTGCATTTCATGTGACTCATTTCTTAGAAAATTACTCTTAATGTTTGCCGTGGCTAGAAGATGATGGTAACGGTGATGATGATGATCAAGTAACTATCGGACTAGGTGTCTTATGTGCATTATATTTCCTAATCTTTACAACAACCTGAGTTACAGGGATTTTTATCCCTCTTTTATAGTTTTAACTCAAGTGACTGCATGAATCACCAAGCTAGTAAGTGATGGAGCTGGGATTCAGACTCAAGCTTATCAGATTCTAAGTTCTCTCATCATGGTCATTCTACTCTGTCCCTTCACTCAAGAAGGTGCTCTTCAGAGGAGAGGATGCCTGTCGCCAAGGAGGACAGCATAGGTCACAGACATGGGGTTGGCAGATTGTTCTGTTTGGAAGAATGGGATTCAGCTGACTTTGTTTTTTTTTAATGTTTTATTTATTTTTGAGAGAGAGAGAGAGAGAGAGTGAGCAGGGGAGGGTCAGAGAGGAAGGGAGACACAAAATCCGAAGATAGGCTCCAGGTTCTGAGTTAGCTGTCAGCACAGAGCCCGCTGCGGGGCTCGAACCCACGAACCACGAGATCATGACCTGAGATGAAGTTGGAGGCTTAACCGACTGAGCCTCCCAGACGCCCCAGTCCTTCCCTCCTTTAGATACCATGTCACTTAGGATTAACTTCTGTATTATATTACAGACAACACAAACAACAGTGGCTGAACTGAATTTTTTCTCTTGCATAAGGAACAAGCTGAGATGTTTAAGCCAATGCTGGTGTGGTGGGTTCCAAGTTGCAAAACAAGGTTTCTTCTCTCTTTTTGTCCCTAAAAATAAGCAGTCAGGAGAAATGTTCTCCTTCCTCACACAAGGCCTGAAACTTCCTGACCCCACTAAGAGATATCCAGCCCCAATAAGTGGGCCAGCCCAGGAACCCTCTGTGTCTGGGGACTTGGGATTCTTCTCCTCCTCCACCAAGTACCACCTTTCCGTTGGCCTGGGAAAAGCCCTCTACACCCTCAGGTAGTTCCACAGAGACCAGTGGGAGCCCCAGCGGCACCAGATATAAGAAGCACATCAAAATAATTCCACAAAGGGGGCACCTGGGTGGCTCAGTTGGTTAAGTGTCCAACTTCGGCTCAGGCCATGATCTCACAGTTTGTGGGTTCGAGCTCCACATCGGGCTCTGTGCTGACAGCTCAGAGCCAGGAGCCTGCTTCGGATTCTCTCTGCCCCTCCCTTACTCACACTCTGTCTCTCTCTCTCTCAAATATAAGTAAACATTAAAAAATAAAATAAAATGATCAAGTAATTCCGAAAAGGCTCTGAAAATTAAATTGTTATTGGACATGTTCATCCTGGGATCATATCTCAACTTCACCCCTTGCCAGCCCACAAAAGCATGCCAAGACCGGTGTGCTGAATCTAAACAGCCTGCTAAAATCAAAGATTTAAATAGGACCCAGAGTCTCCTAACAGTAACAGTTAAAATGTCCAGTATGTAATAGAAAACCATCATCCCAAGAACCAAGGAAACCACGACGTGAATAAGAAAGGACAACCGACGCCAGCACTGATATGAATCAGATGCTGGAATTATCTGGCAAAGATTTTTAAAAAATAGTTATTTATTTATTTTGAGAGAGAGAGAGAGAGAGAGAGAGCAGGGGAGGGGCAGAGAGGGCGAATCCAAGCAGGCTCTGAGCTGTCAGTGCAGGACCTGATGTGGGGCTCAAACCCACAATCCATGAGGTCATGACCCGAGTCAAAATCAGGAGTTGGACGCGTAACCAGCTGAGCCACCCAGGCTGAAAAATATTTTAAGGCAGCCATCATTGGGCGCCTCGGTGGCTCAGTCAGTTAAGTGTCCAACTTTGGCTCAGGTGGCGATTTCACGGCTCGTGAGTTCGAGCCCCACGTCGGGCTCTGTGCTGACAGCTCAGAGCCTGGAGCCTGTCTTCAGATTCTGTGTCTTCCTCTCTCTCTGCCCCCCCCTGCCCCCCCCCGCTTGCTCTCTGTCTCTGTCTCTCTCTCTTGAAATAAACATTAAAATTTTTATAAAAATAAATAAAGCAGCCATCATTAAAATGCTTTAACAATCAACCACAAATTTTCTTGAAACAAATGAAAAAAAAGGAAAGTCTCAGCAAAGAAAGTTAAAAAAAATGGGAAGTTACGGACTGAAAAATATAATA